>CM064494.1:8486478-8841478 GCA_032716605.1 Paralithodes platypus
GTTTTATGGCTTCATTACGTTTGTCGTTGAGGGATTGCTGGCTGGGGCGTTCTGAAAAATAATGGAGGTAGTATTCGTCTTCGTATGTGTATGTTGGGATTGATTTGAGAAAGATTCACATTTGATATAACCATATTATTAGGTGTACAGTATATTAATTCACACACATATCAAAATAATTACAATAGCATAAAATAGTATTCGACTTCAAATGATCCACCATCTTCAAAGACCAAAACTAGCCCTTGGAAATGTCCTCCTGCCTCCCCAAGAGACAACAAGACCACTCTTTCCCTTCTCAGACAGTCTCAGAGCGGATCACAGGCAGGATTAAGGGGAGTCACCTTCTTTTTTGTATCTTTCTCTCCTTTTCTCTCTTTCCCTGGCTTGTATCCATTCGGCCCCATTCAGCCAACTGTTTTAAGAAGTTTATTCCCATCCAGGTATCGATTTCTTCCTGGCGAGCGATAGCGAACCAGCATTGTATGGAGAAATCCGGCTTCGCCGGAGAAATTATTCTATCGAAAAATGTACAAACTTAGCTTGCTGTCAAAACAAAAAATTATATATACTGGCTCGCTACTGCTCGCCAGGAAAATATTGACACCTGGATGGGGGTAAACGTCTTAAAACAGTAGGCTGAATGGGGCCGAATAGATACAAGCCAAAGAGAGAGGGAGAGAAAGATAAAAAAAAAAAGCGAGGAAGGCCCCCTTAAAGGAAGCTGTGACCAACTGCTGGTTACAGAACTCTGGACAATAATGTTCTAGTGACTCACTAAGAACACTAACAATTATTATTATCTATCTATCTATCTATTGCCTGACGCCGTGATCCCCGAAGGGGTGGCCACGAAACGAACCGCCCCCATGCACCTCTGTCCCCAGTCAGTCGACGCCCCTCCCCCCAACCAGCACCGCCTTCGTTCATGTAGTTCCTCACTCCATCCTTCCACCTCATATTCGGTCTACCTCTCCCCCTCTGTCCCTCCACCTCGCTCTCGTACACCCTCTTAGTCATTCTCTCGCTTTCCATACGTTCCATATGGCCGAACCATCTCAAGTTGTTCCTTTTCACACTTTCCAGCACATCTACCTCCACACCACACCTCCTTCTTACTTCCTCATTAGTCTGTCTATCCCTCCATGTAACTCCGCACGCACTCCTTAAGTAATTCATTTCCACTGCTCTCACTCCTGGTCTGAGTCTCTCAACCAACGTCCATGCTTCGCTTCCATAAGTCAGTGTCGGGATTACCACACTGTCATGCAAGGACTTCTTCACTTCCATACTGACCACCCTATTTCTTGTTACCTGCTTTTAGCGTTCCTACAACCCTCTTCCCCTGTTGTACCCTCTCCCGCACCTCTTCATCCATAGTCCCATCTTTACTCAACACACTGCCCAGATACTTAAAAGAGTTGACGATCTCCATAGCCTGACCGTTCAGCTTCACCTCACACTCTGTGACTTCACCCCTTTCGAAGACCATAACCTTGCTCTTCCCCGTATTTACCTTCAAATTCCGTTTTTCGCACACTGTTCCAAACTCATTTACCAGACCCTGCAACTCCCATCATTATCACTCATCAGAACTGTATCATCCGCAAACAGCAGTATAGGTAGCTTCCACTCAATTCCCTCCCTTTTCAGCGATACACCAACATCCACTGCTCTTGATAGTATTTCTTTCATAACTCCATCCATATATACAGTAAACAACCACGGGGACATCACACACCCCTGTTTCAAACCAACATTCAGGTCAAAGAACTCGCTCTGCTCACTCTCCACACGTACTGCCGCCTTTGCACCCTCATACATGCTCTTCACTGCTTTCAGCAACTTGACCTCTACTCCGTATATTCTAAGTACTTTCCACAAACCTTCTCTATCCACTCTGTCATAGGCCTTCTCCAAGTCCATAAAGGCAACATACACCTTTTGTTTCTTCTCCAGATACTTCTCCACAACACAATTCAGGGTAAAAATCTGATCTACACATCCTCTTCCCTTCCTAAAACCTCCCTGCTCGTCGCCTATCCATTTCTCCGTTCTCACTCTCACTCTCTCAATCACTACCCTACTGTATACCTTCCCTACTACGCTTAGAAGACATATTCCTCGGTGGTTACCACACACTCCTCTTTCCCCTTTGCCCTTATATAGGGGGACTATTATGCCAGTCTTCCAGTCATCGGGTGCACTCCCCTTCTCCCATGCTAGTTTGCACATTTTCCATACCCATTCTATCACTATCTCACCACCATACCTCAACATTTCCCCACACACTCCATCTGTTCCTGGTGCTTTCCCCAACTTCACTCTTTTCATGGCTTCCCACACTTCTGACCTCCTGATCCCCACCTCCTCCTCCACTACTTCTCTTCTTCTCCCTCCCATACCATATCCAGCTATGTTTGCTGGCTCTTCATTCCTTTCATTTAGCAACTCACTGAAGTACTCCCTCCATCTTTCGACTCTCTCTTGCTTCTCGGCTAGCATTCTCCCATTCTTATCTTTCACACCCTTACTGTTTCCCTTGCTACCTTCCCTAACTTTCTTGACTTCTTTCCAGAACAGTTTCTTACTCTCCCTCCATTTTACACTCAGATTCCTTCCAAATTCCTCATCTACTCTTCTCTTACTTTCCTTCACTACTCTCTTCACCACCCTCTTACTCTCCACGTACCTCGCTCGTTTCTGTCTCTCGGAATCTTCATTCCCTCTACTACCCAACCACTCTCTATATGCTTTCTTCTTTTCTTCCACAGCTATTCTTACCTCTTCTGTCCACCATGCTGTACCTTTCACTCCCCTCCCTCTTCTCCTCACTCCACACACCTCCTCACATGCTGCACAGATCTCATCCTTAAACACCTTGCTCATCTCCTCCACTTCTTCCATAACTTCCAGGACGAACCCACCTAGTCGTCTTTCCACTGCTCTCCTGTACTCCTCTCTGACTTCCTCCTCCTGCAACCTCTCCACCCTCCTCACCATTCCACCCTCCTCTCGCCTCCCTCCCGCTCTCCTCACCCACTTCTTTTGTATCCTAACCTTAGCTACCACTACATAATGATCAGACAGACCCCCTCCAATACCCCTATACACCCTAGCATCCATCACAGATTTCTTCATTCGTTCATCCACACATACATAATCAATCAATGACTTTCGTTCCACCACTGTCTTATCCTTCATCGTCAAAATCCGTTTCCACGTGTACCTGTGGATCATTCTGTGTCGGAAGAAGGTGTTGGCTATCCACAGCCTCCTCCCCACACATACGTCCACAAGTGCACTACCATTCCCATTCACCTCTGATGGTACCCCCCACCCTCCCACCACTCCCTCAACTTTCCTATCACCCACCTTACCATTCATATCCCCAATCAGAAATATTCTTTCGTTCTTGTCAAACTTCTCCAGGCACGCCTCCACATTCATCCAGAACTCCTCTTTCTTTCTTTCAAGTATATCCTCTGTCGGGGCATACACGCATACAATCACCCACGTTTGTATTCCTACTTTCATTCTCACCCACACAATCCTTGAACCCACAGACCCATACCTCTTACACATTCCTTCCATTTGCTACTTACAAACAAACATGCACCTTCTCTCGCTGTTCCTTCACTCACTCCAGCACACACACCCATTCCACATTCCCATTCTCTCACATCTGAACCTTTCCATTTGGTCTCTGTCATTCCACATACATCCAGCCTGGCATTCACTAACACTTCCAGAACCTCTCTCTCTTTTGTGCCATCATTCATGCCACTAACATTCCACGTAGCCATTCTCAGAATGTCCGAAGGCATGTCCTTAGTCGGTCTTGGTTCGTCAACGTTGGTTCCGTCCGCATCCGAGGCTGTTCGTTCGTTTTTCTTTGCTTAGATATTTTTTCCGGGTGGGGGTCGCAAGCCCACCGACCCAACCTCTTTAGTCGCCTCTTACGACACGCAGAAGGCACGTGGGGCATATTCTATTCCCTAACCCCCAGGGGGGGTTACAGGGGTTACAGGGGCTCAAGCCCCGCTAGGGGCGTTACAGGTTAGGACCGAGGTTAGGACCGAGGGCGAGTCCTTTAGGACTGAGGGCGAGTCCTTTAGGTTAGGTTAGGTTAGGTTAGGGGGACCGAGGTTAGGTTTAGGACCGAGCCCCGCTAGGGGCGAGTCCTTTAGGACTGAGGGCGAGTCCTTTAGGTTAGGTTAGGTTAGGATAGGGGGACCGAGGTTAGGTTTAGGACCGAGCCCCGCTAGGGGCGAGTCCTTTAGGACTGAGGGCGAGTCCTTTAGGTTAGGTTAGGTTAGGTTAGGGGGACCGAGGTTAGGTTTAGGACCGAGCCCCGCTAGGGGCGAGTCCTTTAGGACCGAGGGCGAGTCCTTTAGGACTGAGGGCGAGTCCTTTAGGTTAGGTTAGGTTAGGTTAGGGGGACCGAGGTTAGGTTTAGGACCAAGCCCCGCTAGGGGCGTGTTCTGTAGGGGGCCCAAGCCCCGCTAGGGGCGTTACAGGTTAGGACCGAGGTTAGGACCGAGGGCGAGTCCTTTAGGACTGAGGGCGAGTCCTTTAGGTTAGGTTAGGTTAGGTTAGGGGGACCGAGGTTAGGTTTAGGACCGAGCCCCGCTAGGGGCGAGTCCTTTAGGACTGAGGGCGAGTCCTTTAGGTTAGGTTAGGTTAGGTTAGGGGGACCGAGGTTAGGTTTAGGACCGAGCCCCGCTAGGGGCGAGTCCTTTAGGACTGAGGGCGAGTCCTTTAGGTTAGGTTAGGTTAGGTTAGGGGGACCGAGGTTAGGTTTAGGACCGAGCCCCGCTAGGGGCGAGTCCTTTAGGACCGAGGGCGAGTCCTTTAGGACTGAGGGCGAGTCCTTTAGGTTAGGTTAGGTTAGGTTAGGGGGACCGAGGTTAGGTTTAGGACCGAGCCCCGCTAGGGGCGAGTCCTTTAGGACTGAGGGCGAGTCCTTTAGGGGGACCGAGGTTAGGTTTAGGACCGAGCCCCGCTAGGGGCGAGTCCTTTAGGACTGAGGGCGAGTCCTTTAGGTTAGGTTAGGTTAGGTTAGGGGGACCGAGGTTAGGTTTAGGACCGAGCCCCGCTAGGGGCGAGTCCTTTAGGACCGAGGGCGAGTCCTTTAGGACTGAGGGCGAGTCCTTTAGGTTAGGTTAGGGGGACCGAGGTTAGGTTTAGGACCGAGCCCCGCTAGGGGCGAGTCCTTTAGGACCGAGGGCGAGTCCTTTAGGACTGAGGGCGAGTCCTTTAGGGGGACCGAGGTTAGGTTTAGGACCGAGCCCCGCTAGGGGCGAGTCCTTTAGGACCGAGGGCGAGTCCTTTAGGACTGAGGGCGAGTCCTTTAGGTTAGGTTAGGGGGACCGAGGTTAGGTTAGGTTAGGTTAGGTTAGGTTAGGTTAGGTTAGGTTAGGTTAGGTTACATTTGTAAGATTGCTGGCCACATTTGTAAAAATCATGCCCTGAACCAACTTTCGGCAAAACACCAAAGTTATAGTTAATTATTATTATGTTGGAAGCAAATTCAGAAATTAATTATCATGAATTTGGAGTTGTGACAAATAATAATAAAGTATAGACAAATTATTCGAAAGACCTGTTTTAAGAAAATAGGTAACTGCTATTTTAAATCTGTGTTCAAAAGTCGATAATAACATTTTCACTGATATAGTATTATATATTTATACTTTGTGTAGGTATGAAAGAGACACAAGGTTTGGCTGCATGTACCAAGTGTCCCACCCTAAGTTGAAAGAGTGACAAGGAGCCAAATTCAAGGTACGGTACAGTAAAATGTCTGGACACACCGACCTTAAAGCAGTTTAAGTCACAAGATGAGGGAAAGACAGATTGAGGGAGAGAGTTCCAGAGTTTACTTGTTGAGCAGAAGAAAGACTGGGAAAATTGGTTCACTCTTTGGTTAGAGAGTTTGACAGAATAGGGGTGGGAATGTGTTGAAAGGTGGGCGTCACCCATTCATTTTCTTTCTCAAATCCTCTTTTACCTTTTTAATGTTTCCTTAACTAATAATTATCGTCACGTTGCTGTTGCTCTCATTTTACTTCCTTTTAAGTTTTCCTCAATTTTTATGCTGCATCAACACAAACCATTTTTTTTACTTGATCTTCCACAGCTGTTTTCACTTCTTTATTCCACCATGCTGTCCCTTTTATTCCATTGCATATCTTGCACATACCACATACATTCTTCACCAGTTCTTGTATATCTTGCATGCACTTTCAATCTCCATACCATCCATGTCATATGCCATTAATTATTTTAACACCCTTTGTCTGTATTCTTCTGCTACATCCTGATTTTTCATTATTTATATTTGTATTATTTCAGCACTATAATTCCTTCTCCTATCTTTCTGCCATGCTTCTCTCAACCTTACCTTGCATAGCACAATCATATGATCAAATAGTCCTCCACTCAAACCTCTCACTGCTTGTGTGTAACTTACATCACCAATCATTCCTCTTTCTACCAACACATAATCAATCAAACTTCTATCATCCTGTCTTTCAACACTTTTATACCATGTATACTTATGAACATCTTTATTCTTAAAAAATTAATTACATATGCACAACTTTCTTTCATTACACATATCCTTCAGTCTGTTTCCATTGTCATTTTCACGTGGTACACCAAAAGCACCCATGTCATTCTCTGGACCAGTGCCAACTATTCCACCCATGTCACCCAAAACAACCATTTATAACTCACTGGCATTATAGCTATCACTTCATTCAGTGTGTTTCAAAATCTGGAACACATGCATAATCACATAAATAGTTTCATGTATTTGTATTGATTGCACAATCATATAAAGATGCATATATACATATAACCGTGTGTCTAGGTTAAATAATATACATATAGTAAATGTAATATAAGGGAGTAAGGAAAGCTGAGTAAAACTATATATATATATATATATATATATATATATATATATATATGAGTCTTCTCCTGGGTGACCTGGATGTGTGTGAGTGTGTTTTTTATCTGTGTTTATTTTTTGTTTTATGTTGTTTTTGTGTTTTCCCTGTTCTTGCTGTCTTGAGTCGGCTACCCCCAAAATGGGGATTGGGCCTGAGCATGTAGATATATATATATATATATATATATATATATATATATATATATATATATATATATATATATATATATATATAAAAGGCAATTCTAAAATGCTGATGGAAATATTGATACATAATAGCCAGGGCTAGGATTCGAACCTCTACAGGAAGGAGGTCTATCAGCATTATCACTGCGATGGTAAAAAGGAGAAATCTGGTACTTCTACCTGTGTTTCCCACCAACCACATAGCCCGCCCCACCCCCTTCATGGAATGAAGGTCACGGAGGCTAATACTTTACAGCTAACCCAGAGACCTGCTTATTGTCTGGCCACTTCTACGTTTATTGACCTACTTTCCTCCTTATTGTAATATGGAATGACATGATATTGATTGTGGCGCTCCTCAGACTCCGCGGTAAGTGGTGGAGGAGAGAGAGAGGGAGGGAGAGAGATAGAGAGTACAAAGGAAATCAAGCAACAACAGATCTAGTGGCCCCTCTAGGCTGCTTGTCCTCCAAAACCTTGAGGATCAAGTGCTAAAACAGTGGTTTAGAGGGGGTAAGGGAAAGAGAGAGAGAGAGAGATAATAAGAATCAAACTCAAAATCTTTATTCCATTTTGCCACTATTGAGATTATAGTGACACAACTCGACACAAAAAAGTCTGAGATCCCGTCCTACGCTCTGAAGACAAACTTTATGTCACTAATAGAAGATATGACAGATGAGAACACTGATCAGGTATACTGTGACGGCTCACTTAACACCGTAACTGGGAGGGCAGGAGCTGCCATCACTATTATGAGTGGTGGCAACTTTGCTCAGGAAGACGATGAACTATCCAGGCTACAGGACTGGGCCTCCTCCACTCAAACTGAGCTGGTGGCAATAGCGATGGGAATTGGGAGTATCTTTCGAAGGGGAAAGAATATTCTTATCCTATCTGACAGCAGGGCGGCCTTGGAAGCTATCTCTAGCCCCCAACCCACCTATCCTTTCCTTGTACAAGATATCAGACGGGGGATAAAATGTGTAGGGGAGAAGGGGCTAGGGGTCAAATTTGCCTGGATTCCTTCACATGTAGGCATCCCAGGCAATGAAAGGGCAGATAAGCTTGCCAAGGAGGCCTCAGAGAAAGAAGAACCTGATCATATTCTTGAACTGTCATTGAAACAAATGAGAACTATAATTAAAAAGACACAAGAAGAAAGAGTGGATGAAGACAGAGCTAGACATCATAATACCAGCCGATCTATAAACTACTACAATAAAGTAGCATTTACGACCAAATACACCTATGGTAAACGTACAACGAGTAGGTGGGTAGACTCAGTACATGCAAGAATAAGGCTTGGCTATTGTTATCCATGGCAGCTGAATTGGCAGGTAGAAGAAGAGCACAGGCAATGTAGGGTTTGCAGAGCTCCCAACAAACACTCTCTCGAGCACTATATCCTGGAATGCCCAATGATTAGGGAATACAGGAATAATCAGTTAACCACAATTGAGGATCAAGCAATATACATGCTAAAGAATAACGTAATCAATAACATACTAAAAAAACACAAGAACTTTGCCCCCCCACAATAATATGTACTGTAAACATGAAACATGAACCTTATAAGTATGCACCCCTTGCCCTCCACACATCTCTTCTTTCTTACAAGGTCACACTTAAACCCTTTGTAACGCCCTCTACACGATTTCATATTTTCATTGATCATGTCACACTTATAATATCAGTCAGTATTTCTTTACTTATCACTGCTATTCTCATTTAATAGATTGACAATGTACAGTATATACATATCCCTCTGAGCCTCTAACACAGCTTTTATTTAAATAATCTGTTAAGTGCCAATTCATATCCTTTTGCAAGCCAATATACATGACCCTTGCATATGTAAGCAACATAATTGTCCTCAATATTCTTTGCTAATGGTTTGATCTACAATTAAGTACCTTCGGATATGCGGCATATCCATCCCGGAGGACTACTAGTATCTTCCTTCTGAATATTGTTTTGCTACTAAACTTAATTGAATCTTGATCTTTAAGCTCTTCATAAGACAGTGTAATCTTCTCTAGACTGCAGTTGACAACCATGCCTTGCTGCCCCACCTTAGACCCTTACCATCCAAAATTGCCAGACCATCATTAAAACATTCTCCATTACCAAATTTTATAATTCAATTCACCCAGACTCATCTGATTCGTCCAGACTGGTAGAGACGGGGGTGTATGCCGGCTCGTCCACAGCCCAGCCTCCATGCCACTTTTGACCGATCAGAGCTTCTGAATCTCACTTCACCAAATTAACTTTTACCACCCAAAATTAAATTTCTTTTGCCTTACCACCCATTTTTATCTCCAAGCCTTCTTGACGTGCCATACTGAGGCTCTCGGAAAATGTGTCTCAATACCAACAGTGCCTCCCCTAAACCCCCAAACTAAAATCAACAACTCACGCAAGTTGGGACAAGCCCCGACACTCTTTATGCTCCTACTTTTTCTCTTTCTCTCTTACTACACCAATAAAAACTTCCCTTCTTTCACCCTCACCCACCTTTTCTATATTCATTCATTCATTCATTCATTGCACGTATACAGTTTCCTTCCCTACTTATTGATGTGTTGTGTCAGGTACGATGAAACGATACTGCCGATATCTGTAGACTTGCGTTGAAATTCAAACTTTCCCTTTTAAGATTTTTTTTTTTTTTTTTTTTTTTTTTTTTGTACTACCATATTTATCTTCAGTACTATCGCTGGCCTTATTTATATGTAGTATGTCCCACCCTCCCCAACACATACACACACACACACACCTCCCCTCTCACACTTTCCTCCTCCCTGGAGTACCTTACCTCCTCCTCCTCCCCCCCCCCCCCCCCTACTCCTCCTCCTCTCCCACCCATTCCTCTACCTCCTACAGAACCCCTAACCATACTGCTGTATTGTCCTCAATATTCTCGGCTAATGGCTTGATGTACAAGTACCTCCGGATACGCGGCACTGTCCCTCCCGGAGGACCACTTGCACCTTCCCTCCGAATATTATTTTATGGAAATAAAATAATTTGAATATGAATCTGAATCTGTGTGGCTGTGTGTTTTGGGTGCTGGGGCAATGCCTTCTCTATACATAATTATGTATAGAGAAGGCATTGGCTGGGGTCTGGTGACTGGGTCACGACGGGTAGGGTCCCTCTAGGATGTTTAAGAAGGGACATACACACTCACACACCTCCCCTCTCACACTTTCCTCCTCCCTGGAGTACCTTACCTTACCTCCTCCTCCTCCCCCCCCCCCCCCCTACTCTCCCACCCATTCCTCTACCTCCTACAACCCCCCTCCCTCTCTCTCATAACCACACACCCTACTAAATATTATATTACTATCGGCATGTAAACTTCTCCACTGGTCATATTGCGCTAACTATCCCCTCAATAACCATTATTGTAATAAGAATTTGAACCATGTAACTCATCTTTGTAAAATATTTGTATTACTATAATTCCATTATAACTTCGGTAGTTGGTAATATTAGTCACATTATGTATGTGACTCTTGTATTCAGCTAACTATGACCTCAATAACCGTTGATGTAATGAAGAATGTGAAGTGTCCCTCATATGATTGTAATATTTGTGGTACTATTATTGCATAATAATTAATGTAGTTCGAAATATTAGTCACATCTTGTATGTAATAATTGTATTCAGCTACCTATGATCTCAATAACCATTGATGTAAGAAAACATGAATAGCCTCCTCATATGATTGCACTAGTTTTGTAGTGCTATTATTTACCTGTCAATTAATAATTCAGTCATTTTTTTTTTTTTTTTTTTTTCATGAGCACGTATATACAGCATATGTGGCAATCAAATGAGGAAACTATAATAACACCAGACGACGATACTGTTGCTACAGTAGAATAATGCTCTTTGAGCAGTATGTATTGCCTTACCAGTGGTTGTCCCCTTATTATTATTATTTTATTATTATTATTGAAATACCACAGGAACGAAAATTCCTGGGAGCGAAACTTCCACCCCCAACGAGATCCCTCTCTTTCTACCACCTCCCTCCACATGTTACACGTCTCGTTAATCACAGTCTTCTAATATACAAATCACATTTCCTTACCCCCTGACATTCTTGAAATACCCACTAAGTATATTCAATTAGATACCAACCATGCAGACTATAATACGTTCGTTGTGTGTGGGTACGAGGCGATCTCAAGACACCTTAGCTCCCAGTGCACAACGAACCCGATCATGATTATGTCCGCCTGTATTAAATTATGTATTATGTTGATTTATACCATTGCCTATTTTTGTAATAATTGTATTCAGCTAACTATGATCTCAATAATCATTGATGTAATGAAAATATGAATAGTCTCCTCATACGATTGCACTAGTTCTGTAGTGCTATTATTTACAACCTGTCAATTAATAATTCAGTCACTACAAGCTTGCTTGCTTGCTTGCTTTTTTTTTTTTTTTTTTTTTTTTTTTTTTTTTTTTTTTTTTTAATGAAATACGTATATACAGACCATGTGACAATTAAATGAGGAAACTATAATAACGCATCTGAATAATGCCAACCTGACTTATAAACACAAATATGAATGTAACCAGACGACGATGCTGTTGTTTCAGTGGAATAATGGCTCTTTGAGCAGTATGTATCGCCTTACTAGTGGTTGTCCCCTCACAGGATGGGGGGCGCTGCTCAATAAACTCGCCCCTCGGGGCAAAATCAAAATCAAATCATTTTGCAATTATTTTGCATTATTCAGTAGAATGGCATATAACTTAAATTACAACATGCATACTATATCCACTCGGTTGCCATAGTTTCTAGCCCACTTACAAGAATACGAGGACCTCCTATGTGTTCCTTTATGCAATTATAACTATCTGGATTCATTTTTTGATAGAACTTGCTTTTTAATAGATAGTATATTATAGTTTTGTAGTTGATGTTAAGAACATTTTATTCATAAATTCGTTTCCAGAGATATGTTTCCATAATTAAAAGTAGGTGAAGTCATACGTAATTATATGAGTGGGCTAGAGACTATGGTATCCGAGTGTACATTAAGCCCCTCTGTACCGGCGATGTTCTTAGAATTTCTATGTTTAGACGACTTTATGCAGTTTGAGAAGTTGTAGTAGTAAAGGTTAAGTGAGATACTACGAGGCATGTTTATTGCTGGAAGCCTTTTTTAAGCTGAATATAATCGTCTAATAGTAGCCAAAATAAAGTTAAAAGGACGACACCGGTACAGAATGGTTCAAGATGTTGGTTTGGTATTGGACTGCTGCGCTAGTGACCCGGGTTCGAGGCCTGGCCAGGTCATATCGCAAAAATGTTAATAAAATATATTAACTATGTACAGTCCCTTATAAACGTTTGTGGGCATCCTATGTTTTTCTGTATGCAATTATGACTAACTGGATTTATTTTTTATTTTTGGAACTTGCTTTTCAGTAAATAGTATATATATAGTTTTGTAGTTGATGTGTAGACAATTATATCCATAAATTCGTTTCCAGAGATATATTTCCATAATCAAAAATAGGAGAGGTCCACAATTTTGTATGAGTAACTGTATATTAAGAGGTGTGGTGGATTAGTGTTTATACTGGAATGGCAACCTAAAGGTCCCGGGTTCGAGCCCCAATGTGTCGATGGGAGATATTATTGGGATTAATTATTAATGTTTTACTTGGTTTCAGTGCATCACTACGAAACGGACCGACAGCCATAAGAATATACCCTCGCTGTTTGCAATAAATTAGCATTGTCTGAATATTCCTAGCCGGATGAGGCTGTAGGCACCAGCCGAACATGGCGGTACTCCCTTGAAAAGCCCCCACTCACCCGTCCTTCCCCAAACGAATCCTCAAATTATCTGGACCACAGCCTATCGCTCTAACTATCCACTTCAGCAACATTTGCAGACTTTTCACTAATTTTCCCTCTGTAAAGCACAATCTCTCCTACTACAAACCTGGTCTTCTTTTCCTCACTGAAACTCAGTTGTCTGAAGCAACTGTCAGCAGCCTCTTCTCTGTAACTTCCTACTTTCTCTTGTTACGACCGGCACTACGAAATAAACAAGGGCACTTAATATTAGACTAGAAGATAGGCTATATCTGCAACAACGGTACGCTAATTCCAAACCCTCGAACTATTAATCCGGTGAATAAAACACTTAAACCCTCCAGAGTTAATCTACTGGATAACGGGGTATCAATTAACTGGGTTTAGTGCACTTCTACAAAGGCTTTCCGGTGACGGCAAAGCCTACTCACAACAGGAGTACTTTACGTTAATAAAATGCTCTCAAGTAATAACAATGCTTAAATAAACTATAACAAGATTTAATACAGGAGTATATGCTTACGTTAACTTTAGTGTGAGTCTGAACTCAACACTAAACTCTTCAATGCTCTATGAAAACACTGGAAGTCTAGTCCTACAGCAAACAGATATGGAATCTTCTGAAAACGTCTGATGCTCTAAGATGCTCGTCAATATAGAACAGAAATAATGCAGGGGCAGGACACCAAAGCGGGTATCTTAAATACACCAACAAGTAGGATACATATATATAAAACAAGGGAGTGCAACAACTCTGTGACAGCACTAATAATAGCCACTCAAAAACAGTACTTCCTTAGCCAACGTAACAGCCAAACTGGGTTGTGCACTATGCATCAACCTAGGCTAAAATAATACGTGAATAATTCCTAAAGCATACGCAGTTAAAGTTAATAAACACAATGCTGTCTTTCTCACTAATAAAGTCTAGCAGTGGCATAAAAGGTGCAAGGAGCCTAGGCAGAGCGCAAACATGCTCGTAGCCTACTGTCTCCCCTTGAACAGATTTCCCTTATGTTACGTTAAGTGACTAGGAGGCTCTCTTGGTAAGTCCAGATCTCAAGTATCTGGTCTTACCCTGGCGCTCCACAAAGGTCAATAAAATGAGGTAGCAAGCATACGAGTAAGAGTAGGCAAAAGCCCTTCGCTTGAATGCTGCTACACTCGCAAAGGAAAAATCTGCACAAGGGTTACAGGCTACCTAGCTCCGTCGAAGTCGTACAGGCTCTGACTTGCCACATACATAACTCAGACAATGACCAAGGAAACCCTCCACTGTCTAGCATTAAATAGTAGGAAAGAACAACTCAATAATTACGGAGCACCCCAATACTATGATACCATTTGACTATGACTCTAATGATCCCTAAAGCTAGTGCAAAACATGTATGTGAGAACTGGTGCTGGTAATACGGCTGGCCGACTATGGAAGTCGTATGCAGAACCAGAAGGGATAAGTAATTGAATAAAGACAAGAAGTATGGAAAAGAAGAAGTTCAGAGAGAGAAACGGTAGTAAAGAGGGTTAGATTGGGGACAGATTGCAAGGGACGTCTAGGACCAAGCACAACATACCAAGCTCTGAAGAGGCATGCGGGAAGGATGCCCGCACCACCTTACTAAGACAGCGGCCTCCAATCACAGAAGACTAGTCATGAAGAGCAGGCGTCATATGACGCGTCAGGCCCGCCGGCCAATCACGAGCGGGTGGCACAGCCCAAGCGAGGAATGCACACGTACATACACACGCACACACTACCACCTCGCTGCTCCTTCTCGCTCTCTCTCCTTGCAATTCACTCTACATATTTTATACTCTATTAATGATATAAAATACTTCCAAGTGTCACAGACAAGAAGAAAGACCATCACTGATGGTCATGTGACAACATGAACACTAAGAAAGAAAGAACATAGTTCTACGATTATTATAGCCCATTTCACTGCCCTGGCGAGCGCTAGCGAGTACAAGTACATTCTGGCAAGCTGGCCAGCGTAACACTCTATCCTAATTTATTTTAAAACCAAAGGCAGATGTTCTGTATACGTACACAACAAACTCACTTGTTCTCGGCTTCGACTCTTCTGAATTCTCAACTTTATGGCTCAAACTACCCTGCCACTCTCACACTAAGTATTTTTGTGCTGTTTATCTTTCCCCTAACTATACTGACTATTCTAAATTCTTTGACTATCCTAACTCTAAAGTGGAACACATCCTATCCATTTATCCTTTCTCAGAAATCTCCATCTTAGGCGATTTCAACGTTCACCACCGCCAATGGCTCTCCTCTCACTCCTCTGACCAACCTGGTGAACAATCCTACATCTTTTCTATCCTAAATGACGGGCATGGAGGCATACATTCCATTTTCTTTCTTAAACTAATGCAAAATTTCTTGGTTTACTCACACTTGTTCTACTGCTGTCCGCAATAAGGAGGAAGCATTCAAATGGTACCGACACCTTCAAACTCAAGAATCTCATTCTTCCTATGTTTCTGCCCGGAATCAAGTCAAATCTGTTCTTAGACTCGCCAAACACTCTTTCATCAATAATAAATGCACTTAACTATCCAACTCTACCTCTTCCCAAGCTTTCTGAAACCTAGCCAAAATCCTCTCCAACAAGTTTTCTTCTTTGTCTTTCCCTCCCTTTTTCCACTCTGACGGCACTAAAGTTATTTCTTCCTCTGACAAAGCTGAACTCTTTGCTCAAACTTTCGCTAATAACTCCTCCATGGATGATTTCGGTACTATTCCTCCCTCTCCTCCCCCCTCTCTCCTATTTATGCCTAATATCCTAATCTCTTCTAAAGATGTACTTTTTACCCTCTCTGGGCTTAATACTAAGAAGGCGTACGGACCGGATGGTGTTCCTCCTGTTGTACTCAAAAACTGTGCTTCAATGCCGACTCCCTGCCTAGGCAAACTTTTGCGTCTCTGTCTCTCCTCTAATGTCTTCCCTTCTTGCTGGAAGTTTGCTTTCATTTAGCCTGTCCCAAAGAAGGGTGACCGCTCTCAACCCTCCAAACTATCGTCAAATTGCTCTCATTTCTTGCATCTCCAAAGTTTTTGAAACTATGCTTACTTCAAAATGTCTTGAGCATCTCTCTTCTCATAAACTACTTACAGATCGCTAGAATGGCTTCCTTAGGAGTCACTCTACTGGTGATCTTCTTTCATATCTCACTAAATCTTGGTCATCCTCCTTTCGGGACTTCGGTGAGACCTATTCTATTGTGCTAGACATATCGAAGGCCTTCGATAGTAGACTCTAGTACGGACTGTCCATGTTTCGAATCTCGGTGAAGGTAAATATTCATATATGTATGCAGTATATATATATATATATATATATATATATATATATATATATATATATATTCATTATATATATGCTGTATATATAAATAGTATATATATATATATATATATATATATATATATAATTATATATATACCTTATACATAATCATATATATATATATATTATATAAAAAAAAAGAGAGAGAGAGAGAGATGGAGATGCTGATCTAGTTGGTCTCTCCCCCTCCTTGCTGACACTAGCTCTCCCAATATCAATATAAATTACAAGGGTCGCAGTTTCGGAAGGAGAGGACTCACTGGCCTTAAAATGAACCCATGATTGGCCCCTGCTGGTCTCATATGGAGAACTGGTGAGGGGAGGGGGGGGGGGGGAGCTCATCTTCAAGGCATTAAGGGGAGACTGGCCGTTTGTTTGCTCTATTAATTCATTTATTCATATATTTTGTTAGTTTCCTCCCTAGACCTCCATCAAGCTTAAAAAAACACCCCCTAGACCTCCCTTCAAGATAAATTTGTACATTTTTCGGTAGAAATTTCCCGGCCGAAGGCCGGTGCCTCTTAAAATTGCAGGCTCGCTTTCGCTCGCCATGAAAAAATAGACACCTAAATGGCACGAAAGGTCTTAAAATTTACAACGAAATGGGGCGAAAGGTGTTGAAATTGCCAAACTAATGGCCCGAACGTCTTATAATCTCAAAACTAGTGGGGCTAAACATTAGGGAGAAGGGGGTCCAGAAAAACGGTCTGCCTCCCCTTTAACACATCCCACTACCAGGCCACCTAATTACTGGTACAGTAAAGGTGGCTTCACTTACAAACTCACCATAGTCTATTTTTTTCCAGTTAAGAGTAATCCGTCATATTTATATCTTGGTTACTCAGCTATAAGGTAGCTTTTGTAGCGAAATATGATGTTAATAATGAAAACTTGGCATTAATACGACACACAGCCATAGTAGTTGGCATTAATACGACACACAGCCATAGTAGTTTCATATATTTCCATCAAGTATCGAGAAATCAGCTACTAAGCGATTCAATTTATCATCAGCTGGAGAAAAAAATTGATTATAGTGAGTTACTTCTATACTGGTTGTTTTCCATCTTCAGTGCATTTATGAGGAGGATACATTTGTGACTGTATACATTGACTAATAATTGTACCTGCATAGAGCAAACAAATTACTCATGTAATTATCACCAAGAAACCTAATTTATCTTCTAAAATTAACATGACTATCTAAAAACCCATTGTCAAAATCACACTAAATATTACTGTATATATAAAGGGCAAATGTATTATGATTATATTAGTATCATCTTATGGTAAATCATCAGAAAAATACATAGAAATTAATCCATCAGGAAGAAAAATATAATTAACTCTGACAGATAGCTTGAATGTATAGGCGATATTAGGGTTGAATGGTGGGCGATAACTACCGTGTTTGATAGAGGAGCAATAATGGTTTGGTGGTTCTCACAGGTACGCCACGGTAGCCTTGTCCGATTCCTAGTCATTCAGGTGTGATTTTAACCTCATGACACAAGTGGCTTAATTCTCCACTTTTGCTAATGCACAATATTAACGAAAATTAGGGGACGGTGTGAAACAAGCTGTGGCAAAATATCATACTGATCCAACTGTTTGTTAATAAGTTATTCCCAAAAAACTGTAACACGGCCTCTGAAACCCATAGTATTAATAAATTATTGTATATTTATGTTTTCTCGGTGTCCCTTCTCTCTATGTCCCTTCTCTCTATGTCCCTTCTCTCTATGTCCCTTCTCTCTATGTCCCTTCTCTCTATGTCCCTTCTCTCTATGTCCCTTCTCTCTATGTCCCTTCTCTCTATGTCCCTTCTCTCTATGTCCCTTTTCTCTATGTCCCTTCTCTCTATGTCCCTTCTCTCTATGTCCCTTCTCTCTATGTCCCTTCTCTCTATGTCCCTTCTCTCTATGTCCCTTCTCTCTATGTCCCTTCTCTGTATGTCCCTTCTCTCTATGTCCCTTCTCACTATGTCCCTTCTCACTATGTCCCTTCTCTCTATGTCCCTTCTCTCTATGTCCCTTCTCTCTATGTCCCTTCTCTCTATGTCCCTTCTCTCTATGTCCCTTCTCTCTATGTCCCTTCTCTCTATGTCCCTTCTCTCTATGTCCCTTCTCTCTATGTCCCTTCTCTCTATGTCCCTTCTCTCTATGTCCCTTCTCTCTATGTCCCTTCTCTCTATGTCCCTTCTCTCTATGTCCCTTCTCTATGTCTCTATGTCCCTTCTCTCTATGTCCCTTCTCTCTATGTCCCTTCTCTCTATGTCCCTTCTCACTATGTCCCTTCTCTCTATGTCCCTTCTCTCTATGTCCCGTCTCTCAATGTCCCGTCTCTCAATGTCCCGTCTCTCAATGTCCCTTCTCTCAATGTCCCGTCTCTCAATGTCCCTTCTCTCTATGTCCCTTCTCTCTATGTCCCTTCTCTCTATGTCCTTCTCTCTATGTCCCTTCTCTCTATGTCCCTTCTCTCTATGTCCCTTCTCTCTATGTCCCTTCTCTCTATGTCCCTTCTCTCTATGTCCCTTCTCTCTATGTCCCTTCTCTCTATGTCCCTTCTCTCTATGTCCCTTCTCTCTATGTCCCTTCTCTCTATGTCCCTTCTCTCTATGTCCCTTCTCTCTATGTCCCTTCTCTCTATGTCCCTTCTCTCTATATCACTTCCCTTCACTTTTGGTCAATTATTTTTACGATGCTTATATAATTATATCTACGCTAATTATCTCTATAACCCTTATTTACTTTGGTTCTTCCCTATGTGCCACATGGTTATATGTTCGTTCGGTTATAACTTCTTTGCAGGCTTATGTCCTTTATATCATAACCCTTTCTTCTGCTCGTTCTGCTTCCTCTCCTAGCTACGCATCTATGTTCTTGGCCCTTACGCTATGTTCCTCTTCGTCCCCCGTCCCCCCCCCCCCCCTCCCCCTCCCCAAACTATTATGTGGACCGATGCTGGTGAGATTGGTCACACCCCCAACTTGGCTCCCCGTATCCTTATCAGCTTACTTCCTACCTTCCATTCTTTAGTTTGTTCTAATTATGTTCACGCCCTACTAAGTCAAATATATACAGTATATATATATACAGTATATACACTTATACAGTATATATATATGAAACAACAAAGAATGAGATAGACTTCATCATAGGGCACAAAACAACAGTGATAATAATGTCACCATTATTAATAAGGTAAACATAGGGAGTGACCATAGAATGGTAGGCTGCACAGCAAAGTTTAATTTTAAAGCCATAAGAAATAAGTTAGTTCTTGGGAAGAAAGTATGCCTAGATAAAGTTAAAGAGAATAAGATGGAGTTCCAGCTACAGTAGAACTTAAAAATAGATTCCAAGCTCTCAACAGCAATGAAAATGGCATCAATAAAGTAAACGAAAACCTAACATTAGCAATTAGGTCGAAAAAAGAATATATATATATAGGCTATATATATATATATATATATATACCGGTATATTCTTTGTTCGAGCTATAGTGAAAGGTAGTGACGCCTACCTCGGTCTGCCATCATTATATTCTTCCTTCCTACCTCCCATTCCTTCTCACACATATTATTTATGTGAGAGGGTTACACAGAGTTGCACAGATACTCAGACCACACAGACCTTGCCTTCCCTACAAGGTGGTCCGGCCTTAATACTACTAGACAAGGTCAGTTTATAGTAGAATAATAGGAGAGCAAAGTAGAAGGCTCTCTCTCCACCCTCCACTTCCTCCGGCGAAAAAGCCATACCGGAAAAAGGAAGAAATTTAACCTTATGGGTCAGGAAATGTTTTATAGAGCATAGAAAGAAATTAGTTTGAGAGGGAATATACACTTACTTTCTGATTCATTCACATTAATCCAATCTCCATCAGATGATCGTCCAGTCTCTTCTTAAGCCGGTATCACACGAGAGCTTTTATAGTCAACATTCGATGATCAAAATTGTTCTGGCAACATTTATGGAGTATTTTGCACTGGTATCGGAAACTAGACTGATAGTAGATGAATTTAGGCAACCGAAATATTTTATATGTTGACCACATAAGCTGCCAGACCAGTGTTGAGGATAAATGTTGAGTGAAAAAGCGCTCGTGTGATACCGGCTTTACTGTCGACCATCTCCCTTGGTAAACTATTCCACTCTTTGACTACACTGTATGTGAAGAAATTTGGCGTGACATCTAGGCATGCCTTCTTTCTATTTAATTTCATTTCATTACCTCGAGTTGCAGCATTGTTATTAACCTGCGGGACGCGAAAATGCTCTAGAGGCTAGGGTGGTTATTTGTGAATTTCTAGCCTTAGATTCTGACAGAATTTGTTATATTTACGCTATATAGCATTATTTCCTTTCCATGTGCGTTTATTTTACGTATATGATAAACATACAAACTTTGAAGAGCGATAAAACCAGTGGGAAAAGCATTTGGGTGGTGAAAAACATACATTTTCGCCACTCGGTCGTTTGATTAAGAAAAATAGCAGAGAATTTAAGAGGAGGGAATCGGGGAGGGGGGAAGGTGGGGAAGGAGGATTAGGTGGGGTTGCAACACATGAGGATGAGTGGTAAATAGTACTAGAGGAAAATTATCTTACCTAATCACATATTCCTTAGATTTGAGAGCCCCTGGGGCATTTTAGAAGTTTTTTTTTAAGGTCTTGTTGCCGTGAGACCCATCGTGTTCGCTATGGTGACCATTCCGTGAGGCTTATCACGCTTCTCGGGTTAATCATAAACACTGCAATTATATCTACTCTATCAAATCCTTTAAGTATCATAAACACTCTATAAGTTGGCCTCGTAACCTCCTTTTCTTTAGAGAGAACAAATTTACTTTCTTTAGTCTTTCATAATATGGCTTCATTCTCAGAGATGGAATTTGCTTAATTGTTCTACGCTGCATGGATTCGAGTTTTTCAATGTCTTTCTTTAGATACGGGGACCAGACTGAAAGTCATATTTAATGCTTTTGAATAACGGCAAAATAATGTTCTCGTTCTTAAAGGTAAAATTTCTTTTGATAAATCCCAATGCTTTGTTAACATTATTTGCCACAGCCTCGCATTGCTCTGAGGATTTTAGGTTTTCAGACAATATAACCCCGAGAGCTTTAACTTTAGAGTTTGCTATTATTGATTGGCCTTTCATTTGATAATCATACTTGTTTGTGTTTTATACCAACGTGCAAAATTTGACATTGGTCAACATTAAAGGGCATTTGCCACTTTTCTGACCATTCCTCTATTTTTCTTAAGGTGAGATGGTTCACTTTTTGGGCGATTTTTGCATGTATTCATTATGTTTCTAGTTTCTTCCCTAGACCTCCATCAAATAAAAAAAAAACATCCATTAGATCCCCCTTCTAGATTAATTTGTACATATTTCGGTAGAAAAATGTCCCGGCCGAAGGCCGGTTCTTCCAACATTACAGGCTCACTATCGTTCGCCAGGGAAAAAATCGACCCCTAAATAGCACGAAAGGTCTAAATATTGATGAATAAATGGGACGAAAGGTCTTAAAATTGACTAATGGAGCAAACATCTTAACATCTGAAAACTAATGGTCCAGAAAACCAGCCCATCTCCCCTTA
This sequence comes from Paralithodes platypus, assembly GCA_032716605.1. Taxonomy (NCBI): domain Eukaryota; kingdom Metazoa; phylum Arthropoda; class Malacostraca; order Decapoda; family Lithodidae; genus Paralithodes; species Paralithodes platypus. Next base: position 8,508,454 of record CM064494.1, read on the forward strand.
ATTTAAGTCGGACAGTAGGCTAGTTCGGTCTGTCTCACTCAGGACCAGGTTCACCATTTTTGTATCGCCAGCAAATTTGGAGATAAAGTTATTCAGACAACCTCACTCACATAGACAAAAAAAAAAAAAAAATACATCAATATAATTTATGTAGATGATAAATAAAACCGGACCAAGGACCGATCCTTGAGGCACACCGCTGGTAACAGGCACCCAATTGGATTCTATACCATTTATAACAACTCTTTCCATTCTGTTTGTAAGCCAGCTTAGGTAATCTTAATCTTTAGGTAAAGCGCCATAGTTGAGTCACTGAGTAAATAATTAAATATATAATTCAAGAAGGTTTGTTAGGCACGATTTTCTGGTCCTAAACCAGTGCTGACTGCTTTTAATTATTTCATTAGATTCTTGATACTCAACTGTTTTATCTCTTATAATTGTTTCAAGAATTTGTCCTACTACTGACATTAAGCTTATTGGTCTAAAAGTACTTGCTTTGGTTCGATCACCCTTTTTGTGAATAGCTGTAATGTTCGCTATTTTCCAATCATTAGGGACGCTACCCTACTGTAGTGATGAGTTAAAGATAAAGGTCAGGGATTCGTATATTTCTGCTTTTACTTGTATTTATATTGGATCATGGAAATTATCGGGCCCCGGAGTCTTGTTGATATTTAATTAAATTAAATTACATACTAATTCATTTGCGCTGATGGTAAACTTTCCTGCTGTTTCATGTGTTGGTACTGCCTTGTGTTTCATGTGTTGGTACTGCCTTGTGTTTCATGTGTTGGTACTGCCTTGTGTTTCATGTGTTGGTACTGCCTTGTGTTTCATGTGTTGGTACTGCCTTGTGTTTCATGTGTTGGTACTGCCTTGTGTTTCATGTGTTGGTACTGCCTTGTGTTTTGTACTCTGTAAAAGTAAAGAATAATAAAAAACATTAAGGCAGTAATAACACATGAAGTAGTAGTAGTGGATAAAGAGAGAAAGAGAGTACAAAGGAAATCAAGCAACAACAGATCTAGTGACCCTTCTAGGCTGCTTGTCCTCCAAAACACTGAGGATCAAGTGTCCAAACAGTGGTTTAGAGTGGGTAAGGGAAAAGTGGAAAGGGAACTACTGCCCTGGAACTAATGTCCGTGGCAGGATTAGGAAGTTAGTAGGGGACAGATGGGTTAGTAACTGAGGGGGGAATCAAATAAAGTTATTCATTTACAAACGCAGTCAGTCGCGAGTTTGATGCAAGATATTTGTCTAGGCGAAGTTTAAATTAATCAACGGTGAGAGAGAGAGAGAGAGAGAATATCTATGCGTTATTCGATTATCATATATTTCAATGTTTAACCCTTAAAAAGCGGCTCACCACTTAAGTCGAGTTAAATAAAGCTGGACTATGTGGCGGCGCTCGACATAACTCGAGTGGCAATTTCAGCACGTAATGTGGCTGAGAGAGAGAGACAAGTGGTGGCAGGAGACTAGCGAGCGTATGACTGCTCCAGACCACCGCGGCGAACCTACTGACACAAATCTCAGCTCCCTCCTCCCTCTCTCACTCGCTACATACTCAATTATGTACCGAAAGTACCGAATTACCTGCTTTTTGCACTCGCGTTGCACGGTTATTGCAAGAAAACTATCCATCATACAAGGATCGTTATTGTGTCATTCGAAAGCTCTGTTTATGCCCTTTCAGGGATAGATACTTGTTTTACGTTCTGGGTCTTATTTAGGCATGAAAATGATCACGTAAACAGCCCTATTTTGGCTAAAAACACCCCGCTGGGCGGTACACATAAATAAACCACATAGGCCGCTCGTAAGGTGTTAAATATCCTGTTAGTGTCTCAGTTTTCGAACAACTTCTAGAGGACCTATATTAATGGCTATCTAGTTTGAAAGGGCACTTTCAAATTGATTATACTTTTCTTATATATTACCATCATATAACATTATCAGCTGGCAATATTTTGGCTTCAGTTTTGTCCCTTACGATTCCTGTCAATTTGACGGCTTTGTCTTAGGCCTAATTTAATGAACACTTTATCTATTACTTCATATTACTAGAAAAAACCAATATGGAGCCGTCGTTGACATACTGTTAACATAAACGGAAACTTGAGCCTCTCCTGTACAGTATCACACCTTCAATCTTACCCATGCTTGCTTGCCCCCCCCCCCCCAGTCTCCCTCTGTTGTTGCTTGACTTCCTTCGTACTTCTTTGTACTCCTTTGTACTCTCTCTCTCTCTCTCTCTTTCGTGCACTCCACAAACATTAAAAAGAAACTGACACCCAGACTTAACGCCCTCAGGTCACTTGCTCACACAAAATTTGGACACAATAAAGAAACTACCACCACAGTATATAAACAATACATAAGATCAGTGATGGAATACGCAAGCCCAGCCTGGGCTTCTAACCTAGCTGAAACACATAAGACCTTACAGACTATTCAAAACAAAGCCCTGAAGATCATTACAGGCTGCACAGCTACTGCACCCACAGATCACCTACATCAAGAAACCAAAATCCTCAAAGTCAAAGACCATCTGGACATGAGAGGCACTCAATTCCTGGCAGCAGCCTCCACTAACCAAGACCACCCACTAAACTACATGGCAACACACCCACAGACACCAAGAAATATCAAAACAACACCCAGCACACGGTATCACACACAATTATTGTCCTCTCTCCCTTCCTGCACACCCCGAACCAACTTCCGGAAGCACATCCATACTCATATCTCTCACCGATCCATGCACTCACTCACAGACAACACGCAGCTGCATGCACGACCTCCCGAAATCCATCCTTCCGAATCCTCCCTTCCTCGCGAGGACAGAGTCCACCTGGCCAGGCTGAGATGCGGACACCATCCAGCTCTCCTGAGCTATCAGAAGAGACTGGATGACTCCGTTGTCAACGCCTGCCCGGGATGTAACACAGCACCCCATACCATTAAACACATAATAGAAGACTGCATTTCACACAACCACTTACGCCAACAACACAATCTACACTCAATGAGAGCTCTGTGGGAAAGCCCGATCATGGCCATGGCCTTTCTCAGGGACTCGGGGCTGTTCGGCCAGGCAGCTTAGGGAACAACAACAACAACAACAACACTCCGCCTTGCATTCCATCATTTCCATGCACTTTAAATTTCTTTAACCTTTAAACGGCGAAGCTATGGTATTTGAAAGTGCCCGCCAGGCGAACGTATTGAGGCTCATTCCTGACAAAAATCGTCATTATCCGATAAATATTGTTATTATTTATTCATATGCGCCTATTTTAAGTTTAATATGAAGATATTAACATGTAACAGCAATAAAACAAGTGGGAATAGTAATATTGGGGGGTGAAAAAGACGAAGTATTGCCGACCGGTTCATTCATGAGAGGAGAGCCGGCGCGGCGCACAACCTCCCCCTATCATTTATTGATCGACACTGACGCCTTGCAAGTGAAGTCTCTCTCTTGCTATGATCTCTATATGCCTCCCCTTCGACCTTGAAACTGGGTGGGGGATAATGGCGCGGAAAATATACCGATAAACAATGGAATAAGAGAAAAATAGGTGATAATTGAAGGGGGGGAAGGGGGAAAAGGAGGGAAGGGGGGGGGGGGTTGGACACATGTGGAGGAGTGATAGGAGGTATAGAGGGGAATTATCTCACTTTATCACATATTCCTTTGTTCTTTGGGGTCTTTTAAAAGTTTTTTTTTAGGCCTTGGATCTTAAGAGTCCCGTCGCCTTCGCCCAGTACAACCTCTTAAGAGTCTCAGCGACGTTCCCAGGTTAATAAACGTTTGTGAGGTACTTTGTCAAAGGCCCTTTGAAATTTGAGTTCTACAGCTTTACTCTCGTCATATAAGTTGAGGATGTTGTGGAAGAAGTCCAAGAGGTTTGTTAAGCAGGAACGTTTGTTATGGAAGCCTCTTAAGACACTTTCCCATCTACAAGAATAACGCACCAACTTGCCACGAACATCAAATTGTGATGAAAATGTGATTTTGACCCAGGTTTTACTCTCAAACGGAAGCGCTATATGGTGTAATCTCTAATCGACACGGTACACCATGAATGTACCTATAGTGTACCTTCAGAGCCTTGCGAACTTAACTGTCCTGAAATATGACGGTTGACAGCCACGGCAACCTGCGATAACCTACACAGCAATAAAGACGAGTTTGGAAGTGGCATGAACCACCCACGGCATACCAGGCAATCCCACGAATTGCCAAGACGACCAACGACTTTTACATCATATCACTATATGTACAAGTACCTGTGTCTATGTATCAGGTAACAGTGAACACATGTCTGAATATATTGAAGCATATAATTCAAGTACATAAAAATGCATTGTTTGAAATACTCAACCTGCAATTATTAATTGTATCAATAAATTACAATATGGGTGAATTAACAATATGTTTACTTTCTATGAATGATCGCAGTGGTCAAAGTGATAAATACATCACAAGACATCCAATCTTCCAGCAATTTAGCAATACACTGGGAACAAAACATTGATACATTCCTCGTTTGGTTATTATTGAATTACACATACATTTCCATGTTTCTGCAAAAGTCTTGTCTTGTAATGAAAACCAGCAATTGAAAATAACCATACGTTAAATGCTTATTATTGAAGGATTGTTTATTATTGTTTATTATTCATCCCTACTGGCGTAGGGATGTGGCGACCAAATCACAGTCATTTGCGTGGCACAGATAGCCCCTTGGAGGCTGGGCCTGAGAGTTCCAGCTCCAAAATTAACCCCCGCAGATGGATCAGCAAGCCTCGGAGCTGGACCATTTGCCTGCAAAGGACCCAGTTCTGGCTGAATCTCCCTTCCCCTTTAAGGGAAAAAGGGTTTGGCTACTGACAGACTGACTGACCAATAAGTAATGTAAAATGTTCATATATTAATAGGCGTACATTTTCTATTTACTGTATTTCACCATATATAAACAGAAATTGGGGCAGGAGGCTAGGAGTCCTCTTCCCCTTGTAAAATTCACCTACTAGACGAGACAGAGAAAGGGGCGAGGGAACGCGAACCCAGACCCTATGAATTGGAACTTTAAATGTTGTTTCTGTTTGGGCTCTGCATCAAGTCGGCCACCCCCAGCTATGGGGAATGTGCCTGAATATATACTGTACATACATTACACACATAAACACTGTGTAGAAGAATCAATGCCAAGTAAATCAAGTACCTGGGTTTCAACATTTAAGTCCACTTTATAAGCAAATATAACCCAATCAGAATGTATAGAATCAAGAGATATACATGTGCAAGATAGATTATGAAATAGTATACAATCAAATACAATCTGAATCAGTGCCATTCTAATCATGTAAAAGAGTAAAATAAAGGAGTAAAAATGGCATAAAACCTAAGCACAGAAAAACATTGTACAAATAGAAATAAAAAAAAATACATAAATATATTAATATTACGCAGATAGATTTAACCATGTGCCATAAGTCTGCCTACTACATTTACTGCCTAATGTATATATATAAATAAATAACATGAAGTATGTTATTTCCCAACCTTTTGAACAATTTCAATAGCAGTCTCCCTATGTTCCAAATTCCTGTTAATTATTAAGAACATTAAAAACAAGACAATCAAACCAAAACCAGTGGGATCAATAAGTGGACATACAATCACAGGGCGAACTTGATGAATAAATTAAAGTGAGTCCATGGAAGAATTAATCAACTCCAAAGTTTCAATCTTACGTTAAGTGATTGTGGGAAATTAAAAATGACTAGACCATACACTACATACAGTAGATCTGGACTTGACACGAAAACTGAACTTTGCAGCAAGGGACCTAAAATCGATGAACGAACCCCTAAGACTAAGAAGTCTTCCTGAAGACTAAGAAGTTCTAACCTCGAAACCACGAAATATTTGTTATTTTCGCGGTTTCGAGGTTCGAACTTGGGGGTTCGATCTCCGAGTTTGGGTCCCTTACTGCAAAGTTTAATTTTCGTGCCCAGTCCAGATCTACTGTAGTTTATGATTAGACTTACATTTTACATCAGAAGGAATGTCTTCAAATAGAACATCCTTATCAGTGATGGAAAACATGTGAGTGTAAGAAGGGTAAAAAGTAAGATGTGGAGAAACCAACAAATGAGAGTCCCTAGCATAAGCTTGGCCAATAAATGATTTAAGAAAGGGTGCTCTGTCCGGGCAAGTAATCATTTAAATCAGTAGCACTGACAAAGTACAGAAAGTGAGTAATATATAATATATTATGTGAGCATGGAAAAGTGGTTGATGTGGAACCGGAGTGAAATTGGTATAATCAAGGATATTGGTATTACGCTTAATGGCTTTAACACAATTGTTAGAATTCATTGCCAGTACAGGGACAACAGACACTGAGCAAATGGTAAATAAACCGAAAACTATTATGAACAAATGTATTAATAGTGGAGGAACTGATAAATCTACAGTTATACTACGCCTATTTTGTCACTATTCTGTTTGTACTAATAGGTTAATATTATTAGTAGTAGACTTAGTATGGTTTGATGATGCGCGGAAATGTATATTTGACTTGAAATAGATACATTGAAGTATTACAAACCTTCGGCAAAGTGAAGTTTGTTTACCTGGGCGTACAGTCGGTTGGGCCGCGGCGTACTTGTTTTTTGCCCCCTGCTGTCAATATATATGATGATGACAATAAGTCATGGGGGGGTGGTGAGGGCGGACAAAGCCCCCCTCATGGGGAAAACGGTTTTTCAGAGGCTTGTAATTACTTCCAAACATTATATATTGATGAACATTAACACAGAAAACTATAAATCCATGGGACAATTAATGACATTAATATAAAAAAATTCAGTTTTTTTTCAGTTTCCACGTCTGCTGAACCATCCAAAAACACGCTAAAAGGCGTGTTTTGCAGGGGGAAGGTGGGGGAGGGGTAGTATAACTGTAGATTTACCTCCGACGTGAATGAGATTTAGGCTCTGTGTTCCGAGAAACATGATTAACTTCCTATTGTAGATCTGATAATTTCCACTGTATTAACTGAAATAAGTTTATTGTTTGGACATTTGAACCGACTGCTGAATCCTTTAAATAATTCAAAAGACTCCTAGTAAATATAATGTTCTTAGAGACTCTGCCGCATTTCTGATTATTGTCGATAACCAGGATATGTAAACATAAGTATCAACGATATCAGATATATACATTACTTTACCTCGGTCTTTCAAAATAAGTCCCGAATGTGTGAGGCTGGAAGGGTCGTCTGTGCTAGCGGTGACAGCGCAGGCCTACATAAAATAAAATTTCAACTTGGTATCTCCACAGATGCTATAACAAATATAACAGAAATAATAACAAACATAAAGGTTGTCATTCCCTACTTTTGCAGAACATTTAACTTCCAAGGCAGCAAATTCAGGAAAAGTTTGTGTGAACATTGATATTGATTACTCTTTGGTGTCCTGAAGGAGAGTAATCGCATTATTCTTGCATAAACTATTTCAGTCGTGAATTGTGGCGCATTAGTTAATACACTCAGCTCACAACTGAGATAACTATAGTTAAATTCCCGACAAGGTAGAAACAAATGGCCAGCCTACTCACTTCTGTCCAGTTAGAATTAAATATCAACCTGGATATAGTGGACCTTGGTGATAATAGTGTCCTTTCAAGTAGTATAGGGTAACATTTTGAAAACTAAAGGGGGAAGCGTTGTAACCAAATATAGTGAAAACAAAGCATTACTTTTAAGCTTTAAAAAAAAAAAGAGGGGGAGAGAGGGAGAGAGAGAGAGAAAAAAAAAACGTGCTAAAACAAACGAAGACATAATATGTCCAATACTTACACATGTGAAGACCATCAATACAGTCTTTTCAAAGGTTGGTGCATAATATATGCTGTAATGTTTCATACGAATCACAATCTTGCGCTTGTACAGTGTGCATTCAACCAGACAACATTATTACCAAAACAGATAATTTAAGAAATTATAGATATGTATACAATTACTTTAAAGAGTAGCTAGAATGGGACACATAAGATCTACAATACTTGTTAGTATCGTGCAAGCAATATTGCAAATAAGGCAAAATATTCTACTAATCACTTCAAAGATTGGTAAACGACAGTAAATTAATACAAAACAGATCTGCTATCTTTCCAATGACCGACGTAAATATCGTATAGTATCGAAACTGAAATATAATCACAATAACAGCCAATATCAAAGTTGGGTAATTACTATGGAACATATGTCCAATCACAACAACCTCATCACTGACCATCAGTAACTGTAATTGTCAATAAAACATACCAAGGCTCTGAGTCAGTAGGAGATCTGCCGGAGATCAATCCATTAGTATAACAAGGCTCTCGATGACATACACACACACGACAGGTGCGAACATTGGGCAGTGGCTAACTTTGCAAAATTCAATTGAAAGTTTGCACAGCTTCAACATCTCATATCCTGTGAAAGATACGCCAGGGGAAACTTTACCATGCTAGATGTTTCTCGTTTGCAACGCGTCAGACCACAATGCGCAATATAGTACCATATGGAACATCGTAGACATTTGTAATATACAATAGTGTAAAACATCAAAATAATAAGTATAAATGAAGCAATAAATGGTATTTAAATAAGAAAGTTAACCTACGTCTGCTCGTAGTCTTAATTTATTGTATTTGATAAAAGGAAAATATTTCTCAAGTACTACTACAGCATACAATTTGCCTGTAGTATTTGTAGGGTGGAGAAGTGTCATTGAACTTAAAAACAGAACATCCTTCAATACTCTGAAGTTATCAAGAGTTAGGGGAAGATTGTAGGCACCAATCGAACAGGGCAATACCCAGGGGATGCCGCATAGGCATGTGGTATTCGTTGATGTGATATCAGTTGCTGAAAATCCTGTTTCATTTGCTAGGCTTCCCTTACTGATTTTGTTTGTGCCTCACCTACACAGAGAGTAATCCAGCTAGCTCTCACACACATCTATTCTTACCAATAAATCAATCAAGCACACTATACTTCTTTACCAATACACCCAAAATGTAATAAAATTATGTCTCATAACCCAGCCTTGGAGACCCCAGGGGGGGGGTTGATGGAGGGAGAGGACCGTAAATGTGCCCATACTCACTCGTCCTTCTCCAATCAACCCCTCCAAAAACTCTGGACCACGCCTTGTCACTCTTACTATCAAATGTTGTAATATTCAAGGCCTCTTCTCTATTTTTCCCCTGTCAAACACCACAACTTCACTAACAAACCTGATCTTTTCCTCATCGAGACTCGGGTGTCTGAAGCAACAGCCAAAAACCCCTTCTCTGTATCCTGCTACTTAAGGGGAGATATCCACTTGGGGGATTTTTTTCTTGACCCCTTTCTCCCTCATGTTTACCCCCATTGCTTTTAAGATTTTAAGATATTCGCCCCATTAGTTTGGCGATTTTAAGAACTTTTACCCCGCTTATGTCACTTTTAAGAGCTTTCGTCCCATTTAGGTGTCGATTTTTTCCTGGCGAGCGATAGCGAGCCTGTAATTTAAGAGGAACCGGCCTTCGGCCGGGACATTTTTCTACCGAAAAATGTACACATTTATCTTGAAAGGGGGTCAAGGGGGTGTAATTTCAAGCTTGATGGAAGTCTAGGAAACACACCAAAAACCTCCCCTTAATCAACGTGTTTATCTATTCACTTAACGCTTGAATCTATGTTTGTTTTTGTTCCTTTAGTAATCTTTTATCCTTACTGACTTCTAAATGAACCTTAAGACACTGGATTTCCGTGGATTTGAATACAGTCAATTTGTAAAGGTAATTTGCCAGAGTGGTTGATTGTGACTAAATCTTTAATTGTAGGAAACGTTAATCAGGGAAAGTTGAAGAAGCTATTGTCCGACTGTATACAAATAGGAAGTTAGTTGAAGTAGTTATCGATTTTCTCCTGGGTAGAATGGAATGTTCTCTTTCCCCTTCCCATATGCTGTATTTCTATGCCCTCCTTGTTTTAACCCCTTACATAACCCCTTGAGAAACCTAAAAACCCGAGCCAACTTCCGAAATTTCACTACTGACTTTTATACATTTTGAAAAACTGTCAAAGGCGAGCCAACTTTTCCCAAAGTTGACTCAGGTTTTCCAAATGCTGGGTTTTATGAGTTTCAAAAACATGAACACTCGAGCTAAGTTTCTTTTAAATTCAATAACACATTCTTTCGCTCAACTTCCCTGTACTTCATAGCCCTCCCAACTATCGGACCGTGTATCAAGATAGATGGACAATGGGGAAAACATATTTTCCGATGGTTTTTACTAATTAAAACCACTGTATATTGATGAAAAGTACCAAAGACGAAAACATAAATCACGATAAACTTCTTGGTCAGTTTCCATTATAATATCCCATACATTATGATAGTACAGAGTTTAAGAAAGGTTAGGTTATTTTGATAAACTTCTTGGTCAGTTTCCATTATAATATCCCATACATTATGATAGTACAGTGTTTAAGAAAGGTTAGGTTATTTTGATGTTATCTACTGCTTATGTATTATGGTAAAATAAAATGGCTTATGCGAGTTTAATTTTCTCTGATCTTGAAACTCGCAAAGTGGGAGACCAGTATTATGTTAGCTATTGCATAAGTGAATTTCCGGTGGTCAGGGGAGGATTAATCGCTTTCTTTGCAGAAGCCAGCTTCTGCTAGCTACGAGCCAAGCTGGTGTGTTGGTAGCCTTGAGCAAGCTTCTGCTAGCTAGGACTCTTGCTTGGGTATTGGTAGCGTCAGCTTACGTCTAGTAGCGTCGAGGTTACTTCTCTAGCTTCGAGCCTAGCTGGTGTTTTGGCAGTGTCAAACCTACCTCTAGTAGCATCGAGTCTACTTCTGCCAGCTTTGAGCCTAGTAGGTGTTTTGGAAGAGTCAAGCCTACCTCTAGTAGCGTTAAGCCTACTTCTGCTATCTTCAAGTCTAGCTGGTGTATTGGTAGCATCGAGATTACCTCTTCTAGCTTCGAACCTAGCTGGTGCGTTGGTTGCATCGAGCCTACCTCTAGTAGGATCAAGCCTACTTTAACCAAATACAGGATTGCTTCTAATGTGTTAAATAACTTGGTCTAGGCAGCTTGGGTAGTGTCTCTTTTATGTTCCTATCCCCATGTTGGTGGTGTTGAGAATTAGATGGGCTTGCTGGCTTCCAAGACTTCGTGGGGTGCTGGAGGTAGCAGTCTCGCTGGTAGTGATATAGAGGTGGGCGACGCTCTGGGTTAGAAGAGCGTGTTGTGGCTGGTGTTATTGACATCTTGTGCCCTATAGGTAGCTGTCTCGCTGGTAGTGATATAGAGGTGGGTGACGCTCTGGGTTAGAAGAGCGTGTTGTGGCTGGTGTTATTGACATCTTGTGCCCTATAGGTAGCAGTCTCGCTGGTAGTGATATAGAGGTGGGCGACGCTCTGGGTTAGAAGAGCGTGTTGTGGCTGGTGTTATTGACATCTTGTGCCCTTGTTGCTTGGGAACTCTGAGTATGACGATCCTGGCTAATTGAACTTTGTGCATGTTTTTTTTGTATGTGTGAATGAGGGAGACAAAAGGCAGAGCTGCCTGTGATGAGAGCCTCTCCCAGAGTTGAAAGAGTGACAGGGCCAAAATCAAGGAATGTTCGAGCCAAAATGCTTGGACACACGAACTTTGAAGCAAATTAAGTAATAGGATGAGGGGAAGATGGATTCAGGGAGAGAGTCTGTTGAATAGAAGAAAGATTGGGAATATAATTTCACTCTTGGATCGGAGAGTTGCACAGAGTAGGGGTGGGATTGTGTTGCAAGATGGGTCCTACATACTCTATGTAGAGGAGGTGGTATACATTGAGAGAGCTCTGAGGAACACTAATTATTGTAATAGCGGTAGAATAGCGAGAGATATGCAATATAGTAGGCATCTTCACCAGGTTGGTCAGTGAAACGAGAGGAGAGCCATTGGCAGAAGTGAATATTGAAATTGCCCAGGATGGAGATTTAAGAGAAGGAAGAAGATGGATAGAATGTGTGTGTTCCACTTAAGAGGTAAGATAGGCAAAGAATTTTGGATAGTCAGTAGAATTAGGGGGAGAGATAAACAGTACAACTATATAATGTTTGAGAGTTACAAGACAACTTACGCCAGTAAGTAGAGATTTCATTATAATCAAAGTTGGGAACACGAGAGCAAGTAAGATTGTTGCGCACATACACACATCCACCCTCGGCTTGACATTGAGGAAAGAAGTAGGAGTATACAAAGAAGAGTTGCCTCAGACAACTGAGTTTCAGTGACAAAGAAAATATTAGGTTTGTTGGAGGAGAGATGGTGTTCAACAGAGTAGAAGCTAGAGGAAAGGCCACCAATGTTGCAGAAGTTGACAGTGAGAGTGTCAGGCCGTGGTCAAAAGCTTTGTGAGGGGTCGTTGGGGATGTGTCCATGTTGTGGTTTCGGGGCATTTTTAGTCCCCCCCAAATATATTATTAGAATATATTATAAATGAATCTACTTAATTGCTGAGCATGAAGGTAAAACAAATATGTATCTAAACAAAACAACTACAAGGGTATGTGTGTACGCGTGTGTGTGTGTGGAGAGAGAGAGAGAGAGATCCTCAACTTGTGCCTCACTAAAAGGCAGTAGTTACAAAGTTTCCAGTATCGGGTCCCGATGATTTTTAGAAGAGTCCTTCTCCTACATTGTTACTCTTTCACTTTTTGTTTACAGAATGACAGAACTTTCTCTCTCTGGTACTTTCTTAACTTGGGTACACTGCTTGAGAGAGAGAGAGAGAAATAAAGAAAGAACGTGTATACAGTATATATATATATATATGTGTGTGTGTGTGTGTATATATGCGTTACTCCACACATACTCCTCCAAGCAGCTTATCTCCATTGACGCATCAAATCAAACATTGAATAGTCTCACCAGCCAATCTATTATCACATATCCACCCTTCTTAATACACTCCACAGCAATACCATCCATACCTTCTGCTTTACCAGCTTTCATTTGTCTCACTTTTGTTTTGTTCTATGTGAGTGAGGGAAGCAAAAGGCAGAACTGCCTATAGCGAGTGCCTCCCCCAAAGTTGAAAGAGTGACAGAGCCAAAATCAAGAGATGTTCGAGCCAAAATGCCTGGACATACTGAGTTTGAAGCAATTTAAGTCATAGGAAGAGGGAAAACTGATTCTGAGAGAGAGTTCCAGAGCTCAGCTGTTGAATAGAAGAAAGATTGAGAGTAACGTTTCACTAGTGTGTCTATTGTGGGAGCCTGTGCACTTCATTAATTACTTAGTTAATCCATCTTCTACACATGCCCAAATCATTCAAGCCTGCTTGTATGCATCTGATCACTGATACTCTTGACACCTAACCATCACTAGATATCTTGTTTTGCAGTTTGTTCCCTCACATCAATTTCACCATTTTCGTCTCATGTTCCATTCTGTTGACATAATAATTGCTTTGACAGGCCAAGTGTTTAAAGCATAAGTCATTGTGCTTCTAATACATGAAGTGTACAGCTTTCCCTTCAAAGGGATTGGGAGGCTTCTCATGGTTAGAATTGGCAGCAGTTCTCTGAACTTCTCCCAGCCACATCTAATTCTGGCAATAGTGGTGGCCTCCGCCCCACCACAGGCTGATATGGTATCTCCCAAGCAGCAAAATTGGTCTATCATCTTCAGCGACTCATTGCAAGTTCACACTCTTGAGCCGGTCATTCAACACAAACTCACCTTTTCATACTATATATATACAAATTTCTCAACTTCGGACTTCTTCCTTGGAGGACATCCTTTTTTCTAGTACAGCACTTCTTCCCACGGTATAGCCAGCACCATGCTACAAAGAATTGAGTTTGTGTCCACTCTTTTTCTGCATACTGCATGAGGGTATATACCCAATTGTTCTACATTACAATGCCCTAAGCTATTGTACAAAACCTTGGTTTTATTGATATAACTCTAAATACCTTCTTTATTTGGCATGCCGTCCCTTCATCATCTGAATTTGGCCTCAGTATCCTGCACATTAGCTACAAAGAGAACTAGGTCATCTGCATATAGCAGTTCCATGTACCCAGTTCTACGATCTCTAGATAGTGCCTCCAGAATTATAAGAAAGAGGTTAGGTCTTAACACAGAGCCCTGGTGGACTCTCACTTAGTACACCTTTCACCCTCACTGCCGTTCGTGAGTCTTCGTTCCTCTTCATTATGACTTGCACCAGCCACTACTCTAAGTTTTCTCATAGCCACAATATTCTTGGGCACCCTGTCAAAGGCTTTCTCAAGGTCTACAAACACAATATACAGGTCCCTATCTGTATGTATATATCTTTCCTGCAGCTGCCTGACTATGCAGATAGCATTGATTGTACCACATCCTAGCATTAAACCGACAGGATTATAGGATATGGGATTAGGGAGAACTTGGGAATATTTCAGCTCACCTGATCCACATATATGTTATTTTTTTTCTCTCCACAGCATTTGCTTGCATTTACTCAAATTATGCTATCAACCAAGAACGCTCGAAGTACAGAAATAATTATAATTACAAAATGGTATATATGTACTGTATATACATACTCAGGCACATACCCCATAGCTGGGGGTGGCCAACTCGAGACAGAGCACAAATAGAAACAACATCTAATGTTACAATTCTTAGGGTCCAGGACCACTTTCGCGTTCCCTCGCCCCTAATTCTGTCTCGTCTAGTAAGTTAATTTTACAAGGAGAGAAGGATTTCTAGCCCCCTGCTTGGGTACAAAATGATACCCTGTAAAATTTACCTATACATATCTCTTTGAATTGAACCCCAGGATGCTGGATATAGGGCCAAGACCTAACCAACTCCACCACGACAGTCAAAGTGAGAGACAAGTGACTACAAATATATCTACTTTCTCTTCAAGATACTGGTGGGGAGGTGGCTTGGCTTTCGATTTACTGTCTGCCGGTTTAGTATTCGATTTTATGAGAGATTTGCAGACTAAACATTACGTGTTTAGTATATTGTAAATAAAGAGATAAGCCGCTTTCTTCTTTAATCTCCTCAAATAAAATAATTTGCAGAGCATCATTGCAGTCGTTTATGACTAATTTATCTCTTTCTTCCCTCAGGCAGGACGACCATCGTGAAGTTCAGCCTCCTCATCCGTAGCATGGGACCCATCTCGGAGAAGGACATGGTAAGTCACTGTGATATGTTAATAACAAGATTTGATGAGAATTGATCTATCAATGTTAAGGTCTAAAAAAACTGTCCTGTTGTACCCTTATGATATGATGACTTCCAACAATTGTATTCATCTGACAAAGTTCTTCTAATAGGTTACAGAAAACTCTGGTACAGAGCTAAATCTCATTCTATTTCAGTTTTCCCTCCGTCAGGAACCAACAGAGGTATATTACCGGTTGTGTCACTCTTGCTGTTATTCTTCTTGTTGAACTAGATCAGACATAAGGGATATCCTGAGAGGGAACGGCTAGGTGGTTTGCAGCGTTCAACAGAGGCCAACGGTGCTTTGCAACGCTTGTTACTTGAGTTGGGAAATTCAAGAACAAAATATCAAAATTATTGATCTCACGATTTCGAAGGTATTCTTCAAAGTATTATAATCAACACTCGGTTTGAAATATTCTTTAACCCTTGATTTACTCATGCAATATTCCATGGCATAATTCTGCTGTAATTTTGGCTAACATTAAGCAATTTTCTGCAGCTTAATTTTTTTTTTTTTTAATGAGAGCAAACTTCCAGCAAGAAGGGAAGACGTTAGAAGAGAGAGAGACAAAAGAGTTTGCCTAGGCAGGGAGTCAGCATGGAAGCACAGTTTTTTAGTACAACAGGAGGAACACCGTTCGGATTGTAGGCCTTCTTAGTATTAAGTACAGAGAGGGTAGAAAATGCATCTTTAGAAGATATTAGGATGTTAGGCATAAGTAGGAGAGAGGAGGGTGGAGAGAGAGGAATAGCACCGGAATCATCTAAGGTGGATTTTCTAGCAAACGTTTGAGTGAAAAATTCAGCTTTGTCAGAGTAAAAAGTGATGGTTGTGCCATCATAGTAGAAAAGGGGAGGGAAAGACGAGGAAGAAAAATTGTTGGAGTGGTTTTTGGCTAGATGACAGAAAGCTTGGGAAGAGCTAGAGTTGGATAGGTTCCAGGCAGAAACATAGGAAAAATTAGATTCTTAAGGGGTCGGTACCATTGGAATGCTTCCTCCTTGTTGCGGATAGCAGTAGAACAAGCGTGAGTAAACCAAGATTT
Source organism: Paralithodes platypus (assembly GCA_032716605.1). Classification (NCBI taxonomy): domain Eukaryota; kingdom Metazoa; phylum Arthropoda; class Malacostraca; order Decapoda; family Lithodidae; genus Paralithodes; species Paralithodes platypus. The sequence goes on from CM064494.1 coordinate 8,524,794, forward strand.
GTTTGCATTAGACTGAGAGAAAGAAAATGGAATGTATGCTTCCATGCCCGAGAGGATTACATGGGTAATGCATTCAGCACTCTCCAAAGGTCCCCGGCCATGGAAGCAAAAGTCATTCCATGGGAAATCAAAGAAGTATTGCCGAAGAGACCCCCAGTCGGCAGCACCAAAGTGCCTCAAGTGCCGCCAGTTGGGAGGATCGTATGGTCGTACCGGAGAGATAGGACAGGTGACAGATGTAGGCTTGTTCACCAGGTTGGTCAGTGGAAACAGCGGAGAGCCATTGGTGGTAGTGAACATTGCAATCTCCTAAGATGGAGATTTCTGCGAAAGGAGAGATTAATAGAATGTGTTCCACTTTAGAGGTTAGATAGTCAAAGAATTTTGAATAGTCAATAGAATTAGGGGAGAGATAAATAGCGCAGAAATATTTAGTTTGAGAGTGACAAGAAAGCTTTAGCCAGAGAGTGAGAATGCAGAAGAATCTAAGTTGGGAACACGAGAGAAAGCAAGACTGTTGCGTACACATAGACGCAACATCCACCTTTGGCTCGACATTGAGAATAGAGAAAGTAGGAGGATACAGAGCAGGGTTTACTGTCAGTAGTCCCAGACAACTGTGTCTCGGTGAGAAAGAGAAGATCAGGGTTGGCAGAGGAGAGGTGGTGTTCTACAGTGGAAGTTAGAAGTAAGGTCTCCCCTGGGGACTCCTATAAGGGTCGATGATTAGTAATTTTGTTTTATTTTTGGAAAAAGCTAATGTAGTATGTAAGGTGTTTGTAGTATAATGTATTGATAGGAGGAGATGGTGTTTTGGAGGGCAGGCTGGGGTTGCCCTCAATATTGATGAGACACTGAAAAGATCAGCTAGGGAGGCCAGGTGGTGAAACAGGAGTTCCAGCAGTCCTTATCAGCCACCGAGCACTCCCTGGGAGTGCCGCCCTGTTCGGTTGGTGCCTACAGCCTCCTCCTAACAATTCTGGAGGTGGGATTCCCAGTCCCAACCTCCAGCTATCTGTGTCACAAAGTGACGGGCAGTGGGGTCGCCACATCCCTACGCCGATGACGGACGACGTTCGGTGTTGGTACAGAACCAGTGTGTGCTACCAAGAATATGTTCTATGAGTCTGAAAGTTGGACACTACAAAGAGAAATGGAGAATAAGCTTAAGAGTGCACAGAGAGCAATATAAAGATCAATGCTAAGAATAGCTCTTAGATATAGAAAGAGAGCATTGTGGGTAAGCAAACTAAGGTCTAGGATATTTTAGAAATTATAAAAGACCAGAAGTGGAGATGAGCAGGACATGTCGCAATAAGAGATGACAGTAGTTGGGTAAAAGAGTAACTGACTGGACCCCCAGAGAAGGAAAATGCAACAGGATAAACCCAGACAAGAGATGGAGCGACAAGATAGAAAAAAAATGCAGGGATAACATGGCAATGATTGGCAAAGTCTCGGGAGTCATGGAAAATTATAAAGATGGCTTTTATCCAGCAGTGGACTTCTAATGGATGACGATTATGTTACATTTCAAGAATAGGGAGCAAACTACAGCCTCACAATCAATACAAATATAATACTAGTTTCTCCACTAACAATCCATGATGTGCAACACACACTACTCCTAGAAGTTTGTATACGTTCAAGGTTTTCGGGGACACAAATATATGACCAGACCAGATGGCTGGAGTAAAATAGGAAAGAAGAGTAATAGGGCAGAGGAAGAACAAGCTGAGAAGTAAGAAGTACAGTAGAAGACACAAGTATATGTGAGCTACAATTCCCGTTAAATATTAAGTTACTGCACACCCTAGACCGTTAATTAAGAAAAAGTATAATTGAGTACAATATGGTGCATATGCAAGCAGAGACATAACTACTTCCAGTTGATAATCCAGTGAAGCCGTATGATGCAAGCCTTCAGTCAAATCCTAAGTCCCCAGGATAACCCACCTATTCTAAGTCAGATCAGCAGAGATTAGTGTACTGTTTATTAAAATCAGTTGCTTCGAACCTTCTGTTGCTATGTATTATATTTGGATGAAACACCTAATAAATATTCAGTTACTTTGACCCTTGTGTTGTTGTCTTTGGATTATGATTCATTGTGTTGTTCGATATTTTACGAAGCACGTAATTGTAGGTTTCAATGTTACAAATTAAGTCGTCCATATAATAGGAATCGAGACTATTAATGTATTGTTAGAAGTGAGTGAATAAACAGTCGGTTATCATCATGCTGCCATAACCTAGATACAGAGTATTTATTCCCCCTATAATTACGACACTATAATTATAGATAAGGTGTCAGATAAGCAGAGTAGTTACCATGCTAGCTGCGCCCGACAACTTGAATAATGCAGAGTACATCCTGTATAAGGTAATTTCTTAAGGGGAGATTGACCGTTTGTTTGGTCTATCAATTAATTTATTCATATATATTTTTAGTTTCCTCCCTAGACCTCCATCAAGGTTAGAACAAAAAACCCTAGACCCCCCTTCAAGACAAATCTGTAAATTTTTTGGTAGAAAAAGTCCCGGCCGAAGGCCGGTTCCTCTTTAAATTGCAGGCTCGCTATCGCTCACCAGGAAATAATCGACACCTAAATGGCATGAAAGGTCTTAAAATATACAACGAAATGGGGCGAAAGGTGTGGGAAATCGCCAAACTAATGAGCCGAACGTCTTATAATCTCAAAACTAGTGGGGCTAAACATTAGGGAGAAGGGGGTCCAGAAAAACGGTCTGCCTCCCCGAAAGAGGCATCAAGAATTCTAAACCCGTGAGTAAAATCGGTCGATCCCGATTTCTCACTCTGATAGAAACAAATGCGACTGGAAAGAGCCTAGTAGAAATGTCTTCCCTTAACTCACAATTCCTATTGTTTAATAAGACTCCATGACGGGCAAGAATAGCCAACACCAGCGAGTTAGTTCGAGTGCAAGCGAGTATAATAGAAAGGTGCTATATAATAATGCAGTGCACAACAATCAACCGCTTCAGTATAACCCTATAACTGATTATGCATTACGTTAAGTACAGTTAAATATCGCTAAGAGGTAAAAGTTAAAACCACCACAACAGTAGATGACCAGTTGGGTGTTCACAGCAGCTTAGTTGAGTAAGTACTGACTATTTTATGCTATTCTTTCTCATAAATCAACTGTGATATGTACAAGAGGTACAAAGTAGACCGATAATAACTACTTTACGTGAAATGGTTACTCTCAAGCAGTTCACCAAATGCATACTGTACCCTGTAAGCAAACGAACACAATGGAGCAAATATGGTAATATAACAGGAAATAGATATGTTTATACTATAAATCTTTTCTCTCTTTTGGGCTCCTCCGACTATAAACTAATATCTGTTTGTAAAATTAAAGAGGCTTCACATGTTCAGTATTTCCCAGTAGCTTTTTTCATTGACTCTGGTCTAGTAGCTTCCGATATAAAGTATCATAAGAATCCAACTAACTATATCAACCTCAGACCTCGGGTGAGGTTCTTCACACCTCACAATGAGTTAGGGGTAATGAACACACACACACACACAACGATGCTAAGCAGAGGTAAAAAAGGCAGACCATGCTGATATGTAATAGCTACCGGAATTGATCAATTGATAGAAAACTTGGCACCGCGAGAACAAGGTCATATGGCGCCGAACAAGCTAACCTATATGCGGAAAACTAAAATCTTAAAACAACACGAGTAAAATTAGACATCAATGTAAAAGCAATGCAATCATAAAAACTGGAAGAGGCCAGCCTCTTTCAAAAATAAAAACACAGTCTCCAGGGGAACCAGCCTCCCCTCCAAGCACTAAAGAGAGACAGTAAGTACCATCAGCTTTCCGGTGCCGCAAATGCAACCTCCGACGTAAGTCGACCAAACTGGGACACTCAACCAGCAAGTGCCTGACAGTAAGGGGAACTAGACAGTCATCACAGGATGGCGGTACACCGCCACACATAAGGAACTCATGTTTGAGCCTGGTATGTCCAATGCGGAGGCGAGCCGAAGCAGTTTCCAACTTGCGAGGCATGGTAGGGCAAGCTCTTGGAGAGACTAATTTGTTAACTTCTGTGAGCTTGTTAACAGTAACACAATCCCTCCGTGCCTGCCAACGAGCACGAACAGCAAACATGAGAGGAGTACATACTGTAGATCAGAAGCAGGCAGAAGGTAATTTACATGTGAAGGTCTCAAAGCTGCAGCTTTTGCCAAAGCATCCACCCTTTCATTACCCTTGACACCAACATGTGTGAGGCCCAACAAAAACAAAAAAACAAAAACAAAAATCCCTCGACGATGAATGAAAAACAGCCACTCTAAAATCGCAAAAACTATAGGATGAGATTAATTTTAAAATTCCAGACCCATGAGAGCTCCTTTAGAATCACTAAAAATAGTAAATGATTGTCTTGGTAAGCAAACGCCAATTTCAGAGCTAAAATGATAGACAACTCTGCAGTAAAAACTGAGGCAGCTAAAGGAAGACTACCTCCACGGCTGAAGTCGGAAAACACAATACCAAAACCAACACCGGAGGCAGATTTAGAGCCATCAGTATACACAGGTACAGAACTATCATGACTAAAAGAATGTTCTAAAAACAAATGAAGAAAAGACTGAGGAGTGACGGAATCCTTCGTGCCTGTAAAAAACCTGCAAAACGATGGCTCAGGCAAGACCCAGGGGGCAACCCTCGGGATTTGCACGGGACTCACAGGAACCGTCGACAGATCAAGCTCCATCATAACTTCATTAACCTTATAGCCAAAAGGATGAGGCATTCGAGGATGCCAACCATAATATAACAAAAAAGATTGTCCCAAGACACAGGCACAAACAAGAGAGTCTGGAAGGCGTCTAATCCGAAACCAGCAACGTACAACCACAGATTGACGCATTATATCTAAGGGAAGGTACACCAGCCTCCACCAGCGAGCTGGGAATCGAAGACAACCGAAAAGCCCCAGTTGCAAGATGGAGACCAGCATGATGAACAGCATCTAGAGTTTTAAGTCTGGAGTCTGTGGCAGAGGAGTAAACCTCACAGCCATACGACAGTTTGGATGCGACAAATGCCTGAAACAAATGTAATAGTGTTCTGCAATCAGCACTCCAAGAGGTTAGTGACAGAACTCTCAACAGATTCAAAGCCTTCATACAAGAGCCTTCAGATTTGTCAAGTGCTGAACCCAAGTCAAACGGCAATCAAACGTGAGACCCAGGTATTTTGTCTCTGCCACACAACTGAGTCTCCTGCCACAGAGCAGTAGATCAGGGTGTGGGTGAACCCCCCTTATTCTGCAAAAGTGCATAACCACAGTCGTTGATGGTGAAAACTGAAAGCCCTTGGAATCAGCCCGGGCAGAAACCCTGTCCAATGCATGTTGCATGCGTCTCTCAATAGCAAACATGTACGAACCAGAAAACCAGATAGCAAAATCACCCACATCCCACATATAGGGACGAGGATACCCCAGCATGCACAGCGTCTAGAATACCGTTGATGGCCCCCGCAAACAAAGAAACACTTCGGACACTACCCTGTGGGACACCTTCCTCCTAGCACAGAAAGGGAAGAACCCACACAGACCCGAAACACACTATCAGATCAGTCAAGAAGTCTCCAAGCAACACCAGTAGGCGACCACGTAATCCAAAGCCATGAAGTTGCTGCAATATGCCATGGGGCCAGGCTGTGTCATAAGCCACAAGATATTGCTTAGAGGCAAAAGCTTTACAGATCGAGGATTAAAGTCTGATAAGGTTGTCAGAAGTACATCGTAGTTTGCAGAAGCCACTCTGAAAAGGGGAGAGATGGCCAGCCTTCTCCAGAAACCACTCAAGTCTGACATTGACAATTTTTTCAAACAATTTGCACACACAAGATGTTAAATAAAGTGGGCGGTAATTAGAAACATTGCAGTGATCCTTTCCAGGCTTAGGAATAGGAAGGACAATGCCCAACTTCCAGTTTGCAGGCAGAGTACCCTCACCCCAAATCCTATTAAACAAGTCTAATAAAAACACCAAAGAGGCATTCGGGAGATGACGAAGCATGGCATATGGGATGTCGTCAGGACCAGGATCAGTGTCACCACATACCGAGAGGGCAACACGCAGTTCAGGAAGACTGAAGTCAACATTGTAAGGTTCTCCCCCATGAGACCGGAAATTTAGACCTTGTCTCTCCTGGCTCTGTCAGGCACTTTTGCAAGGCTTGAAATCATCCCTCTTGGAGACCTTGCAAAAATTAGTATCTAGGGCAGAGGCTACATCACCAGGTGCAGACATCAGATTACCTTGGATCCTCAACACTGGTGGAGAGGAGGGTGAAAACTTTCCAGACATCTTGCATATTCTCTTCCACACCATAGGTAAATGAGTAGAAGAAGTAATCTTAGAAACTTTGTTTTTCCCTCATTTGAATGGTTTTTATACATAGATATGTCCCGCCACCAAACTTAGACTTTGGCAGCACATCATTGATGGAAGGGTCACTGTTAAATTATAGGTTGGATCCCCGAAGGGATGAACAGAAAACTAAATATATATAAAGGGACCTTGGAGTCAATGACGCAATGACCCCCCCCCCCCCTCTATCCCTTCCAATCCCTATGTTTCTCCAATTGTGTGATATCATAAGAAAGGGTACGTCTAGAGAATCTGGTAATGAGAGGGACGCATAGGGATCATAAGCATAACACAGAAGCTAAATTTTAAATCTTAATGATTTTTACTTATTTGTTTACAAGTGGCACCCGATCCTATTAATCATGCCGCATACATAATTAAGTATTGGTAATTCCTTGGTGGACGAATTGTCCCTAGAAAGGGCTCGATTGCCAGCGGAAGCGCCATATACAATTATTGGCAGCACGTCACTGATGGAGGGTCACTTCATATAATATATTAGGGTTTATCATCATCCCTTCCAGGATCAAACCTATAATATTACCAATCGATGTTAAAAGGTATACAATTTAGATGTTCTAAGTAGGTGTGTGACACTTCTGTATGCCTGTCTGTATTTCTCGTCCTCTCAGTAACTCCTTATCCACTGTACAGTCATAATCATACCCTCTGTAACTCTCTCTCCACTGTAGGTTTCTTTTATAATGCAATATCTATGATAACAGTATTTATTAAATCACTTATCACTGCTATTTTATCTACTAAAATTACAGCTTATATACACATTTTCTTTTGACTTGTCATAGGGCTTATATTTGAAATTAGGCAATCAGTGATTCATTTACAAAGTATGTCTGTGTTAAGCTAGTGATCATGAGCCTTGCATAATATACAGCTGTACACATACCAAATCAAATGAGGAAACTATGATTATGCATCGGAGAAATGACAGCCTAAATGATGAACACAATTTCAATTTATGATAAACAGGGTTATAGTATAACTAATGTGAACCAAGAGACCTGGGACAAAATGATGTAATGTATTTTCTGTACTTAACAAACATATCAAATCAACCTATCTCTCCAACTCTCCCTTCCCCTCTCTCCCTTTCCCTCTCTACCGCCACTCCTTCCATCATCACTCTCATCCTAATTCACCCTCTACCCCGCCTCCTCTCCCACCCCCTCTACCTGGTTTCTCTCTCATTCATCTTTACAATAAAACCTTAAATTGTTCACCCACACAGAAGTACTCCATGGAATGCTATCTCCGCCAAGAATGGAGTGACGACCGCCTGCGCTTCAACGGGCCCCTGCAGCAACTCACCCTCAATATCAAAATGTTGGAGGCCCTATGGAAACCCGACACTTACTTCCATAATGGCCTTGGCTCCTATGTCCACATGACAACCAGACCCAACAAGCTGATTCGTATCAACCAGAATGGGGACATCCTCTACTCAATGAGGTAAGTGGTCGTAGTTAGCCGGAGTAAATGTTTGTGGCTACAGCAGAGGAAGTTATGGTGGAGAACGTTGAGGTGTAATCTATATTTTTATTAATTTCACCACAACACCAAACACCTCCATTGAAATTTATGAAAGCATATATATGATCCACCGGGATTCGAACCTGGGTTATCACACACACATTTTTAAACACTCTAACCATTACACCAGAATTACTAACGTTCAATATCTATAGTAAGCAACTGGAAGATTTAAAGTACATGTCACAGTTCTACAACGATTTTCCATATCCTGGCTGCAAAGAAATAAACTGGATGCCATCACCACTCATACTTAACACCTAACGAGCGGCCTAGGCGGTAATTTATATGTACCGCCCAGCGGGGTGTTTTTACCCTAAATAGGGTTGTTTACGTGATCATTTTCATGCCTAAATAAGACCCAGAGCGTAAAACAAGTATCTATTCCTGATAGGGCATAAACAGAGCATTCCAATGACACCGCAACCATCCTTATACGACCGCTAGTTTTCTTGCAACGATCGCGCAACAAGAGTGCAAAAACCATGTAATTAGGTACTTTCCCTACATAATTCCCTGTGTAGCGAGTGTGAGGGGGGAAGGAAGGGTGGTTTTCACTTCAGTTGGCCCACCGCGGTGGTGTGCGACGGTCATAGCCTTACTACGCTCCTCACACCGCTCAGCTCTCTCTCTCTCTCTCTGCAACATTACGTGCTGAAAATGGCACACGACATAAGTTGTGAACCGCCACTTAGTCCAAATTTCTTTCACAAGACATAAGTTGCGCGCCGCCAATAAAGGGTTAAGCAATCTCATATTGCATGCCTGCACCATATTATGGCAATACTGGTCTAGAATGTGTGATGTGTTGAAATATCATAGTCATGCGAGATAATCTCCAGATTATATATATATATATTTATATATATACCAGGTATATTATATATATATATATTATATATACCGGTATATATATATAGTTACGCTTTGCACTATACAGCTTCTAAGGCAATTATAAAAATATTATAATAAACTGGCAGCACCTTGATCTCCTTTTAAAACAGCCCTGTAGCACAACAGACAGAGCAAAATTATAATGCAGTTCAGGCTCTCTAGGGGTTTAGGTGCAACAACTACCCCTGGGCATACTCCGATTCAACGTGTTTGGAGTATCGATGAATAATTACCGAGTTGTTGTTGGAGTTACAGGGCCACTCGAGCACGTCACCGCACCCACTCCAGCCCTTCCTTCATAGGCGCGGAGAGGCCATCGACTACAAGCGCGTCAGGCGCCCAGTCGCTGTGAGGAAGCTGCAGAAGCGGAGAATCACGGCACGTCTCATCTCCACAGGGACCCCCCGGCCTCCGAGGATCGTTGGCAGGGAGAGCGAGGTGATGCCGAGGAGTCGAAGGCGGCCAGCGAGGATAGACCGCTCCATGTAGAAGCGAGGACATCTCAACACATAGTAATTACTGAGTAAACAACTCACTGAAACAAATACCAGCACCGAATTGCAATGCGGTGGCGGATATTCAAACAAAATGGTCCTACAGTTAGTGCTCATCTTTAAAGTATAGTATAATAAAGCAAAGAAACAAAACAACTTCACTGGCAACTCCTGCACTCCAAAATACTAGGCTATTACATTCTACAGCATGCCACGCATGCCTACGGTCCTAGCTGCACACCGCGCTCCTCCCACACTGAGCCTACTGTGTCACTGTGAAACCCTATTAGCTAGCTAATAATACGAGACGCTCTCCTAAAATGGCAACACATCACGGGGTCTTGCTAGTTAGCCCGGGAGATATCAGCTACCCCAGAAAATGGCCAACCTACAAGTCCAAGACCACCCGACACCAACGCAGTCACCCCTACAACCAAGTCATGCTCTGCGGACCAGCAGCGGGCCAACAGAAAAAAAAAAGGACAATACTTGGTACAGTCAGTTTCTTTACCTGTGCTACCACCCCTACCGCAACAAATTACCCTTCTTCCTGACACCCCAGAGAAGGAAAGGTATAAGTCCAGTGATGTCCTAGGGATACTTGTAGCACTTCTTACCCAGAAGCCCACTATCAGCAAGAGGCACAAGAAAATGATGCAGAACCGGATGGAGAAGTTTTTCGACGCCTTACCCGCTCCTTTGCTAGGTCCCCCTACCAAAGCACACTTGCTGCTTCCTCCAAGCAAGGCCTCAGTATGTCCTCCAAGTGAAGAACCATTGCATCCTGTGAACAGTTTTGGATTTGCTGCATCCACCGAACCATCCTTCAATCTTGCTGGGGCTTTCACGCAAGGCACCAGTACATCCTCCAACTGAAGAACCATTGATTCCTCTGAATGATTTTGGATTGCTGCGTCCGCCGAGCCTACCTAGAGAGTTGAGTTTCCCGAACTCTCACCCAGTGATATGTCATACGATCACGGAGCCAGCATACTTGCCAAGCGAGGAACCAGGGCATTTTCATACGCATGGTAAAGTACCTCCTTCGGCGAATGTACCGACAGCCTAGCAAATAAGTCTTTGACCATAGCGAAGGCGTCCTGACGAGACTACAGCCGGACCATTAAAAAGAAACAGAGGAAGATGAGAACAAAAAGCCTTAGTCCACCCTTGCCCGAGACCCCAGAGAAATCTATATTTTCAAAGTTAGGAGCGAATGTACAGTTCTAGTATTTGCTGTTCTCCACTTTGCGAGATCCCTTTTCATATATAAATTCACACACCATACTATCTTTCCCCCTTGCCATATTTGTAAGGGGTACTATTTATATAATGTTATTGTTCTATAGGTGTTTCCGTTTATATTACTGAGTGAATAAATATCCTTCTTCTTTACAGTCACAATTACAATTATAACACCACTCATCTACACATATACCCACTACTTCGCTTCCCCTTCCATATACTGTATATATCTTTCCTCTCTTCCAGGTTCCATTAATCTGTATTTGTAACACGTATACTGTATGCTTAAACTCAGACATTGCCATATTGTTCTTGTATGTAATTGATTGTTTGTATGTTAAACTCATCTAATACCTATGTTTGCTCTTAAATGTAACATATGAATACAAACATAGACCGTGACTGTGTACTCTCTTCTAGTCTTAGTTTCCCAGTTACATTCATCACACCCCTAAAAGGTTATTGTGCGTACGGTAAGTAGCCTGAAATAATTGCCAGGAACGTGGCCATTTAAAGGGAGTTACCTACCTTTTTTCTCTTTCTCTCTTTATCTGGCTTGTATCCATTCGGCCCCATTCAGCCTACTGTTTTAAGAAGTTTACCCCCATCCAGGTGTCAATATTTTCCTGGCAAGCGATGGCGAGCCAGCATATATATATATATTTGTTTTGACAGCAAGCTAAATTTGTACATTTTTCGAAAGAAAAATTTCTCCGGCGAAGCCGGATTTCTCCATACAATGCTAGCTCGCTATCGCTTGCCAGGAAGAAATCGACACCTGGATGGGGATACACTTCTTAAAACAGTTGGCTGAATGGATACAAGCCAAAGAGAGAGGACGAGAGGGAGAAAAAAGCGAGGTGGGGTCCCTTGAAAATGATGTCCATACATATTTGAGAGAAAAACTCCAATATTATTGTATTTATTGAGTTAGTCATGCAGTTGCAATAGAATATTCTTAAATCATAATGTGTATATGCATGTGTATTTCGAGTTGTAATCTTAATCTTCCTAAAGCAGAATGTAGCTCTAGGAGTTACTTGAATAGTACTGAAAAATATTATTTATTTTTTATATATTTCACCACAACACCAAACACCTCCAATGAAATTAATGAAAGCATATATGTGATCCACCAGGATTCGAACCCGGGTTATCACACACAGATTTTTAGACACCTTAACCATTACACCACCAGGACGGTTAAAGGTTTATGCACACGCCTACGACTTATTATCCATTCTCGAATACTGGATATTAATCTAATCATGTTCATATTCCCACCGCTCTATGGTAGCCTAATGTTTAAGTGAGAGGAAAGAATATTCATGGGGCACAGATCATAAAGAACGGCCTCGCTACGAAATATCCCTGAACCTACTGATAATGGTGTTGTTTTTTTGTTTTTGTTATTTTTGTGACAAGGACACTCTTTTTCCGACTGTCATCCTTGAAGAGTCTCTGTGAGTCCTCGTCATGACCAGCAGAGTGTGCTCACCTTTGTCCCAGGGAACAATAGGTTACACTCTCATAGATATGTTGTTGAAATCTTGGAAGGAGGGAGGAGCAGGGATACTTTGTTAACTTTCCAGAATATTATTATCATTCATAGCCAGTCGTACATCATAATCAATTATATTTGATTAAATCATAATTATATGTTCAAGCATTGTTTATTAATGTTGAACAAAACCGCCCTGATTGCACTACCGCGAGATGATTATTGTACTTTATCGCTCTGTTTTAACCCACAATATTCTCTCGACAACGATAGAGAAAGACTCATAATATTATAAAACCGTTAACAAATCTCAAAGATCAAAATATCACATTGAAAATCGATAATATATAAGAAATATTACATTGTATTTCCAAGTTTATACAGTCATACATAGACTACAGTCGATCTGGACTAGACACGATAATGGAACTTTGCAGTAAGGGACCCAAAATCGGAAAACGAATAACCAAGTTCGAACCTCGAAACCGCGAAAATATGATATTTTCGCGGTGTGGCCACACCTTCGGGGATCACGGCGTCAGGCAATAGATAGATAGATGGATCTCAAACACATTATTATATAATTATTGGGATGGAATTTGTGCTGTACCTAGTTTCAGTGTATTACCACAGCACACCGAAATGCCAAAACAATACCCTCATTGTTCCCTGATTAAATAGCACTGTATGAATATTCCCATATTCAAAATATGCTACAGGGGGGCAATGCCTAGTAAGTTAATAGGTGCTCAATAGGTGGCGTTCTGAGAGTGAAGGTCCGAGTCAGGGGAGTGAGACGGTGAAGCGCGGAGGCGGAGCAGCTTCAGAGATGGGATTGCTTCGGGCCGGGGTGCTTCGCATGTCTCACTGCCTAGACTGGAACAAGACCTCACGGGCCTCACCGTGTTCAGCGGTTGAGTGTGCAGGCTCTCAGCCTATGACCAAAAGGGAGTAAAAAGAAACAAAAAATCAGTCATGTTGTGTATCTATAATTTATTTACTATCTACCACATTGCTAAAACCTTGTCGTAATTATTGACTTAAGCATATTTCATATTATGATTATTGTTCGACTGATTGGTCTGTGATTTCCGCCAAATCCGTTCTACCTTTCTGAAAATAATAATTATGTTGTTTACCAGTCATGTGGAACGGTTTATGTTGTTTATCAGTCATGTGGAACGGTTTATGTTGTTTACCAGTCATGTGGAACGGTTTATGTTGTTTACCAGTCATGTGGAACGGTTTATGTTGTTTACCAGTCATGTGGAACGGTTTATGTTGTTTACCAGTCATGTGGAACGGTTTATGTTGTTTACCAGTCATGTGGAACGGTTTCTTGCAGTGACGAAATGAATATTGTTGTTAGGTGCTTAGTTGTCTTGTTTTTCACTCTAGATTATTCTGTAATAGAAGTGGTTAGGACCTGGACTTCATTATTCCTAAACTCCTCAGCAGATTCCCCATTAAATATGATACAATCTAATGAATCGCTGACAGGATCATATTCCGTATATTTAAACGAGAATACTGTCCTTGTGTATAATTATCTTGTTTATATGTATGGCGAACCTTATGATGCTATGATCACATAGCACTAGATGTTCACCAACCTTTAACCCCTTCTGTACCGGCGACGTCTTTTTAATTTTATGTTAGCTATATTTAGACGATGTTGTGCAGCTTAAGAAGGATCTGTTTAGTAAAATGGGTTAAGTGATATAGTTCAATGGTTGTTAATTGCTGGAGGCCTTTTTAAAACTAAATAAACGCTTATAATAATAGCCAGAATAAAGTTAAAGGATAGTGCTGGTACAGAAGGGGTTAAACAGTTTATCATGAGTCTTCCCGTTGTTCCACTAAGTCTAATATATGAGATTCCGAGTAGAAGAAATGTAAGAAAACGGGAATAAGGAGAATACGAAGTATAAAATATATAACTTGACGCAACATTACTCTCATTACCTTGCAGATGTGTTGCGGAAAGTGTTATATAAAGTTAATTAAATGTTCGCCAGGTGTTGGAAGCCAGGCAGGTGATCAGTGAACTGTCTGTCTTCTACCATTGTCACCGTGGCGAGATGCGGAATTTGCGACATTTATCTAAGTTCCAACATACTATTAAGAAGTAATAATTTGGTGGAAAATCATTCTTCTTAAGTTTTGCATATTGCCATAATTATTGTTTGCTATGTTAATTTAATAGAAGTATATTTTCCCTCTAGGAAAATTAGGTTGCAATACATATTGTTTGTTAAATGTAAAACTTTCAATAAACCAAAACTGGGATAAAGACAATATAAAGTCAATACAACTTATCAAAAGAGAAACCCTGTTCCTAATTATTATGATGCAATAAACTGTTTTATCTTCCAATATCGTGTCATGCTGTCGAATACATATTGATTGAAATAATAAGCAGATAACAAACTATACATAACTAACATTGCATTGATAATGATATCGTCAACGCAATGGATTGATTAAGATAGTCAAAACCTTATGATTGATATAGATCCTTCCTAAACTGAATAAAATCTATTAGTAGTAGCCATAATAAAGTATAAAATATGTCAGCGGTATAGAAGGGGTTAAAATAAAAGTATCATAAAATATGTTGTCTATAACACTCTTTAATGATGACTTCATTCTATAAATCAGAAGAGGAAAATAAAGTTGATACATAAGTCTAGTTCCCGATATGATTTTTCGCCTATCAACGAAAATACAATAGTTGCAGTTTTGGAATAAATAGTTAAAAAGAAGATCGATCTGAATAGAATAAAATGTTCACTTTTGGTAGAAATACTGAGCATATACCTGACTGTTGACGATGATAATTATACCCCCGTTTGATTTTCGTGTCGCCGACCGTCCCGACTCCAAAACGGGAAATGAGTTGATATTCTGGTGAGTGTTAGATATTATAGTTAGCAGGCTGGAGTGGTGAGAGTGGCCGTTAATGGGGGGGGGGAGTGGTGACAGCAGGGAGAGAGAGGGGGGGGGGGGGTTGTCACGAGAACTCAGATTTCCACTTCCACCTTTCTCACCAGCACTAGGGGACCTGTCATCCACTTACGCTACACTTCCTCTTCCTCCCACCTACATTTTTTCAATAATTAAATACACTCCTCTACCCATTTAGGCCTATCACTTATATTTCACAATCAATCCTTTATCAACTATCTATTTACACTTCCTTGTACAACACTAACACTTCACTATCCACCACTATCGCTTCACCATCCACCATTAATACTTCATCATCCACCATTAACTCATCACTATCAACTACTAACACTTCACTATCCACTACTAATTAACACTTCACTATCCACCACTAACACTTCACTATCAACCACTAACACTTCATCATTAACCACAAACACGTCACCATCCATCACTAACACTTCACCATCCACCACTAGCACTTCACCATCCACCACTAACACTTCACCATCCACCACTAACACTTCACCATCCACCACTAACACTTCACCATCCACCACTAACGCTTCACCATCCACCACTAACACTTCACCATCCATCACTAACACTTCACCATCCACCACTAACACTTCACTGTCCACCACTAACACTTCACTGTCCACCACTAACACTTCATTATCCACCACTAACACTTCACCGTCCACCACTAACACTTCACCGTCCACCACTAACACTTCACCGTCCACCACTAACACTTCACCGTCCACCACTAACATTTCACCGTCCACCACTAACACTTCACCATCCACCACTAACACTTCACCGTCCACCACTAACACTTCACCGTCCACCACTAACACTTCACCGTCCACCACTAACACTTCACCGTCCACCACTAACACTTCACCGTCCACCACTAACACTTCACTGTCCACCACTAACACTTCACCATCCACCACTAACACTTCACTGTCCACCACTAACACTTCACTGTCCACCACTAACACTTCACCGTCCACCACAACACTTCACCGTCCACCACTAACACTTCACCGTCCACCACTAACACTTCACCGTCCACCACCAACACTTCACCATCCACCACTAACACTTCACCATCCACCACTAACACTTCACCATATTACACAGCTATGTATAGTGCAATGCATGATAAAGAGAATACAATGACAACCCACTCCCGACAACTAAAACTTTATTTAGTACAAACTTTTCTTTCTCTACGCAACGGTTATGGCTAAAAAAGTTCAAACTTACCTTAACCCTTGTCTAGCAGGGGTTTTTGGGCATATTCAGGCCCTCCTGAATGATAAATCAAGTATCTGCATGAAAGGAAATGTATTCAGCAAAAATCTAGGTGCTAAAAGCTTCAAAATGAGACCAGAACGAGCTACGTAGCACTCGTCGTTCTCATGCAGTGTTACCACTAACATGGGAGTTTAGCGTATAGCGGCATATTTTTTCTCACTACGCTCACTACTGGCAATGCTGCCGGCCTCTCGAGAACAGAGGGAACATGAGTTAGTGGGCGGCGGTAAGCCTTGGGAGTCGGCTGTCTGGCCCGCTGCGCTCCCGGCCATTTGCACTCTATTTTAACCCTTTAAAAGCCTTAATAATGCTCCTAACTTGCTGCAAATTGGAGGTGGACTTAAGTCCGCCCCCGATCTTTAAGGGTTACACCAAAAAGTTGGTCTTCACAGTGTCACCACTATATAATTACTGGAGATATTCACTTGTATTGGACTTCTAATAATTAATAACTAGTTCTAATAATATACAACACTCCCGAACACACCAACAGCAGCAATTTAACTCAGGGACTGCTGCCAGACTCTTAAGAGGTTCTACTGGGCGAATGCGGCCAGACTCTTAAGATCCAAGGCATAACAACAACAAAAAAGTTTCAAAATATCCCAGTGTCATTCAAAACAAAGCAATTTGTGATTAGGGGAGATAATTCCCCTCCATTACGTGCCACTCCTACACATGTGGTCCCCCCCCCCCCTTAATTATCCGGTATTTTCCCCATTATTCCCGATATTTATAGAGTATTTTCATGCAAGGACGGCTGGGAGAGAGGGGGGAGGATGGAGGAGTGTATCTCCGACCCTCTAAGCCAGTCTGAGAGCTCCATTGTCTCTCAGTACCATGCCAGACAAGCGAGAGGGAGAATGTTTCTCTCTCGCCGGTCAAGGTCAGATTACGACCGTGGGGCTAAAATATACGATTTTCACCAGCCATTTGCTGTTATTGCTTTTTTTTTTTTTTTATTGCTTTTCAATGTTGAACTGTTCATATTAAAAGTTTTAATTATATATAAGGTAAATTGACGATTTTCATCAGGATTGAACCAAATTACCTTCGCATGGCGGGCACTTTCAAATACTATAGCTGCACAGCTTATGAGTTAAATGTCTGAGGCTACGTAGTCTGACTGCCTGAGAGAGACTAAAGATTTAGGATGTCCACTGCTTGCGGTGGGGGAAGGTTGACTCAATGCAGTGTTACCAGCGATTTCACTAGCTCTACCACTACAAAAACATTCGTAGACCAATGTTTACGCGGATCGCGTTGTAAATTTTGTTTTACCAAATTTCCTAAAGTTTAGCAACACAATTTGCATGGTTGTCCACTTTGGAGAAAGCCCAAAAACACGCAATTCGTGACCTTGAGCGTCAGGGGGTTAATAAACTGCAAGAGGAAGCAGGCGGATGCTTAATTGGTCCAACCAGTGTGTATATTTTTGTACTACTGAGATTTGGTAGTAATGAGATTCGGTAGAAGGGCTTGGATATGATCTTTATTAAGACTAAATTGGCAGTTGTATAATGTAGAGAGTAACTATAAAATATAAAAATATATGATAATAAAAGCAAAACAATTTAGTGCGTCAGCTAATCAGCAGCGCTCGTTTAAGTCATGTCTAGGTTTCAGATTTCTAGGACAAATGAATAGCCTATAGTCGGTGTCATTGTGCCTTGAAATTCACATTTCATGGCGATCCATCCTTACTTCATCTTTGCCCTTCAGAAAAGGGCAGAAAAGTAGCCTCGTACAGCTCTATAAATTTGCTATTGCGCGTTTTACTTTGTATTCCAATGTATTCAGTGTCTTAACTCCCTCAAGCCTGAGGTAGGTGTCATACTCTCTAACCTATCTCACTTTTACTAAGCTAACTTAAAGTAACTTAACTTAAATAATCTAATACAACCTAACCTAGTCTAACCTAATATAACCATACCTTACTTAACCCTTACGCTGCTAGCTTATTTCAGTTATAATAGGGTTCATTCAGGCACTCTTGATTGCTTAAGCAAGTGCCTGAATGAAATTTATGTATACAGCAAAAATACTAGAAGAAACATTATATTCTAAATATAACGTTGCGATTAATCTTGCACAGATAATATACCAGGTTCTGATGTTCTAAGTTAAATATTCAGCTGATGACGTGCAACCGACAGCATGACCCAGCACAATTAATGATTGATCAATACAGTCGATGGTTACAGGGGCTCAGTGTTGCTAGCTGGTATGTTCACCTGTAATCTATGTCAACTATAATAACCCTTCACACATTCAATACGATATTACTAACTTATTACATTTTATTTCTGCTTTCATTGCACTTGTGGGAAATATATACCACAGATTGAATAAAGACCGACTCATTATAAAACAAAAACGTAATTGTGTAATATAGTTAACACTAACAGTAACTCTAAAATTAAGTTTTGTATGATTACTTGCCATGATCATAACATACAAATTCTCAAAGAAGTTCTATTAGCGTTCACTTTGTTGCGGTGGAGTGTCAAAATATATAATTCTACTATCGCCCGACACAAAGGATTGGCGGGAACGTATGTGGGTCAAAGAATTTCGAGCCCGGTGTTAATTAGTTTAGATTGATAAGGAAATTCTGCAAATATGTAAATAAATGTAGATACGTTTGAGTTTGGTTAGATAATGAAAATAATTAGGATAGTGTATTATTCCGATATATTTACTATTTCGTAGTTACATAATCATAGGAGAACGGATAAATGGATAGGTGACGAGCAAGGCGGTTTTAGGATGGGAAGAGGATTATGACACCTGGTTGTCTCCTTGTTACCCGTTGCAACTTTCATCCTCCTGGTAGATATCAGGAGTTTCCTTTTGAGTTTTACTTGTTAGTAGTTAGTTACAGTTTCTCTTGATATATATATATATATATATATATATATATATTTTTTTTTTTTTTTTTTTTTTATATATATATTCCAACTACTCCCTCTCGGGCATAGGCTGAGTGCCTGCACATTCTTCCTCTGCCCCCGTGGTAGCATGTATCAGCAGATAGACTGCGTGGCGATGGGCAGCCCCCTGGTGGTCCTGTTCGCCAACTATATATATATATAATATTTAGCATAAAATTATGTGCGTAAATTTTGTTTATATATACAATATGAATATATTAATATAAACATCGTACACAGGTCAAGTAATATTAAAAACAAGTGTAGGCTACCTGAGAGGTTTACCTGACTTCACTTATTGACCTCACCAAAAGGTCAGAGGTCAACAACAGATGTACTAATATACTGGACATATGTTTCTTGATCGTTTTATTTTATCATTTTCAAAGAGGAGATTTAAAAGAATGTTAACTAGTGTGTACAGTCCATCGTTTAGATTCATAGTGTTGTTATATGATCTGATCAAGGCGGACTCAGCAAAAAGCCTTTCTAAATAGCAGCCTGACCAATTGATTATCCCAGTTCCCATTATGGTCATGTCTATTTTTGTGTTTAAAAATACCATTAGATTCTTGTTCTGACATTACTGATTGTCGGTGTTGCTTAACTCTTTCCTTTAATATTTTTCCAGTTTGTCCTATTTATATATATATATATATATATATATATATATATATATATATATATATATATATATATATATATATATATATATATATATATATATATGATTGCACACTTTACACGGAATGAAATATACACCACCTGCATAAATTTTAGGGCTGTTTAATGAAAGTAGTCTTGACAGTGTTTTCATAATTGAATACTACATTTATGTTCAAATATTTGAGAAATGTTGGATATATAGGCTTATGTTGAAGACAATACTATAATAGTCATTTATTTTTAGATTATTGATTTGTTAAATTAATATATATATACTGAGGTATGAGGAGCGGTTTTAGAGCTACCGGTATGAGGAGCGGTTTTAGAGCTACCGGTATGAGGAGCGGTTTTAGAGCTACCGGTATGAGGAGCGGTTTTAGAGCTACCGCTATGAGGAGCGGTTTTAGAGCTACCGCTATGAGGAGCGGTTTTAGAGCTACCGCTATGAGGAGCGGTTTTAGAGCTACCGCTATGAGGAGCGGTTTTAGAGCTACCGCTATGAGGAGCGGTTTTAGAGCTACCGCTATGAGGAGCGGTTTTAGAGCTACCGCTGTGAGGAGCGGTTTTAGAGCTACCGCTGTGAGGAGCGGTTTTAGAGCTACCGGTATGAGGAGCGGTTTTAGAGCTCTTAGCGTTTATTCGTTGAAAACACGCGGGTTACAAGGTCAACTCAATTAAGTCTTTAAAATACTTAATGGGTTTAACATAGTTGCTAACAAAATGTTTGCTCGCGATAGGAATACAACACATAACCATTGTTGGAAGTTATTATTGAAGAGATTCATCACTAGTGTATGTGGAAACATTTTCACATCAAAATCTGTTCTACCTGGAGCATCTTACCACAGAAGTTGTAAATAGTTCTTCAGTAGAGCATTTCAAGAAGAGAGTAGCTAATATTTTGCTTCTAAGAGTATAGTGCACTACACTTTACACAACCTCTCCCTTGACACTTAGAGTTTCTCCTCAGAATGGACCGCAAGATCTTTGAGATTAACTATCCCTTGGAACTCTCTCTTTCTCTCTCTTTCTCTCTCTCTCTCTCTCTCCAGGTCAAGAAGGGCGTCTCCTAATTCGCCAAGGAAACTTCCCGCTCCTCTCGCATTACCACCTCGACTTACTCCATCCGTCTTAATCCTGGCCAGTTAATTTTCTTCAGACGAGCTCCTATTCTCAGACTTGGACAACCTCCTTTCTCTTCACGGGCATAATTGGTTACAAAATATTCGGATTCTTTGTGTTCAGTTGGATTCCGGCTAGTGTTAGATTGCTTGATTCGGTTTTGAAAAGGTATCTGACAAACAAAAGGTATTTAGAAGTACTCCAATTCCAATTAACTCTTCCAACGCTTCTATTCTGATACTTGGGGCGTCTTCGTTCTCTTATTGTGGATTTTTGTTTACTTATTTTCCCGTACTTCATCTTCTTAGGTTATCATTTTTGTTAAGATGTTTAGTATGATACAAGTTTCAATGTTCTCTGGCTCTATTTAGAATAATTTATATATGTTTTTGAATTTATGGAATGAATTAACATCTTTGTCTGAACACAAAATCAAAACTATATATCCTCCGCAAGAATCTAGAAGAATATCTCTGATTTTGTTATAACTGTACCCTTACCTAGTCCTAGTCTAATTGTCATTATATATATATATATATATATATTATATATATATATATATATATATATACTGTATATATATATATACATACATACATACATAGCCGTCCGGCTGGCTCAGTTGATAGCGTGCCTGCTTCCCATCTTACAGGTCTCGCGTTCAATCCCCGCTCAGATTGAAAAGTTTTTCTGAGATATAGCCGGCGGTTACTGTCTTCCCATGAGCAAGGGAGATGGGTAATGGTCTCTGGTTGATTAAAGAAGTGTGAAGCGCTTGAGAATCCTCGAAGGAGGAGATACGGGCGCTATATAAGTAAGCAGACAATTAATATTATTATATACATACAAGTTTAAGGACCGTTTTGTCAACAGAAAATGTAGTTACAGTCTCACGTCCTAAATGGCAGCTTTCCAGGTGGCTCTGTCAAGGGCTGCCTCTGTTAAGTTCTTTATTTTGAGATCGGACAGGAGTACCTGATCCCACGTTATTCTAGGTCTACCCCTATGCGCAGCTTCCCCCACGTTCACAGTCCATCATTTCTTCACCCAGTTCTGATCATCCATAATGTCCAAACCAACCAAGACAGCTCGTGCGCATTTCTTCACTGACCCACCTAATGCCCAGACGCCTTCTTGATTCCTCGCTCGATACACTGTCCCAGAGGTTAACCCCACATATCCATCTCACCATTCTCTTCTCATAACGTTCCATTGTCTTGATATCCTCAACTTTAACCGGCTACATCTCTGAGGCATAGTCCATCGCATTCCTAACGCATGCGTTATACACCTTCCCTTCATGGTCAGGAGTGGCAACAGCTCTCTAAACTTCTCCCAGCCACTTCTGACTCTAGCTGTGGAGCCAGCTTCAGCGCCACCTCTGGCGGAAACCGCGTTGCCCAAATAGCAGAATTTATTCACACACTCCAGCGTTACACTGTCGAAATCAACACTAACAGGCGGATCAATTAACACAATTTCTCCCTTGCACTCTGCACATTCAAAGTCTATGATTCTTGTAAAAGGTCCTCTATCTCCACTACATCTCTTGTGTACCCAGTCACTACAGACTCAGTATTGAATTGAGTTTCTTCCCAGATACTGTACATGGATAGTCGCCACTCCTTTTCATACTTCTGCGCCCTACTCCAATAATCATAACCATTGTTTTATCTAGGTTAACTCTTAGACCCAAATTTGACATACCATCCCTCCATGTTTTGAACTTTGACTCTGATTCCTGTGCACTATCTGCGATAAGAACTAGATCATCTGCATATAACAACTCCCATGGAAGTCCTGTCCTAAAGTCTCTTGACAGAGCCTCCAGGACCAAAACAAACAGTAATGGGCTCAGCATTGTACTTTGGTGAGCTCCAACTTTCACTGGAAACTCTTCGCTCAGGACCCCATTCACTCTAACTGCTGCCTGTGACCCCTCATACATTATCATTATCTTATGCACCAGCCACTCTTCTACTCCAAGTTTTCTCATAGCCCACTGCATTACTTTCCTTTGGCACTCAGTCAAAGGACTTCTCCAGATCTATGAAAACTAGGTAAACCTCCCTGTTTTTTCTCCAAGAAATTTTCTTGCAGTTGCCTAACAATGAAGATAGCATCAGTTGTGCCACATCCCGGCATAAATCCAAACTGCATGTCAACACTTTCCTGATCTTGCATTCAAAAACCCTTTCACTAACGTTCATAACTTGATCGAGCCTTTATATATATATTTTCTATCACACTTTTCTGCCATGCATCAGGATTTTCTTCCTTCTCTATGCTAGCATTAATCAGCTCCGTGACCAATTTTACCCCAATATCTCCAGCTGCTTTTAGCATCTCAGCGAAAATGCCGGAGCTCCCAGCAGCTTTCCCGGACTTCATTTTATCTTTAGCACTTTTAACAGCGTCATACCCTATCAAATCGGAGGACCTTGTACTGAGACTACAGTGCTGAGCTGTTCTCTGTTCCATTGAAACTCCACATTAAGCAGGCTTTCATAATGCTCCTTCCATGCCTCTCTAATTTCGTTTTCCAAGTAAACAGTCATGCCACTGTCATTAGTTATGCATCTAACACCCACAACGTCCTGGCTACAGTCACTCACATTCTTAGCTAATTTAACCCCATTGGTATTATTAGTGCTACAAATTTGTACTATCACCTTATCGTGTATAGTTTTCTTTGGTCTGTAGACCTCTCGTCTAGCATTACGTTTGGCGGACAGGTATTCTTCCTTGCTGCCACCGTCCTTCCATACTTTGAAACATCTCTTCTTCTCTCTGACTGAAGCTTCGACATTGTTGATCCACAACCAAGGAGAACTTATGTCTGGGTGGCCCCTTTGTGTTGCCACAGAGTTTGTCTGTGGTGTCAAGGAGGCTGCGTTCTATAAAGTTCCATTTGCTATCAACATCATTGTTGTAGACGACAGTACTATAATTGTTATTTATTCTTAGATTATTGATTTGTTCAATTAATATATAAGATTAATGATAACTGAACATTTTAGACAAATTACAATGCAAAGAATATCTAATTGTATAAACATATGCCTGTTAAAGAAAATTTGTAATGTACAAATAATCGGAAAAGGTAATAAAATGGCAACACTTTTTGTGTAGGCCTACCGTAATTTTGTTGTCTATGTGAGTGAGGGAGACAAAAGGCAGAACTGCCTGTAGCGAGTGCCTCCCCCATAGTTATATTTTAAATATGCTAGTTATCGTCTCACAGATGATATAGAAGGGGTATTTAAGTCTCTGATATCCACTGTATTCTTGTATTATCCTGAAGATATCTTGAGAAAATAGACGAAAGCTTGGTGTTCCAACGTTATTTTTTTCCTGCGAATTTTAATATATATATATATATATATATATATATATATATATATATATATATATATATATATATATATATATATATATATATATATGCTTATTGCTTCAATAACCTCAATTTAGCTTTGCATAATAATATGGCCTCGGAAAGTTCCTAAAATCTCCTCACCCTTCCTTATGGGAAAATTAAATAACTCTTTTGTACAATAATAATCCATAAAGTTGGTCGTATTTCATTGAGAGGTAATTAATGGATGAACAAAGATACACGAGACATAATTAACAACATTTGAGGCAAACATAAAATCATTTGTTACGAAAAATTATATATACGAGCCAGACACTACAGAAAGTGAAGCATACTAGTTATTATGTTTGGCAGTAATGATAGCAGAGGCACAGACCTTAGTAATATGGGAATGCGAGAGTCTGGTTGGTTAATATTGTGAACCAGGGCCTATAGTCTATTCGCTGTAAGTAGGCGAGAAATCATGACCTCTAACCTCTGTAACTAAAAAACGACTAGAGTAATCGAGCTAATATGTCTACCATTTGGGAAGAGTCAGTCACGGAATAGATGGGGAAATGTACAGCCAATTTGCTCTAGCCCTTTTTGAGTTACAGAGGATAGAGGTAATGATTTCTCGCCTACTGGCAGCGGGGACGGGGCTGAGTCGGTAATATATGTAGGAGGCGGGACTGAAGGCGTTGTCAGACGGATGGAGGAAATATATGCATGGAGGAAAATGTTGTGAAGAAGGAGCTCGGTGCTAATGGAGAGAGAGAGAGAGATGGGGGGGGGGGGGGGGATTGGCTTAAACTTCCTTTGATATACAGATCGCTTAAACTTTACGATTTTTCGTTTTTAATATCACTTTTACTTTTCTGGCAATTAAGTACGGATTACATATAGTATTTTTTTATGTGACTCCGTTTAGTTTATATATACATTTTCTCTTTAATTGCTTTACTGATATTATCATCATACCAAAGGAGTTTGTTTAAATTTTTGCTGAGTCGCTTCCGCATAGGGACATTTTTATGTTGTTCACTCATGAATATTTCCTTGAATCTCATCCACACTTCTTCGGTGCTGGTGAGGCCTTAAGGGGAGACTGTAGTATTTACTGGTCCCCTTTCTCCCGTGTTTAGCCCCATTATGTTTTAGTTTATTAGACGTTCGGCCCATTTGTTTGGCGATTTTAAGACCTTTCGTCCCATTTCGTTATAAATGTTAAGACCTATCGTGCCATTTAGGTGTCAATTTTTTCCTGGCGAGCGATAGCGAGCCTGTAATTGTAAGAGAAATCGGCCTTCGGCCGGGACATTTTTTACCGAAAAATGTACAAATTTATCTTGAGGAGTCTAGATGTTTTTATAAGTTTGAGGGATGTCTAGCGAGGAAACTTAGAATTTGTGAAAGAATGAATTTATAGGCCAAAACAAAGAAACAGTCTGTGTCCCCTTAAATTTGCATATGGATGTTTTATAGTTCATGTTTTAGGCCATTGTTATAGTTCGGTACAGATATTTCGGTAATTATGCTGAGAGCAAGAGAGAGTGAGAGCGAGCGAGCGTCAACTAGGGAAGCACAGAGA
The DNA here is from genome assembly GCA_032716605.1 of Paralithodes platypus. Lineage (NCBI taxonomy): Eukaryota > Metazoa > Arthropoda > Malacostraca > Decapoda > Lithodidae > Paralithodes > Paralithodes platypus. The sequence continues at coordinate 8,550,856 of CM064494.1, forward strand.
GAGAGAGAGAGAGAGAGAGAGAGAGAGAGAGAGTTATAATGCTAGTTTCGTGTTAAGGACGCCTGGGAATCTGACCTGAATGTTAAGACCGGGCTAGGCAAATGTTTCGTCTGAATTATAAGGGGGTCACCTGCTTTTTTTATGTTTCTCCCCTTTTCTCTCTTCCTCTGGCTTGTATCCATTCGGCCCCATTCAGCCAACTGTTTTAAGACGTTTATCCCCATCCAGGTGTCGATATCTTCCTGGCGAGCGACAGCGAGCCAGCATTGTATGGAGAAATCCGGCTTCGCCGGAGACATTTTTCTATCGAAAAATGTAAAAATTTAGCTTGCTGTAAAATATATATATATATATGCTGGAAAATATTGACACCTGGATGTGGGTAAATATCTTAAAACAGTAGGCTGAATGGGGCAGAATGGATACAACCCAGAGAGAGAGTGAGAACAAAGCGAGGTGGGCCCCCTTGAGAAGCATGACTGTGGAGGAAGGCGAGGTAGAAATAGAATGTGTGGTGGGTACAGTGGGTGGTGGGTACAGTGGGTGGTGGGTACAGTGGGTGGTGGGTACAGTGGGTGGTGGGTAGAGTCTTTTAGGCACTGAATAGATTATATTTTTTCACCAACCAAATTAACTTCCAAGCTCAATTAATGAAATCAACAAATACATGTGGCACTCCAAGGACTCGAACCTAGGATACTCACATCGAAATTCCGCCCATTATGCATTACGCTATCAAGACAGTTATACCATTATATCACAGTGGAGGGAAGGGTTGGCAGGAAATTAACCCCTTCTGTACTAGTAACGTCCTTTTTACCTTTAATAGACTATTAGACGATATCCATCAAGCTTAAGATTACACCCCCTCGAGCCCTTTTCAAGATAAATTTGTACATTTTTCGGTAGAAAAATGTCCCGGCTGAAAGCCGGTTCCTCTTAAATACCAGGCTCGCTATCGCTCGCCAGGATAAAATCGACACCTAAATGGCACGAAAGGTCTTTAAATTGACATAAATGGGTCGAAAGTTCTTACAATCGTCAAAATAATGGGGCGAACGTCTTAAAATTAGAAAAACAATGGGACTAAACATGAGGGAGAAAGGAGTCAAGAAAAAAATCCCTCAAGTGGAAATCTCCCCTTAACATCTCATACTACCACAGATCCTTCTTAAGCGGCACAAAATCATTTAAATATAGCTAGAATAATATTAAAAGGAGCGTTATATTAAAAGGCGGGTTGATAACTTTCTTCAAGGCTCGCCACACAAGTTTTTAATAATTAGAAGGAGACTTTACATAGGAGACCTGTACTAAAGGATGATAGTAATCTGTTGGATCAGTAGCAGAGAGATGGAATGAAGAAACATTAAAAAAAAAAAAAAATTTAAGGGGGTCACCTGCTTTTTTGTCTCTTTCTCTCCTTTTCTCTCTTCCTCTGACTTGTATCCATTCGGCCTCATTCAGCCAACTGTTTTAAGACGTTTATCCCCATCCAGGTGTCGATATCTTCCTGGCGAGCGATAGCCAGCCAGCATTGTATGGAGAAATCCGGCTTCGCCGGAGAGATTTTTCTATCGAAAAATGTACACATTTAGCTTGCTGTCAAAACAAAAATATATATATGCTGGCTCGCTACCGCTCGCCAGGAAAATATTGGGGTAAGTCTTAAAACAGTAGGCGGACTGGGGCCGAATTGCTACAAGCCAAAGAGAAGGAGAGATAGAGAAAAAATCGAGGTGGGCTCCCTTAAGATACATGCTATGTTGCCATCAATACACTAATTGTGACGGCACTGAAATTTTTGACATTTTGACTCCAGCGTACCGTAAATTTGGCTCTTGTTCACTCATTAAGGGGAGGTTTTTAGTTGATTCCCTAGACTTCCATCAAGCTTAAAATTACTTCCCCTTGACCCCCTTTCACGATAAATTTGTACATTTTTCGGTAGAAAAATGTCCCGGCCGAAGGCCGGTTCCCCTTAAATTACAGGCTCGCTATCGCTCGCCAGGAAAAAATCGACACCTAAATGGCACGAATGGTCTTGAAATTGACAGAAATGGGGCGAGGGTTCTTAAAATCGCCAAACTAATGGGGCAAGCGTCTTTAAATATCACAAGCAATGGGGCTAAACATGAGTGAGAAAGAGGTTCAGAAAAAAATCCTCCAGATGGAAATCTCCCCTTAACTGGTCCCCTACACGCAGAACAAAATATGAGGGTATGCTGTGAGGGTATGTGAGGGTATGCGGTTATGTTCACTTCGGCATTTCTTTGTATATCAGCCACTTTCCTTTCATTTCTTTGTATATCCAAAAAATATACTATAATAAAATAAAAATCTCATTAATTATAAGGAACCACAAACAAAAGAAGGATCAAAGTTGCATCAATTGAAGATAGTATATAGAAAAGAGAGAGAAACGTTAATGTTATAACTATATAAGGAGAGCGAGGCAGAGTGAAATATAATATGCGGGTATACTGTATGTGTGAAAATATAATAATATTGGCATCAAAATTAAAATTTGGTGTATAAAACAAAAAGAAAGGTAGATTATTGTTGGAATTCCTCCTGTTTTCCATTCTGACAGTACCACCATCACCTCTTCCTCTGACAAAGCTGAACTTTTCGCTCAAGCTTTCGCTAAAAAATCCACCTTGGATGATTCCGGCGCTACTCCTCTCTCTCGACCCCCCGACCCCCCCTCTCACATACGTATGCCTAATATCATAATCTCTTCTAAGGATGTACTTTCTGCCCTCTCGGGGCTTAATACTAAGAAGGCGTACGGTCCGGATGGTGTTCCTCCTGTTGTACTCAAATACTGTTCTTCCGTGCGGACTCCCTTCCCCTGTCTTTCCTCACATGTCTATTTGCCGATGATACCAATTTCATTGTAACGGATACTGATTTAAAATTGATGCATACCAAACTAGGTAGGGTACTTGCTGATGTCAATGACTGGGTTAAATCTAACAAATTACGACTCCATACAAACAACACTCATTTTATGGTGTTCCAAAATCGGTCGGTTGTATATGATATGCCTCAAGTAATATTAAGTGAAGACAAAATAGATCGTGTACAGTGTACTAAGTTCTTAAGGGTGACTATAGACGAAAACCTAAACTGGAAGCATCATATAAATAACCTATGCATTTAGTTCATCAAAGATATGTGGTATATTATACAGAATTTGACATCAACTTACAGCTGAGGCAATGAGAAATATATACTATACATTGTGTTACTCTCGGATGATATATTGTTTGTCAATTTGGGGGCCTACCTGGCCGTCTTATCTGGTCAATGTATTTAGAGCTCAAAATAATATTTTAAGAACTATTATAATTTACAAAACAAAATTGTACTTAACCGAAATATTCCCATCTCTAAATCTGTTAAAATTCAACTTCATTAAACATATATTATTTATTTTTCTAAAACATGTTCATGATACGGGAGGAAATACCATTTACTTGGTTTGTACTCCATTTAGAACCATCTTATGTTGTAATTATATTGTGTGTGCTGGACCTCAAACGTTTTATCAATTACCAAACGATATAAAAGTTTTAACACCTCATGTACACTCGGATACCATAGTCTCTAGCCCACCCCACTCTGGCAAAAGGTGAGGCCAGGACCCTTTCTGGATGGCGGCCCACAGTGATGGTGAGGGTTGTGGTTTGAGAGAGAGGGCAACACACAAACTAGCACAGTGTAAAGCATTTGAAGACTTCGAATCCTGTCCCAAATGATTCACGCTGTGTTCGTGTATGCGTTTCTCTGTCTCACAAATCCCAGCCATAACTATCACTGTGGGCCACCGTCCAGAAAGGGTCCTGGCCTCACCTCGTGCCAGAGTGGGGTGGGCTAGAGACTATGGTATCCGAGCGTACATATTGACACGCTGAATCGAATGGCGCAAACAGAATTGAAATCGGACTATTAGTTTAGGATTTCGTATTTGACTTAGCCTTCCTGGAGGGCCAAAATGACCGTTGTTTGGACTTTTAAAAGTCGTCTATAGGTCCTAGGGTATTCTACTTGGTACCATTCGATTTTCCACGACGAGCAGCTTCTATACATGGTCGTAGATTGCATTTTCGACCAGCCATTCGGCCAGAACAGAAAATATTTGTTTCCAAAATCCCTGCGTTTAATTAAGCCCAGGAACATTTTTGCACTTGGCGGGCGACTTTCGAGTTTTCATGGGTATATATGGATTCGTCTCGTCGTTGCGATTCCAACGGTACATAAATGTTTGAATTTAGACCATTTTGTAGGCCCAATAGGCCTAATTTTAATTTTGATTTAGAACATTTCTAAATCACCCATAGACGAGTTATCTATGCATGGATTTTGTTCCCATTTTAACCATCAGTTCCCTTTGACACGCTGAATCGAATGGCGCAAACAGAATTGAAATCGGACTATTAGTTTAGGATTTCGTATTTGACTTGGCCTCTCAGGAGGGCCCAAATGACTAGTTTTTGGACATTAAAAGTCCTCTCTAGCCCAAACTATAAGTCCTAGGGAATTCTACTTGGTGCAATTCGATTTTTCTCGACGAGCAGCTTCTATACATTGTCGTAGATTGCATTTTCGATCAGCCATTCGGCCAGAATCGAAAATATTTGTTTCCAAAATCCCTGCGTTTAAGTCCGGGAAAAGTTTTGCACTTGGCGGGCAACTTTCGAATTTCGAGTTTACATGGGTATATATGGATTAGAATTCCAACGGTATATGATTTTTTTAATTTTGACCAATTTTTAGGCCCAATAGGCCTATTTTAATGTTTAAAAACCACTGTCCCCTACATAATAATAATAATAATAATAGTTCTTAAAGCTAGCGCATGCTAAGCTAGCTAAGGATAGCTCAATAAGGCCGATTAGGCGTATTTCCATTGGGGTCCTGTACTACTACCCCATCCCTTTGCTCATAAGGGATGGTAACGACTCAGTGCTTGTGAAAAATCTTTAATGCGCCGAACGTGGGCGCGAACCCGGGCCTTCTGGGTGGAAGTCCGAGACGCTAGTCACTACACCAAGCGAGCCGCTACATGGTGGCTGTCTAATTCAGAGAAGAAGCTGTTGGAGTGGCTTTGTTGTGTGTGTTATTAGTTAGAGAAGGATATATAATTAAAGCACTTTCCTGTGTCTTCCTTCCACCCAAATTACCCCCTTGTTCTAATGGAGCAGCCACGTAAGTGATAATATGGCATGTTCAAATAGTATAGTTAGCCATACAATATTGACCACGGGCTAGTTTTCTTTCCATAATCTTTATTAAAGAAAACGATGGTTATAAATGGGCAACTATTATATTTTATTATAAATCGAGATACAGTATCAGTACTTTCCGTTGTTATCTATGTATGGATGTTGTTCAAATTTATACCACAAATACACTTTGACACGCTGAATCGAATGGCGCAAACAGAATTGAAATCGGACTATTAGTTTAGGATTTCGTATATGACTTGGCCTCTCAGGAGGGCCCAAATTACCAGTTTTTGGACATTAAAAGTCCTCTGTAGCCCAAACTATAAGTCCTAGGGAATTCTACTTGGTGCCATTCGATTTTTCTCGACGAGCTGCTTCCATAGAAGGTCGTAGATTACATTTTCGCCCAGCCATTCGGCCAGAATCAAAAATATTTGTTTCCAAAATCCCTGCGTTTATAAGCCCAGGAAAAGTTTTGCACTTGGCGGGCGACTTTCGAGTTTTCATGGGTATATATGGATTCGTCTCGTCATTAGAATTCCAACGGTATAAGATTTTTTTAATTTTGACCAATTTTTAGGCCCAATAGGCCTATTTTAATGTTTAAAAACCACTGTCCCCTACATGGTGGCTGTCTAATTCAGAGAAGAAGCTGTTGGAGTGGCTTTGTTGTGTGTGTTATTAGTTAGAGAAGGCTATATAATTAAAGCTCTTTCCTGTGTCTTCCTTCCACCCAAATTACCCACTTGTTCTAATGGAGCAGCCACGTAAGTGATAATATGGCATGTTCAAATAGTATAGTTAGCCATACAATATTGACCACGGGCTAGTTTTCTTTCCATAATCTTTATTAAAGAAAACGATGGTTATAAATGGGCAACTATTATATTTTATTATAAATCGAGATACAGTAGCAGTACTTTCCGTTGTTATCTATGTATGGATGTTGTTCAAATTTATACCACAAATACACTTTGACACGCTGAATCGAATGGCGCAAACAGAATTGAAATCGGATCATTAGTTTAGGATTTCGTATTTGTCTTAGCCCAAATAACCGTGTTTTGGACTTTTTAAAAGTCCTCTGAAGTCCTAGGGAATTCTATTTGGTGCCATTCGATTTTTTCTCGACGAGCTGCTTCCATACAAGGTGGTAGATTACATTTTCGCCCAGCCATTCGGCCAGAATAAAAAATATTTGTTTCCAAAATCCCTGCGTTTAAGCCCAGGAAAAGTTTTGCACTTGGCGGGCGACTTTCGAGTTTTCATGGGTATATATGGATTCGTCTCTTCATTAGAATTCCAACGGTATATGATTTGTTTAATTTTGACTAATTTTTAGGCCCAATAGGCCTATTTTAATGTTTAGAAACTCCATAGACGAGTTATCTAGTGTATGTATGGATTGTGTTAAATTTGTTTACCAAAAGTACATATTGACACGCTGAATCGAATGGCACAAACAGAATTGAAATCGGACTATTAGTTTAGGATTTCGTATTTGACTTAGCCTTCCTGGAGGGCCCAAATGACCATTTTTTGGACTTTTAAAAGTCCTCTGTAGCCCAAACTAATAAGTCCCAGGGAATTCTACTTGGTGCCATTCGATTTTTCTCGACCAGCTGCTTCTATACAACGTCGTAGATGCATTTTCTCCCAGCCATTCGTCCAGAATCAACAAAATTTGTTTCCAAAATCCCACCCCCACCTCATTTGTTTGTTTTTATTTAATATGATTAATACTAGTTTGTGGGTAATAATACATGTTTGTCTTCTTAATTACAATATACTTTCTTCATTTGTTCCATTTATACTTTGGGGTAGAATGTAGAATTCGGGCAGCCTTGTTTACACTACGCGGAGTGGCGTCGGGACGCTTGCCATCATGTTCCCGTCTATTTTGACTGCCTTTGGATACAATATGTTGAGGGGGGGCTTTGCCCCCCTCACCCTCTCATGACATATTGTCATCATCATATATATTGCCAGCAGGGGGCAAATACCCTACCCGAAAAAATCGGTGTCAAAATGGACGCGAAGTTAACCGCGGCGATCGCCCTATGTAAACAATGACGACCATACTCCCGGAATCTACATCCATCCCATACTTTGTTCACCTACTTGTATATCGATTATTCTTATATCTTTCTTTTCGACAGACTAACAATTAAGGCCAAGTGTCCCATGGAGCTCCGGAACTTCCCCTTGGATAAGCAGTCGTGTCCTCTCGTCATCAGCAGCTGTAGGTAGTCTGTATTCTGCATGTGTAATCTTCCCTATTCATGACAATTGTTCTTTATTTCTCTTTTAGACAGCCATTAACCTTAGACTACAAGAGACCTTTCTTGAGTCTTGACAAAATTGCCTTATTGCAGCTATAAGTAAAACCTAAAGTCGCTATATAGAAATGTAGTTCCCCGACTGATAAAAAGCCTTCCTAATCCCTACACAGTCGTCTAGTGATACCCAGAATTCTATAAAAAACACGTTCCCGTTCCCGTACTGCAAAGGTTAATGTCTTTATCCTTCTTCCCACCAGACGCATACACGGAGAAGGACGTGAAGTTCGTGTGGGATAAGAAGCTGGTGGCTTTCGTGGAGGGCCTCACGCTCAGCCAGTTCGAGATTATCAACCACAAGTGTGCCAACTACTCAGTCAGGTGGCGCTCAGGCAAAGGTAAGTTCACTCTACTAGGAATGGTATTAAATTCTGTGTATTTAAAGAAATGACATGTCAAAGAACTGACTTGGCAAGAGACAGGCAGGGATGGCAGACAGGACTCAATCTAGAGACCTCCAGATGAGACATGTCAGTTTAAGTCATTAAGGACATAATACAGGAATCTTCAAGAGTATGCGCAATCCTTTCCTGAGCTTGATGAATACATCTTGTGATATACAATAAGCAAACTATTACAGTAATTCATGGGGGAGCCTCATATTCAGCCCACATGATTTTCATTCAAACGGGAAGTATGTAGATAATGAATAGAAGGGGCCCAAAAACCAACCCTTGGGAGACCCCACTTTTAGCTAATCCCAAGTCCGATGTTACACCATTGATACTAACTCTGCTTCCTACCAATCAGCCATGACCTAATCCACTTGAGTAGCATCCCCCCAATACCATGTCCTGCTATCTTCCTTAACAGCCTTTCATGTGGAACTCTATCAAAAGCCTTACTGAAGTCCAAGTAAACTAGATCATATTACTTGTCGTTATCTACTGCTTCATAAACCTCGGAGAAAAAACTGAGTAAATTTGTTAGGCAGAATCGTCCTGGAGTGAATCCATGTTGAGAGGGTTTAATTAACTTGAAAATGTCTAAGTGGTTTAGAATTTTCCTGGCAATAATTGATTCTAGCAATTTCCCTATAATTGATGTGAGACTAATGGGACGGTAATTTTATGCTATAGACTTATCACCTGTCTTTAAATATCGGAATTATATTTGCAAGCTTCCATGAATCAGGAACGAAGCCTAGATCTAGTGAATTATTAAATAGGTGAGTTAATGAGTAATTTAATTCGTCTTTGCATTCTTGTAACACCCTAGCATACACCTCACCTGGACCTGGAGATTTCTGAAGTTTTAGTCTATCTATTTCCTTAATTACATCGTCACTAGTGACCTGAACTGTGCTTAATATGTCGTCTATACTACCGTTAAAAACTTGGTTGACTACTGGAACTTGATCTAAATTTTAGTTTGTAAAAACAGAAAGGAAATTACTATTTAGAGTATTGCAAATTTCTAACTCATTATCTATAATCTCACCTGTCACATTCTTAAGGGGCCCTACTGTATCCTTTACCTTAGATTTAATTGATAAAATGCTTTAGGGTTGTTTTGAGATTCATTTGCTACCTTGATTTCGTAGTTTCTTTTGTCCTTCTTAATTTCCTTTTTTACCTGCCTCGAGTTATGGTGGTATCCTATTAGGTGGATTTCGCCTGTCTGTATTTTTGTTTACACACCTCTCTTTCTACCTATAAGATCGAATAATCTGCCAATGAATACGGAAAATATGGAACACATGATGCTGAAATAAACTTGAGCTGACCGAGCCAAATGAGATATATCTATTGTGATACGCCTTATGCTATAAATTTTACTTTAACTCCTACTTAGTCACATCACGCCAGAGAAGCTTCTTCACATGTCGCACCAGAGAAGTTATACGAATTTCCCTTGAAACATTCAATAACACACGTTTTCTGTATTTTGTAGACCATCAACTTATATTAACAGACGAAGCACCATTATAATTATATTGTGTAACTGGAGAAATATTAAAATAAATAGAATTCATAAGAATTAATTCGAGTATAGTTCCAATAACAGCAATACTATAGCAGTATAGTCTCTTTCTATTCCCATAACACACACATACTCAGTTACTCACACCACATATAGTCAATATAATTTCTCTAGCCACTCCTCGACTCCCTCGAACTAACGAGCTCTACTCTCTCTAGTAAATCTAACAAACATTTATTGATCAAGAAGGATTTACATCAGTCACCCGGAGATAAGGATGTTTTCTACAAATATCTGGAGCTCGGCGCCATTTTCTTTTGCACAGAGCGGGGACTTAATCATTAATCAAGTTGCCCTCTTCAAGTGCCACTATAGCCCAACCAAAGTGCCACCTAATCCAGTTAACCCAAGTTAGGAAGGATCTAGCTATGACCCTATAGGTCCAGAGTAAGCAGACCTTTTTGCCCTCAGTCCAACAACCAACGAGAAGAGGAAAAATCGCAAGATATATTCATTGGCAGAGCTATATATATATATATATATATATATATATATATATAGAAATCAGGTCAGCTTCAGGACCAGCTACCCCGGGAAGGCAACCAGTTTGGGCTAAAACCTTTATTTGGGATACAGTTCAACCAGCACCTCTACTGAGTCAAACTCAAAAGCAACCTCTCTTGAGTCATACTCAGTGACCACCGTAATTTAGGTAATCGTAATCGCCGCGGCGGGTAGACGAATACGAATATCGCTCCGCATATCTATTAAATTTATCGGGTCATCCAGTGCAATTAGGGTATAATAACCAAGAACAATCATTTATCGAAGTGCAGCGAGTGTATTGAACCCAAAATCTAAGGTCCCGGATAAAAGATTGACGAGATATTAAGTGATAAAAGCGAAACACACATCGGACGATTACAATGGCCAAGTCCCCAAACGTAAACAAACCCGTCGTCGATGAGTGCCGCATGTGTAAATCCATCTTTGCTGAGGAAGAAGAGTTTACAATACGATGTGATGACTGTTTTAAGTGGCTGCACTACTACTGCACTGGCCTCCCAACTTTTCAAATCCTATGTTTTGCGAAAACTTACAGGAAATTCAGATGTAAGGACTGCTGCCTAACAAAATTCAGCAAAGAAGGTGAGTGGGTAGCCAAAGCTGAAGCTGCCAAAAAAAGTCACAGGGAGAAACTTTCCAAAACTGGAGCAATTTCTAAGACACAACAAAATCTCCTTCCACTCCAGAGCCGCCACCCAACATCACCCACTAAAAGTACAGCGAGTATACTTAAGAAGTCAGCCAGCCTAGGCAACATAGACCTAGGAACACCCAAATACCCTGACATACTCAAACCAAAAAGTCAGGCAACCTTGTCCCCAAAGAGAAGCCCCAACGATGAGGTTGCAAATAGCATACCCAGCATCACCACCTCAGTCAAGATTGTTGATTTAGGACTAGGGAGCATGCCAGCTAGCATCACGCTCTCGCTTGTGGAGGAGTGCGATACAGACAGTCCTAGCATTCCCAGCAACACACCTACCTCTCCAAATAACAATATTGTTGATCTAGGACTTGGTAGTATGCCAGCTAACATCAACCTCTCGCTTGCCGGGGCTCCCGATTACTCCCCAGCCCCCAGGATCCCTCGCACAACATCAACCGACCAAGAGAGGACACCACAGGGTACAGAAGCTACAGGACCAGTCACTAGCATCACAGAACAACAAACCCATAGGGGCAAGACCCGGGGGGACACCGCATCACGTGTAATCCCAAAAGTGCCAGCACCGCAGAGGAACAAAAATAAGATACCAGTATGCAGGCACTATAAAATTGCAGCTTGCAAATACGGTCGAGTAGGCACTAACTGTCCCTCCTACCACCCAAGGTCATGCTCGAAATACATGAGACATGGTCTGAACAGCCGAGTTGGGTGTAATAAGGGGCAGCAATGTAAAAACTTTCATCAAGTGTTATGCAAATTCTCCCTGGAAAACGGGGCTTGCACCATTCAGGACTGCAAATATCCCCACACCATAGGAACCATAAGGCCAAACAGAGAGCAACAACCTCCACCAGTACCATCCAATCAAGCCATGGGACATCCATCCAGTAGAACCCCAATCAGAAGCCAGCGCAACAACAAATCGCCAAGACAGGAGCCTGAAATGGAAAGCGTAGCTGTAGACATGAGGCAGAACACACAGAGACCGGCCCACACCAATGATCCAGTTTTTTTTTCGGAAAACAGTCGAGAAACTAGCTGCACAACAAGAACAGCTTCAACAAATGATGTCAGTAGTGATGGGAAAAATAGAAGGACAGGACAACTGGAAGAGGGCCTTCTGGAGTTACCACTAACCAAGATACTAACAGGTAACATCAGAGGGCTGTATCCAAGGTGTAATCAGAACAGTCTCCCTACTGCAAGAAATCGCTGCCACCGATAACATATCCCTACTCGCCCTGACCAAAACTCACCTGCACAACGATATACTAGATGCAGAGGTGTGGATCCAAGACTTTGAAATTTACCGCACAGACCGTAGGGATAGAAGTCATGGTGGAGTAGCCATTTATATAATGAATAAATTTGCAGTAGAAATCCTGGACAGCCTTTCAAACGGGACATGTGAAATCCTCACCCTCTCCATCAAGGATCTAAATCTTGTTATAACGGCAGTATATAGGCCTCCAATCACCACACAAGAGCTTTTTGAAGAGGTCGTGAACAAAATTATCCATACAGTAGACCACCTGCCAGCTCCCAACACAGAATTCGTACTCCTTGGAGAATTCAATTTCCCATACATGAACTGGGAGATATTGGAAGTGGTGGGAGGAACGACTGGAGAAAAACAACAAGCTAGGCTACTGGCGTCTCTTATGCGGACTAAATTCCTAACCCAATTTATATCCGAACCAACAAGAGGATCCAACATACTAGACCTAGTAGCTAGCAATAACCATGGGATTATGCACTCCTACGAGCTCTACGAGACCACCATGTCGGACCACAAAATCTGTGAAGCGTCTCTCGCAATAAATGCCTTGCTCAATAAACCACAGCAAGGTCAGCAAGAAAAAACAGGAATGGCAAAATTTAACTTTTACCACAAAGACATTAAATGGACTGAAATTAAAGACAAATTAAAGATGGACTGGGCAACCAAAATTGCGGAAGACAGTGCTGCAAATAATTATGCTCTCCAAATTCGCCACAATTTGTGAAGAAATATGTAAAGCCAATGTCCCGACTAAAAGTACAGCTAAGAAAAAACACATCCCACGGGACCGTCGCATCCTTATGAGGAGGAGCCTCTACAAAAAAAAAAATGCAAAAAATCCTCCACATCGCAAAGCCACCAACTTTCACAAGGCCCTCCAGGAGATTGAAAGCAAACTCCTAAAATCCCATGAAGACCAGAGGAAGAGAGAAGAACTACAAGCAGTCCAGAACATAAGCAGTAACTCTTTAAGTTTTTCTTCTCATACGCTAACAAAAAATCCAAAAACATATCGGCAGTAGAAGACGTCGATGGAAACCTGGTGGACTACCCAGTGGAAATGGCAGACATACTAAGGGCACAGTATGAAAGTGTCTTCAGTCTTCCTAACCCCCACAAAACTGTGGGATGACCCAGCGGCTTTCTTCACAATGCAAGAGCCCTCTCCCTCACCAATACTGACAGACATAATCCCAGAAATTAAGGATATAATTCAAGCCATTGACGACATAGCAGCCGACTCGGCAACAGGTCCAGACGGGTTCAGTGCACAGCTTCTAAAAACCTGCAAAGCTGAACTGGCGCTACCACTGCAATTAATCGCTGCCAAGTCCCTAGCTACCGGTACAGTTCCCTCATCCCTGAAGGAAGGGGTAGTGAAACCTATTCACAAAGGGGGTAGCAAAGGACTGGCCAAAAACTATCGGCCCGTAGTGCTAACCTCGCACATAACAAGATAATCGAGCGGGTCGTCAGAAAGAGAATAACGAAACGCATGGAGGATCTCGACGCTTTCAACGGGGGCCAGCACGGGTTTAGAAAGGGCCGGTCCTGTCTGTCGCAGCTACTTGCCCACCATGAGGCTCTACTAGAAGACATCAGTAAAGGCAAAAACGTTGAAGTGATATACCTGGATTTCGCCAAGGCATTTGATAAAGTAGATCACGGCCTCGTTCTTCACAAGCTGAAAAATCTAGGTATAAGAGGAAACCTTGGCAAGTGGCTGCACAGCTTCCTAACCCATAGGGAACAGAGTATCGGTCCAAGGAAACCTTTCAGACCCAAGCGAGGTAATAAGTGGCGTTCCGCAGGGGTCTGTACTAGGACCACTTCTGTTCCTCATCATGATAGGGGATATTGATCATTATCTCCAGCACTCCAAGGCCACCTCATTTGCATACGACACAAGAGTAATGAGGAGGGTAGAGACAGCTGACGATGTGGCCCTGCTACAAGAAGATCTGAATCGCCTTCTGGACTGGGCAGATTCCAACAACATGAGGATGAACGGCGAGAAATTTGAATTGCTAAGGTACGGCCCTCTACAAACCATCAAAGAGGGCACCAGCTACCAGGCCAATCAAGATACCATCACTCCAAAAGAACATGTGCGGGATCTGGGAGTAACAATGAGTACCGATGGAACTTTTTCTCGCCACATCGACCAAACCACCGAGAGAGCTAGGAGACTCGCAGGATGGATCCTCAGGACCTTCCAAACTAGAGACACTCTGGAAGGCTATGGTCCTCCCAAAGGTGGAATACTGCTGCCAGCTATGGACTCCCTACAATATAGGTGACATCGGCAAGCTGGAGTCTCTACAGAGGACCTTCACCAGCAGGATCTGGGGTCTCCAACACATGAATTACTGGGAACGCCTGAAGGAGTTGCGACTCTACTCCCTTCAGAGACGACGAGAACGTTACCTAGTGATTTAAGTGTGGAAGACCCTAGAAGGGCTGGTACCTGACGTGGGACTAGTCATCAACAACCACGTTAGAAAAGGGCGGCTGTGCTACATCAAGAGGACTGAGGCTACCTCTCAGAAAATAGAAACAGTCACCCACAACAACTTCAGCAAAAATGGGGCTAGTCGCTTCAATACTGTACCAAAGGCCGTCCGGGAACTGACGGGAGTCACGACCGACTCCTTCAAGCGTCAGCTGGACCGATGGCTGGCCACAGTACCAGACGAGCCCCCAACACCAGGATATCCCAGCACCGCATCCAACTCGTTAGTAAATAGACGGAACGAGGGAGTTGCGGAGCTGCCTGGCTGCAGCGGAGGTCCACTTTAGCTACGTCCACAGAGGACGTAATTCTACCAAGTATGACCGTTCCTAAGGCAAGTATAACAGCTACCTGCCCTGAACAATATTCACCGATAACCTATTATTAATAATACCCATTGACTAATGGCTCTGTGGCAGTTTAACGATAACCTGTCCTGAACAAAATCAACCGGTCACTTACCGTGGATCATATCCTGTGTCGGAAACTACACAATGCATTTAAATTTAGTAGGTTCCTCTCAAGGTAGAATCACGACAAATATATGCTTAATAATGAAATTTATGGAGAGGAAATTATTAAGGTAAGTTCCAATGCTTGCATTACTTCCTGTGAACGGTATTATGCTTTGGCTGTTGTCTTATCCACATACCAGTGTATATTAATCTTATATAAGTAACATCAATAATCATCCCAAGTTGCCATAAAATTAATATGGGCACAGATCATTTCCCAAAAGAGTTATAAGGACACATTGACAAAGATCCAAATACAGAGTTATAGATCAAATAACTAAAAATATTCAATAGTCAAATGTCTGAACCTAAATGCCCTCCACCAACAATATGTACACCCAGAAGTGAAAGTCCCTGCATAGGGTTTACCCCCTACTCCTACTACCCCAGAAGGTAGGAATGGGGTCGTCCCTGCCCAGTCCCCCTTACTACTCCTACAACAGGCAGAAGGGACGGGATGGTGCCAGTCCGTCACCCCTTCCATCCCCTACCCTATAATGGAGAGATTAAACAAGCAGGCCCCCTACTCACACCCTACCCCAACCCCACACAGGAGGAAACCACCGATTACAACCATTGTTTTCCACGAACACAGAATAAAGTGACCTTGCAAAGAGGCCGAGATCATGTCAGTAATTGTTAATCTATATATATTCTATATATGCCAGAACAATGTTGCAATAAATTATCTGATTTTACAGAATGAAGATCATTTACACTATCTGTCACCTATCCGTAGCTTGACACACAAACAAACTTACTAAAAAACATATTGTATGGATTGCTTAATTGATTATAAGTGGTATATTCATTCAATGCTCGATCCGTGGTTAGGCTTTTTGGTGCATATTCGAGAATATTAACACACTCTCTCTCTCTCTCTCATATTATATTACTATCGGCATGTAAACTTCTCCATTGGTCATATTGCGCTAACTATCCCCTCAATAACCATTATTGAAATAAGAATTTGAACCATGTAACTCATGTTTGTAAAATATTTGTATTACTATAATTCCATTATAACTTCGGTAGTTGGTAATATTAGTCACATTATGTATGTGACTCTTGTATTCAGCTAACTATGACCTCAATAACCGTTGATGTAATGAAGAATGTGAAGTGTCCCTCATATGATTGTAATATATTTGTCGTACTATTATTGCATAATAATTTATGTAGTTCGAAATATTAGTCACATCATGTATGAAATAATTGTATTCAGCTAACTATGATCTCAATAACAATTGATGTAAGAAATCATGAATGGTCTCCTCATATGATTGCACTAGTTTTGTAGTGCTATTATTTACCTGTCAATTAATAATTCAGTCACATTTTTTTTTTTTTTTTTCATGAGCACGTATATACAGCACATGTGGCAATCAAATGAGGAAACTATAATAACACCAGACGACGATACTGTTGTTACAGTAGAATAATGGCTCTTTGAGCAGTATGTATTGCCTTACCAGTGGTTGTCCCCTTATTATTATTATTATTTTATTATTATTATTGAAATACCACAGGAACGAAAATTCCTGAGAGCGAAACTTCCACCCCCAACGAGATCCCTCTCTTTCTACCACCTCCCTCCACATGTTACACGTCCTCGTTAATCACAGTCTTCTAATATACAAATCACATTTCCTTAACCCCTGACATTCTTGAAATACCCACTAAGTATATTCAATTAGATACCAACCATGCAGACTATAATACGTTCGTTGTGTATGGGTACGAGGCGATCTCAAGACACCTTAGCTCCCAGTGCACAACGAACCGGATCATGATTATGTCCGCCTGTATTAAATTATGTATTTAGTTGAGTTATACCATTGCCTATTTTTTAATATTGTATTCAGCTAACTATGATCTCAATAACCATTGATGTAATGAAAATATGAATAGTCTCCTCATACGATTGCACTAGTTCTGTAGTGCTATTATTTACACCCTGCCTATTAATAATTCAGTCACTACAAGCTTGCTTGCTTGCTTTTTTTTTTTTTTTTTTTTTTTTTTTGTTTTTTTTTTTTTTATACAGACCATGTGACAATTAAATGAGGAAACTATAATAACACATCTGAATAATGCCAACCTGACTTATACACACAAATATGAATGTAACCAGACGACGATGCTGTTGTTTCAGTGGAATAATGGCTCTTTGAGCAGTATGTATCGCCTTACTAGTGGTTGTCCCCTCACAGGATGGGGGCGCTGCTCAATAAACTCGCCGCTTGGGGCAAAATCAGAATCAATCTCTCTCATATGTATATATATATATATATATATATATACCGGTATATATATATATATATATATATATTAATTGCCATTTTAATGTATTACCATGTTCACTGCAGTCATTAATTTTTTTGGAGGGGGGGGGGGTCTATATCAAAAAGGTATTTCATGTTTTTTTTCCACCAACCAACTTTACTTCTAAACTCAAATCAACAATACATGTGAAAAGTCCAGGGATTCGAACCTAGGATGCTCACACCGAAATTCAGTGTATTATGTATTACGCTATGAAGACAGTGTTACAGACTTCAACGAGGTATGTCATAATTTTATAACAAACTAGATATTTACTTATCTTTTCGCGGATATATCATAATCAGAGAGCATTATATCCGCGTAGCATTGATAGTGAAATTATTGAAAACTCACTTCCCAAACAGTCTCACAGACACGATAATAACGTAGCACTCTAGTGTTGTCTTAATTATACTGCACTTTTTCGAGTATATACAACAAGGAATACAACATTAATACCTGACTTCAGAAAAGCCAATTATGGTGGGTTAAGAGAAGCCCTGTTAGCGGACCCTATGGTCAAAAAATTAAGTCGATCCAGGTGTCCAAATGAGTGTATCCTTTCTCAGGCACCTGTCATCTTAAGTCAGGAGGAGACGTCAAACTTGGTAGATACATACGATAATTTTATCAAGTCAGTATTCAATGCGCAAAATAAATATATCCCCAAAAGACAATTTTGATCAACACAGAACCAACCCAAATGGATGAATAATAGACTATTAGATCTTCTAGGACAAAAGAGAGGAATATATAGAAAAATTAGAAAAGGCGAAATTCACCTACTTGCTTACTATCAGAATCTATCAAGACAGGTAAAAAAGGATATTAGGAAAGAAAAAAGAAATTATGAAATTAAGGTTGCCAATGACTCAAAAAATAATCCTAAAGCTTTTTACCAACTATATCGATCCAAGGTTAGAGATGTAATTGGTCCCCTTAAAACTTCGATATGAAAATTGACAGAAAGTGATTTAGAAATGTGCAGTACATTAAATAGTCAATTTCTTTCCGTTTTCACTAATGAAAATTTGGCACAGTTTCCAGAAGTCCGTAAGGTATACAGCGATAGTATAGAAAATAGGTTAAGTACGGTTACTATAAGTAGAAATGATGTGGTTAAGGAAATTGACAGACTGAAACCTCATAAATCGCCTGGTCCTGATGATATGCTAGAGTATTAAAAGAATGCAGAGATGAGTTAGTTATCCATTAACATTTCTATTTAACAAGTCATTAGAAACAGGTATCCAGAAGCTTGGAAGCTTGCAAATGTACCGATCTTCAAAAAAAAGGTGAATAATCAATAGCATCCAATTATCGTCCCATTAGTCTCACTTCAATCATAGGAAAACTACTAGAGTCAATTATTGAGATGAGAAACCACTTAGAAACATTTAACTTAATCAATTCTTCTTCTCAGCATGGATTCACTCAGGGACGGTCTTGCCTTACTAATTTGCTTAGTTTTTTCTCAGAGGTATATGAAGCAGTAGATAATGACGTCATATGATATTATATATTTAGATTTCAGTAAAGCTTTCGACAGAGTCCCTCATGAGAGATTGATGAGAAAGGTTGAGGCACATGGAATAGGTGGGGCGTTGTTAGGATGGATTAGGTCATGGCTAATTGGTAGGAAGCAGAGAGTCAGCATAAATGGTACCAAGTCAGAATGGGGAGCAGTCAAAAGTGGTGTCCCCCAGGGATCGGTATAGGTCCCCTGTTGTTTCTATACATAAAATGACCTAGATTTAGGTATATCTAGTAGGATAAGTAAATCTGCAGACGATACTAAAATAGGGAGATCAATTGATCCAGATAGCGATATAGAGTGCCTCCAAAGGGATCTAAATACCTTACATGAATGGTCAGTAAATTGGCAGATGAAGTTTAACATTGACAAATGCAAGGTATTAAAGATAGGGAAGATGCAAACAAATGTTAAATATAAACTAGCTAATTTAGAATTAGAAAATTCAGACTGCGAGAAAGATCTAGGTGTGTTTGTTAGCAATGATTTGAAGACTAGAAAACAGTGTATAAGCGTTCGTAATAAGGCAAACAGGATTCTCGGGTTCATCTCTAGGAGTGTGAGTAACAGAACTGCTGATGTTATCTTAAACTTTACTTGTCATTAGTGAGACCCCCATATGGATTATGCTGTCCAATTTTGGTGTCCTTATTACAGAATGGACATAGATTCATTGGAGAGAGTACAGCGTAGAATGACAAAAATGATCCATAATATTAGACATCTTTTGTATGAAGAAAGGTTGAAGAAATTAGGTTTACATTCGTTAGAGAGGATATGATAGAGGTGTTCAAGTGGGTTAGTGGGATTAACAAAGGGGGACATGGCAAATGTACTAAAGCTCAGTGATAGCGAAAGAACTCGTACCAATGGTTTCAAATTAGATAAATTTCGTTTCAGAAAAGATATAGGCAAGTATTGGTTTGGTAACAGAGTTGTAGACGGGTGGAATGGACTACCAAGTGCTATAGTGGGATCTAAAACTGTAGGGAGCTTTAAGATAAAATTGGATAAGAATATGGACGAGAAGGGTTGGGTGTGAAGGGGGATCAGCCGGGTTGGGCCAATCAGCGCTCTGCAGACCTCCATAATCCTGCGTTAATCTCTAACCGTTTTGGTAAGATGATCCTCAGGGTATTAGAGTGTGAAGCCTATAATTGGGCTTTGTAATTGAATTGGGTTGTGTGGGACAGGGATCTGCCTTGCTTAGGCCAATTGGCTTTCTGCAAACTCCATTTTCTTATGTTCTTATGTTCTTATATGACGTCTATATGATTAAATACATCATTCTCATAATCGCTTTTCACTTGGAACCAGTGTTATTTCGAAGCATGCCGATGCTCAATGCATACGTATGCAAATACGAAATAAAAGTTCAGTAATAGCTATTCACCATCTATCCTACCTAAAATAGACAGTTATACTTTATCAAATATTAAATACAAGGTAATCGGTAAGAAAATGCTTATCTAAATACTGCTATATAAAATCTCTCTCTCTCTCTCTCTCTCTCTCTCTCTCTCTCTCTCTCTCTCTCTCTCTCTCTCTCTCTCTCTCTCTCTCTCTCTCTCTCTCTCTCTCCTCTTTCTCTCTCGCGCTCTCTCCTCTCTCTCTCGCTCTCTCTCTCTCTCTCTCTCTCTCTCTCTCTCTCTCTCTCTCTCTCTCTCTCTCTCTCTCTCTCTCTCTCTCTCTCTGTCTCTCTCTTACTCTGTATCTCTCTCTCTCTCTCTCTCTCTCTCTCTCTCTCTCTCTCTCTCTCTCTCTCTCTCTCTCTCTCTCTCTCTCTCTCTCTCTCTCTCTCTCTCTCTCTCTCTCTCTCTCTCTCTCTCTCTCTCTCTCTCTCTCTGAAAATGTTGTTGTTGTTGTTCCCCAAGCTGCCTGGCCGAACAGCCCCAAGGCCCCGAGCAAGGGATACCAACAGATTATTCATTTACTTTTGTAATTATTATTTGTATTGCTTCTACATTAGCACACATCTATTATTAACGTTAATCTTTAGTACAAGTTAATCAAAATCAATTTGATTAATAGTGTAACTGAATAGTTAGGGTCATAGGATTTATCCTGAATAATGTTGGCAGGCCTGAACTGTAATAATTGTGGTGTTCCAGTAGTAGCAGAAGAGTTGGTAAAAAGCTCTATATAAAGATCCATACTAATCTCAGCCTAATGTCTGAAAGCAATAAGGGTTAAACGAGACTCAAACTATGCAAGTATGTAGTTCGGGGGAGGAAAGGTGATAGTTTAGCAGTCGACACAGGAAAATCAGCTTTAGAACACCATGAATAGAGACGCATTTAGTATCAAAGTTTAAACACGTTTACCAGCTACTCTAAATATACCAATAACTCATGAGGGAAACGCTTTACCACAAATGTGTGCCTCGATGATAATTAATTGTTCAATATATAGATGTTAATTAATTGTTCAATATATATATATCCG
Source organism: Paralithodes platypus (assembly GCA_032716605.1). Lineage (NCBI taxonomy): Eukaryota > Metazoa > Arthropoda > Malacostraca > Decapoda > Lithodidae > Paralithodes > Paralithodes platypus. Next base: position 8,572,199 of record CM064494.1, read on the forward strand.
ACGTGAGATATGTCTACCCTTTGTTTACTACTGCTTATTACAGTGATATATGTTATCATATCTGTTATATATATATATATATATATATATCTCATATACTGTATGTATATACAGTAGATAACAGTATATATATATATATATATATATATATATATATATATATATATATTATAAACTCTCTCTCTCTATATATATATATATATATATATATACCGGTATATACCGGTATATATATGATTTTACAGTATTGAGTTATGCACGAAATATATACTGTAGGCCTATGCAGTTTGCTATATTTAGTAACCCACTTCCTTGATAATATGTTCCAATAGGTGTTATACACCGAGACACCATAAAATACAATAATTCATTACTAGATTATACTGCTTTATAATACTACCAAACACCAAACATGGCATATTGTTATGCTGCCAAATGTAAAGCGAGTAGCTATTGTATTATTGTGTATCAGTTCTACATGATAATACACTCTAACCACTCTAAACCACTGTTTGGACACTTGATCCTCAGTGTTTTGGAGGACAAGCAGCCTAGAAGGGTCACTATATCTGTTGTTGCTTGATTTCCCATGTATAACATATCATATATTAAGCCTCTGAGAATCGATGACACTCGTCTTTTCTGCTTTATGGCTATTATTAGAAGATTTATTTCAGATTAGTACATTATTTCACATTGGTCCTTCCTAAGCTGTACTTATTCGTCTAATTATAGCCAGGATAAACAATCAAAATGCGTAAAAACCGTCAGAGGGTAAATTAATGAAGGTAAACACGATACAATTACTTATGAACTTTATAATGGTGTGTGTGTGTGTGTGTGTGTCAACCTCCTGTCTGGCATTGGGATGGGGTGTAAGTGTGCGTGGGGGGGGGGGGGGGGGAAGTGGGGGTAGTTTGTTCTCTTCATGGGTGGGGAGGGGAAGGAAGGGGTGACAGACAGGCACACCCTGCCCCTTCTGCCTGGGGTAGGAGTAGTAAGGGGGACTGGGCAGGGACCACCCCGTTCCTAGCTTCTGGGGTAGTAGGAGTAGGGGGTAAACCCTATGCAGGGACTTTCACTTCTGGGTGTACACATGTACAAAAGAAAAAGGTAATTGTTGGTATTGACATCTCTGGGGGAAATTCAATAGTATTACTAGAAGGTGAATAGGAATTAAATTAAAATATACCCCTTAATATTCACTGCATAAATTGTAATAGTATTACAGCATAACCAAATAATTTTGCTTAGTGGTCATTTAAATTGAAACATTGGAGATAATTTGTATCTGTATCTACTAAAATAATGTTGTTGATAGTAGACCGTGTCAATACAATCCAATTCCCTTGCCCAACAGCAAGATAAAGCCAGTTCTAAACAACCACCAAGATAACTTTACACTGACAGCAACACAATTAATTTAAGGTAGCCATTCTATCTAAGTTCTATCCCTTGCCTTTAATTAAAGACAGTTTAGGATATATAGGTTATATAAGAGATAGATTCGGCATACTTTATGATAGTGCAGCAATGTTATAATGAATACAAGCAATCTCCATGTTCTTGCAAGCCCACTATGTCATCATATTCGATTTCCACAATTTACAAACTAACAAGAACACAGCGAGACAGTTATGCAAATAATAAATTGTGTGCGTGCTAAGACTCCCGTCTGCCTAGCAAGGCGACTGGATTAGGAGTGCCCGCCAATCCCGTCCAAAGATCGACTTCCTTGTCATTTTTATCATCGACCCAACTGGGCCGTGACAACCATCTCGAAGCTCCGGACGTTGTTTGCACCAACTCTGAATTTCCCCTCCGTGTCTGCGAAACACCAATCCAATCAAGAAAAACTGCTTCATTCATTGTTGATTAAATCTTATAAGATTTAATGGTTTTCTTTTTAAACGCCCCAAAAAGCATGGTATGACCTATTAATATATAATTAATAATAAAGTTATGCCACACTTACATAGTTCCCATGAGGTTATTTCAATTAATATAATTAAATATTAACTAAAGTCGCCAAATTCGCGACATCCTGCGCCCCACAGAAGTGCAAGTATAGTGAGCTATATCCAATTAAGTCTGTCAAGATCTTATATCATTAACAAAGCATTCCCAAAATAATTTAACTTATCTTTTATTTGAACGGTCATCTTTGACCTTTATCATTATATACAAATTTACATTATTCATTCGCTAACCAATCGTGCATTCTCAATAGACATCGTTGTGCAGCACGCCTTTTCTGTTTCTCCGGACGAGATTCCTTATTAAGCGGGCGGTTATCTGGTGGTGTTTGCAATTCAGAATCGGTCTTTTCTGACTTCACCTCCTCTAAGGATTCCTCCAATGGATACAGCAATTGCGATGACCTAATGAGGGAGCCAATTTTAGTCTTCAATTTCACAACTCTCACAATTCCTTGCGAGTCTGGGTAGACCTCAATTACTCTTCCCAGTAACCATCTGCTTCTAGGCTGATCAGATTTAATCAAAACAATGTCATCTACTTTTGGAATAGAACTTGGTACAGCCTTGGTTAAGTTTTGATGTCTTTCACGCAGAGCTGTAAGATAGTCCTCCGTCCACATCTTTTGCCAGCGATGCAATATTCTACTTATGTACCGAAATCTTTGGCTGAAAACTTCTTGGTTTATCCGGTATGGAGGGTCATTGCTCACTAAATCATGGTCACTCATTAATGGTAAGAGAGTTACTTCTCTACCATGCAATAATAGCGATGGAGTAAGCATGTCAGGACAGTCCAGGGTGTCATTGACATATGTCAATGGTCTGTTGTCACTCTAGCTTCCACTTCTGCGAGTACAGTTTTTACTTCTTCCAAACTCACTTTCTTTCTGAATAGAGCCTTTTTCAGACATCCTTTTACTACACCTACCAGTCGTTCATAAAACCCTCCATGCCAAGGACTATAAGGAGGTATAAATTTCCAAGTGATGATTCTGCAAATTAATTCAGCCTTTACATCCTCTTCCTGATGAATGCTTGTTAAGATCTCCGATCCAGCCGTAAATGTAGTTGCATTGTCACTGATCATTATCTTAGGACAGGATCTTCTTGCTGCGAACCTTCTAAAAGCATTTAAGAATGTTTCTGCCGACATATCCTGAGCCAGTTCCAGATGAACAGCCCTAGTGGTTGCACATGACGTGAACAGAACAATGTACACCTTCCTAGGTATGTTACTTTCAAGATCTGTTAAAGTTATAGCACCTGAATAATCAACACCAGTTGCTGTAAATGGCAACATGTTTTCCACTCTGGTTTTGGGTAAAGGAGGGGAGGGTGTTATTAGATACTTGCTACCTTCCATTCTTTTACAAACAAAGCATTTACCTACGACTGTTTTGACTGCCTGTCTTCCCTGAGGTATCCAAAATTCCTTCCTGACTTTGCAAAGGGTTTGTGTAACTCCAGCATGTATGTTTTGTTCATGACATTGCTTTATTATTAGCTAAGTTATGTGATGTTTTTTAGGAAGCAATAATGGATACTTTGTGTTGTAATGTAATTCAGATTCACAGATTCTTCCCTTAGTTCTTATTAAACCATCATCTAAGAATAAGTTCAAGGACCTCACTAGTGCAGGGATTTTTCCGGTTTGTTTGCCCTTTAAATACTTTCATTCTTCTTTAAATTCAACACCTTGAATTAACCTTAGCCAAAATGTTAGGCTGTCTTGAACGTTAGAAGATGCAGGTTGAAAAGCTTTAAGTACAAGGTTTGTTACTCTAAGCAATTTGTTTAGGGAAGAGAATTTATTGAATCTGATTGGGCAGGACTCGTATGCTTCAGTTGTCATGACTTTGTAAGTAGCTATAGTTGTGTGGAACTTTTGTGTGGAACTTTTGTGTTGACCATTGAGCAGGGTTATTAAGCCACTTAGGACCATGAAACATTCATCTTGCTTCATTAATTCATCAACAGATATACCATGTGTTACAGTGATTCTCAACCAGGGGTAAAAACATACATGGCATGGGGTAAATACTGTATATCATACCTGAAAACTCAATATTAATTCTATATGCTATACATGACTAGGCCTAACCTGTTTTAGGTTTAGAGAAACAGGAAAGACATTGTAAAAAATAACCCCCCTAATCTAGGAAAAATTCAGTTTACGAAGAGTTCACCAAAGTAACATTGCACATTTTCCAAACTTGGATGGTGTGTTACCCGAGATAAAAGAAAACTTCACAGCACATTTGAAAATCTTGAAGGGTCACTGGCTATATTTCAGAAGACATGATTTCTAGAGATAGATGGATATCAAGACCTTTAACCACTGATCTGCCAGACATGAAGGATGACGACCCTGCAAAAGAAGTTTTGATTGACCTTTTATCCTCCGATATGTATTAATGAAAAACATGAAAATGTTTATGACGAATTTTGTATGAAAATCATAAATTCAATCCCACTTCTTACTCAGCGTGCCTTCAGATTGCTTGTTCCTTTTGTCACTAGATAGTTATGTGAATCAAGGTTCTCTACTTTAGTAGCAATGAAGACTAAGACCAGGAACCGCCTAAAGCCAAGGACGACATAGAAGTAGCTTAGTTTTCAACAGATCCTCGAATATATAAACTGTTGACTCAATGAATCAGCAGTGTTCCCACTGATAATGCTTCTGGTATTGTTGTTTGATCTTGTTTGAAATAAGTGGACTGTATATGTATTTCCTTGATCATATTTTACTTCGTGCAAACCTTAAACATTATTTTTGTTTCTATCCTCTGTATTTTGTGAGACTTTATGGCGGCTATACCTTTTTTGTATGGGTGTAAGGAGGTAAATGGCGAAATACATCAAGCCGAGGGGGTAAATGACTGAGGAAAGGTTGAGAATCACTGTACAGTTAGGTCTGCTGGGTTTTCAGATGTAGGAACGTAATGATAGTAGACATCTGCTAAAAGTCAACGCATTTCAGCCACTCTGTTTCTTACATAGATTATTTCAGATTTATTATTCACTATCCACTGTAGAGTGATTTATTATCCACTATCCACTGTAGAGTGATTTATTATTCACTATCCACTGTAGAGTGATTTATTATTCACTATCCACTGTAGAGTGATTTATTATTCACTATCCACTGTAGAGTGATTTATTATTCACTATCCACTGTAGAGTGATTTATTATTCACTATCCACTGTAGAGTGATTTATTATTCACTATCCACTGTAGAGTGATTTATTATTCACTATCCACTGTAGAGTGATTTATTATTCACTATCCACTGTAGAGTGATTTATTATTCACTATCCACTGTAGAGTGATTTATTATTCACTATCCACTGTAGAGTGATTTCACTATCTGACCAAACATACACATTCCTTATATTGATGTTAGCTAGAGTGGACAAAATATGTTTTGCCAATTTACAAGCAACATAGGCAGCAGTTAACTCAAGTTGAGGAAGTGTTTTAGATTTCATGGGTGCAACTATGGCTCTAGATGTTAACAGGGTTGGTGGGTTTGTACAATTAGTAATGTAAGCTACTGCACCATAAGCTCTAGGGCTAGCATCACAGAAAACACGCAATTCATATGCTTCACCTTCCTTACAAGTCATACGTTCAGAAGTTACATTCTCTAGGTCGTTAACAGACTCCAAACAGTTATCCAACTCTTTCACTATGGAGTCAGGCAAACTTTCATCCCATGACAAACCTTCTAACCATGTTCTTTGCATTAGTAATTTAAGCTGTATTGAGACTGGAGATATTAATCCAAGAGGATCAAATATTTTGCTACAATTACTTAGTAGTGACCTTTTGGTGTTGACTATCCCAATTCACTGGTATTAGTGAAAATTTGATCTAGATCAGAATTCCAGTTTATTCCAAGCACTTTTATTATAGGTTCTGGCCATTCTGTATCTGGATAATCATGTTTAATGGTGTCTTTGAGTAGAGAGGAGTTAGTATTCCATTCTTGAAGAGGAAGGTTGGCATCTCGCATGACAGTATTGCATATATTGTAAAATTCCACCAAATCATGCTCACTAGATATGGTGCCTTGTATATTATCTACATACAGAGTCTTTTAGCTTATCTATATACAGATTGTCAGCATATTTGTCCAGATGAAATTTAATAGTTGCATTCAACAAATAAGGGGAGCTTGTTGCACCAAATAACACTGCTTTAAATCTCAAGGTTTGCCAAGTACTTTTTGGGTCCAGCGGATCATTTGGCCACAAAAATCTGGTGTAATTGCGATCCTCCTCCTTCAAACCAATGCGGAGAAAAGCTTTGCTAAAGTCTGCTGTGAAGGCATATACAATAGTGCGAAATTTTAAAAGAACCTTCCCAAGGTGCCCAGTTAGGGATGGTTCAGTGTAAAGACAGTAATTTAAGGATACACCAGATGCTGGATCCCTTGCACTGCAGTCAAACACAATCCGTAAAAGTGTGGTTTTTGAGTCACGCTCTACTCCAAGATAGGGCAAATAAGGACAGTTTTCTTCAAGTTTGGCATCGTCCACTGTCTCAATGAATCCCTTAAGAAGTTGGTCTTGAATTATGGCATCCAATGATTCTGCATGACCCTTAGTTCTTCGTACTTTATTCCAAGTTTGTCTAGTACGAGCTAGTGCCAATTGAATGTTGCTTGACATTTTAGGTGCATCAACCGTTCACCCAGTACTGGATGTCCTCGTATTTTACTGTATGATAGTACTTTTCCTCAGTTAGTCTATCCTCTGGAGTTCTTGTGTCTTCTCTGATACCAATAGTGTCTTAGTTTCCATAGATGTTCAATTTAATTGTTAATGGTGACTTCAGAATTGTGGGGAAAGAATGTAACTGGATCTTGTATACCCATCTTCGCAACTAAAGCCACTTTTTGTAAAGCTGTGTTAGGACAGAATGAAGCTGGTAATTTGCCATAAATGATGTGGCCTCCTGGGGTCATGATTAAGTCTATGCCATCCATCCTACTATGTCCGTTACAATCTTTCCATAATTATCTGCACCTACTAGTAAACTTAGATCAGTAATAAAATCATTTGTAATGGTAGGATTATTTAGATATAGTTTGTTTTTTAGATGGCAAGTAGCTCTACTTAGTCCGTCGCTCTTAATTTGAGCTATGGTGTCTTTCACACATACCTTGATTCAATGATACTTGTTGCCTATTTGCAATGTGAAGTTCACTACATTATACTCAGCTACCTCAGGTTCTCCCACAAATCCTTCGACTCTCAACTGTATCGGATGGCTAGGATTCAGTTCCAATTCTTCTACAAGTTGTTTGGAGATAAAAGAACATTGGGAAGCAGACTCTAATAGGGCTTTCTTAACTCTCCAAGTGTTCCCACGTCCAACATTAACCTTGGATACTGGCAATGCAACTGTTACAAAGCGATGTTTTGCTTTAAGTGAACAGACTGTAGTATTTACTCTAGAGAACAGTTGAGGACAGAGAAATGTGTGATGAAGTTCATTGCACCTAAAACAAGATCCTAAAGAGCAATTAATATCAGGCTCATGTTTGCGACAACAGTTGTCACATAGTCCCTTCTGCTTCATTCTAGCTTTATGAGCTTCCAAGGATGTGTATTCTAAGCATCTACTACTTCAGTGATCTTCCTTATCACAAAATATGCAAGACTTTTTTTTTTACCATTACCACCAGTTGCTTGATTCGTCATTTTATGCTTGGATCGTACACCTGTGTTAACGGCTGCTGACCTGTCAACTTCACTAGTTTTTGTTGTGTTGATAGTATACCACTCCGTAGGTCTAAGACACAATTCCATTCTTGCTTGTGATTTTTTGTGTGTTTTTAGAACCCTTGACTGACACTTCATCTCCCCTTGCAACAACTTTTGATTGAGACTGTACAGCTGATGATGACAGATGATCAACTACTTTAGTTATTGCATCTCTCTAAACTGCTGTATATTTTGATAGTCAACCCCTGCCTGCCTTGTACTGTAAAAGCTCTTAGAGTCTTTGCGCTGATCTTAAGAGTCAAAATAGCCGTTATGATCCAACCAGAAGCACTTACATTATGACCAATTGAAGAGATGCCTCTTAGGGTGGATTCTATTTCTGCTCTAAATATGGTTAAATCATGCAAATTGTGGCTTGGTTGTTTTATGTCCAAAATATGTAGAGCTTTCTTATCACCCCGTCAGGATTTTCATAAGTTGATTTGAGAAAATCTACCACTAGCGTGTAGTTTGCATCGGTGCACTTTACATTCTCAACTAATTTGAAGGCAGTTCCTCGTAATTGTCCCCGCAAATAGTTTAATTTAACTAAATCATTCAGGTCAGTGCGAGAATCAATAGAGGCTTTGAACTGGTCCCAGAAAGTCTCCCAGTCTTCATAACTACCATCAAAAAAGGGAAGTTCAAAAGAGGCAGCTTACTTGTGGTTGTATCAGATAGAATTGCATGCGAGTTGGGAGAAAAAGGCGGTTTAGTTTGATTCAACTTTGCTTGGGATTGATTAATTCGTTCAAGGATTTCAAAATCATCCTTTGCTTGCCGTTCTATAGTACTAGCTATATCATTGCTGTCAGTCAAAGATTCAGTCAAGGAATTGTACAGTAAACTAATCTGTGATCTTTGAGTTTGCAATGCTCGTAGAATTGTATTCGCCTTTACTTAGTCTACAGGTGTATGGCGTAATAACTCTTCTAAATTGTTAATAAAAGCAGTGCAAGCACTTTTATGACCTCTTATTCCATTTCGTAGGGTCATTGTGGTAATAAAGTGTTCTATGCAAATTTAGTAAAGGAGTCACAAAATTATAATTAGTAGCTCCTAGTGTTGAGCAGTGTGGAACAAGTTATCAGCCTTAGGGTATACGTTCACCTAATTAAGTTATACAAACATTAGATCCGGTTCGAAGGACCATTTTGTCGGAAACTACAAAATGCATTTAAATTTAGTAAGTTCCTCTCAAGGTAGAATCACGACAAATATATGCTTAATAATTAAATTTATGGAGATTAAATTATTAAGGTAAGTTCCAATGCTTGCATTACTTTCTGTGAACAGTATTATGCTTTGGCTGTTTACTACAGCGTTATATATCAAATAACTAAAAATATTCAATAGTCAAAGGTCTGAACTTAAATTCCCTCCACCAACAATATTTACATATGTACAAAAGAAAAAGATAATTGTTGGTATAGACATCTCTGGGGGAAATTCAATAGTATTACTAGATGAATAGGAATTTAAATTAAAATATACCCCTTAATATTCACTGAATAAATTGTAATAGTATTACAGCATAACCAAATAATTTTGCTTAGTGGTCATTTGAATTGAAACATTGGAGACATTGAGTTATTGGAGATAATTTGTATCTGTATCTACTAAACTAATGTTGTTGATAGTAGACCGTGTCAATACAATCCAATTCCCGTGCCCAACAGCAAGATAAAGCCAGTTCTAAACAACCACCAAGATAACTTTACACTGACAGCAACACAATTAATTTAAGGTAGCCATTCTATCTAAGTTCTATCCCTTGCCTTTAATTAAAGACAGTTTAGGATATATATGTTATATAAGAGATAGATTCGGCATACTTTATGATAGTGCAGCAATGTTATAATGAATACAAGCAATCTCCATTTTCTTGCAAACCCACTATGTCATCATATTCGATTTCCACAATTTACAAACGAACAAGAACACAGCGAGACAGTTATGCAAATAATAAATTGTGTGAGTGCTAAGACTCCCATCTGCCTAGGAAGGCGACTGGATGAAGAGTGCCCTCCAATCCCGTGCAGAGTCCAAAGATCGACTTCCTTGTAATTTTTATCATCGACCCAACTGGGCCGTGACAACCATCTCGAAGCTCCGGACGTTGTTTGCACGAACTCTGAATTTCCCCTCCGTGTCTGCGAAACACCAATCCAATCAAGCAAAACTGCTTCATTCATTGTTGATTAAATCTTATACGATTTAATGGTTTTCTTTTTAAACACCCCAAAAAGCATGGTATGACCTATTAATATATAATTAATAATAAAGTTATGCCACACTTACATAGTTTCCATGAGGTTATTTCAATTAATATAATTAAATATTAATTAAAGTCGCTAAATTCGCGACATCCTGTGACTATATATTACCCTGGGGGAAGTACAGTGGCTACCTGCCCTGCACAATACACTCATAATTACCTATTACCCTGGGGGAAGTACAGTGGCTACCTGCCCTGCACAATACACTTATAATTACCTATTATCCTGGGGGAAGTACAGTGGCTACCTGCCCTGCACAATACACTCATAATTACCTATTACCCTGGGGGAAGTACAGTGGCTACCTGCCCTGCACAATACACTCATAATTACCTATTATCCTGGGGGAAGTACAGTGGCTACCTGCCCTGCACAATACACTTATAATTACCTATTATCCTGGGGGAAGTACAGTGGCTACCTGCCCTGCACAATACACTCATAATTACCTATTATCCTGGGGGAAGTACAGTGGCTACCTGCCCTGCACCCTGCACAATACACTCATAATTACCTATTATCCTGGGAAGTACAGTGGCTACCTGCCCTGCACAATACACTTATAATTACCTATTATCCTGGGGGAAGTACAGTGGCTACCTGCCCTGCACAATACACTCATAATTACCTATTATCCTGGGGGAAGTACAGTGGCTACCTGCCCTGCACAATACACTCATAATTACCTATTATCCTGGGGGAAGTACAGTGGCTACCTGCCCTGCACAATACACTCATAATTACCTATTATGCTGGGGGAAGTACAGTGGTTACCTGCCCTGCACAATACACTCATAATTACCTATTTGGGAGTCGCCAGCTACGCCTGCCATCCTGGGACGAGTAAAAGAAAGAAGAACCACACCTCATCGCTATTTACCTGCTACACTAGAGAAATTCATGGAGTTTTGTTAATGAGTTACCATAGTATCTTGCTGCTCCCCTTCGTCTGGGTTCCCTACTTAACGAAAAAAAATATCAAACAATCCACACACTGTTTTTAAATCTTAATTGATATACTTATAACTCTGATTTCCGTTGGTCATTTTCCTCCAGTGCTTATCGAGATATATTTATATTCCAGTTACCGTAAGAAAGCCTCCTCACAACCTATCGATATATATATATATATATATATATATATATATATATATATATATATATATATATTCTAATTCATTAATTTCACTCCACACACCGAACACCTCCCAACGAAATTAATGAAAGCATGTGATCCTACCGGGATTCGAACCTGGGTTACCACATACAGATTTTAAACACTCTATCCATTACACCATCACATGACAACGATTCATATCCATTTATCGAATAGGCCTACTGGATATTAATCTAATCATGTACTGTACCCAACTGCAATATGAACAACCTAATGCTTCGACCTCGCTACGAAATATTCCTGAACCTATTGATAATATAATTTATTAATTTCACTCCACACACCAAACACCTCTCAACGAAACTAATGAAAGCGTGTGATACTACCTGGATTCGAACCTGGGTTACCTGCGTTCGTAATTTCAAAGTTGCATAGAGCACTGCAGTTGTTAGTGTAAACTGGCGGAATATGAGGAACAGAGTTAATGTCTTCCTTGGTAAACCTATACACTGATGCAAAAAAGTTGTTGAGAGTGTTGTTCATATGAGTTGCATCATCAATTTGTTCCCGTTTTCATCAACTAAAGGGCCAATTGTCGAGGTAGCTACTTTTTTCCTTCTGATATAGCTATAAAACTCTTTCGGATTTGACTTGCTTAAATTCGCTGTGTTGTTCATACTTATTTTTGCTCTGCTTAATTAATTGCTTTGCTTTACGACGAAGATTGTTGAAACTTTCCCTTTAATTGTGACATTTGGTCCGGTAGAATGCTTCATGGGCGAGTTTCTTTGCTGCTAGACTGTCTTTGATTTCCTTGTTCCACCATTTAGGTTTATTATTTCGATTTGAACGTCGGTTTTGGACTGGTATGCAAGATTCTACAGCATTATTATATATGTTTTGACTGGTATGCAAGATTCTACAGCATTATTATATATGTTTGAGAATATTTCCCAAATGTTCTCTATATCTGTTAGCTGGTGCATGAAATTCCAATTGGTGAAATTGAGGATATTTGTTAGCTTATGAAAATCACCCTTCTGATATTTAAACTTTCTCCTGGCTTTCATTTGGTTTGAGTTATCGATGTTAATGTTGAAGGTTATTGAGCGGTAATTGCTTGAACTAAATTCATCGCCTACCACAACTTGGTTTACAAAATCATTTTTCGTTGTGAGGATGAGATCAATAATATTGTTGCCACGCGTGGGGGAGTTGACAAGCTGATATAGTGAACTTTCTAGTAAGTTTGAATAGAGTTCTTGTCCTGTATGTGAGGTTATGGGTTCGCCCCATTTAGTCGTGGGCAAATTGATATCACCAAGAATTACTGCATTTTGATTATTACTTATCTCTACTATTTGGTTGTAAAATTCCGAATCGATAGTTGATGGTTAGGCTGGGGGCCGGTAAATTAGTCCCAAGGTTACCTTGTTGTGCGTTTTATTTTAAAAAATAATATAAATTGTATCAATATGATAATTTGATTGTCTAAATGGAAGCACGTACAGGATTATGACTTTCTTTGACGTATAGTAAAGCATCACCTCCATTTCTGTCTTTTCTACTACATTCAAACATATTATGGCCTGTCAGTGAAGATTCTGCTAAGAAAGCTCGATTTTCGATGTTGAGCCAGGATTCTGTTATTCCTATAATATCGTGATTTTCAGTATATGCCATTTCTTCCAAGTCTGAGAATGAGTTTCGGATACTACGGTCATTAGTAAAGAATACTTTGATTGGGTTCTGCTTTCTGTGGGGCTTCTCTGATGACGAGGGTGATTGTCCCCGAACGACTTCGTATTTTTGGCGAAAATTGGTGGCCGCGTCATTAAGTAGCCTGCCGAGACAAGCGGCTCCCACAGGATTCAGGTGGAGGCTGTCTCTAGCAAACAGATGAGGTTGCCTGTAATATTGATTACATAAATTCATGAACCCAATCCCTTCGCGAAGGCAAAGTGACCGGAGACAACTGTTGAGGCTGAAGGCCCTGTTGTAAAAGTCATCGTCAGCATCCATTTTAGGGAAAGAATAATATTACAACTGCTTGTTTTATACTGCTGGATCAGCTCGCGGTATTTTGCCAGAAGCTCCTCTGACCTAGTCTTACGCAGCACATCATTAGCATCAACATGAATCACAAACAGGGCATTTTCTGTGGCACCAGCAGCAATATCATCTTTGGCCGCCGTCATTTCATCGATTCTGCCACCTGGGATACAAAAGCGTTTTCTGTTATTTGGGGCCCTACCGCAGAACTCTATCAGTTGGCCACGTATTAATGAGTCACCAACCAGCCTTGTGTCATTCTCATCAGTCGTGTATTTATATTCTTTTATGTTAGTATATGTGTTAGTGTAAATTGTTCTTACTGATTGGTAACTGTCAGGGGTTCACCCTTTCTTCTCTATCTGCCGGAAAATGTCTTGGAATATAGACATAATTATATATATATATATATACCTGTATATATATATATATACCTGTATATATATAAACCTGTATATATATACAGTATATATATATATATATATATATATATATATATATATTGTATATATATTCGTGTCTCCCATTTGTGTTCTGTAAACAAAAACACATTTTGGCTGTAAAAGCAATTTCCACTCGCAGGGAAATGCATATGTAGGCTAGTTTGGACTTTGGACTATGAGGCATGTTGCTTGGACCCCATTCAAAATGTTATTTTGTCATAGCTTTATGGATTTTATATTTTATTGTTGAATATAGTTACCGTTCCTTAGTAAGAGATATGTGTTTACGAAAACTAGTAAAAGAAAACGAACGCGAGAAAAATTGAATTTGGTTCAAGGCAGTCTAAAGGTATACCGGTACTTGTTTATGTTTGCATATAAGGCACCCTGGATAAATATTTGTGTTTGATATATTGTGTACGAAAGAAGAGCAATGACATAGGTTAAAAGAATGGCAATAATAGGTTAAATTGTTGGTTAATCAGGTGAGATAAACCAAATGAAAATCCCTGCAGATTATTGTGGTTATCGGATTTAAAGATATTGTTCTATGGTTGTACAGAATATCACAATTTTTTTTTTAACATGAATGTGTAGGCTAAATATGCCTTGTAAGCCTTCTAGTATATATAATTAAATTGGTGAATGTATTGGAATATTTGTTATTAGCCAAAAGACATTAGCTCATGCAGTAGTTTACCTCAAGTGCGAACTTCAGAGTTGTGTATCTACTGTATATTTATTTTTGGAATTGTGATAAATTATATACACTAAAGGTAATATTTTTTAATTAAATATTTTAAGATTGTGTGTTATAGGCCTATATATTTCCTTGAACCTTAACCATGCGAAAATGTAATTGTTTGTTTCTGACTTTGATTCTGCCATTTTCACTTCGGGTAATTTTGTTGGATACAAATGTGAATAAAACGCGGAAGTATAAGTGTAACAACATAATATAATCAGTCTACCCTACATTCAAATGTGTGACCACCCAGCTTTGATCCACGAGAACCTTTAGTTTGGTCACACGTATTATAATCGAATAATTAGTGAGCAAAGGGGGTCGAAATAGAATACAAATCAATGGGGTGATAGGTATAGAAGTTGCACATTAATGAATTGAGAAGATCGCGAGCGAAATCTTCGTAGAGATGGTCTCGAAATACAATCTATAAAATCAATTAGTTACCCCTAACATTATTTTAAAAATACGTTTTCTCTTTCTCAAGCTAAAGAGAAAATGGAATTTTATAGACATTCATTTTTATTCCAAGCTTTTATATTTTCATAGATACGATAAGATTGGGGCTTTTCTGCTCGTTCTTCTCCCTCTTCTTGGCATCTACAGCCATCATACGCCTCCTTGTCTAGGAGATGGACTTTGTGGGTTGCAAATGCGTTCAAAGAAACCATCCTATTTTCCTACAAACTCTATAGCATTTTTGTTAGATAGTGTTTCCTCCCATATAAATGTGGGGGTCCACATCTCAGCAGACATGAGATGGACCACTCACGTTAACAGCATCTGGGCAAAGGCTAATAAGGCCCTGGGCTTCCTGTGCAGGGATATCACTAAGTGTAACGCAAACGTACCTATGCAATGCAACATTAGTTAACAAACTAAACAACATTTGTAGTAGGTATATCAGAGTCAATGATAAAGATAAAGAAGGACTTTATTACTTTGAATCATCCTAATTTTAATTTCATAATGTCATGATGCTAACGGGTAAAGCCGAGGCATTTCTTACTTTTGGCTTTATGACTATTCAAATCTAATTCCATCGCGTGCATAGCCTAGTATGTATGTTTTCTGAAGGACAACATCTTCACCCCTCAACCTATCCTTCATCTATTATAATTGTTAGAAGCAATCCTTTCAAGTCACAACTGATGAAAGGGAGAGGTACGTTGTCTTCATAACAAAACAAAAAATCGCTTCTATTAATGCCTTGGATATCAGGTTTGTGGATTCACAATGCCAGAAATAGAAAACTAATATATATATATATATATATATATATATATATATATATATATATATATATATATATATATATATATATATATACCCTCGTACTGTTGTCAACATAAAGTATTGGTGTTAAAATTAGATGGTTTTAAAACAATCCCCATTATAGTAGTTTTTACTGTCACTCCCATATCACCTAGTCGCTGAGCTATGATACCTATTACATGGTATATTACAAATATTAAGGCAACATTTTCAAATGGATTTATAATTAAATAGGGGAGATGTGGTGGAGTGGTCTTGCCACTGGACTGGTAATCCAATGGACCCGGGTTCGAATCCCGATATGTCAATGGGAACAAATTATTGGGATGGAATTTGTGCTGTACCTAGCTAGTATCAGTGCATTACCACAAAGCCCACCGAAACACCAACAAAATATCCTCATAATCCTGGGTTCGAATCCACGGACTGCCACATGTGTTTGTAAATGTCATTAATCGGTTTTAGGAGTATGGTTGGTTGTTGGAAGGAACATAATAATTGATATTGGTTCAGGAGTAATTTATCTAGAGGACTTCCCTAAGTGGTTAAGGCCCCATTAATTGCTCTTTCCATTCACATATGCATAGCCTACGTGAGTTGCAGTTGGGATGTGTGTACATGCTTAGATTGATATGCAAGATTCGAAGTTGCATAATAAATCGTAGGCAGTGTCCACCAACCTTTAACTGTCTTCGTGGTGTGATGTATAAGGTGTTGATTTTCGGTGTGAGCATCCTGGGTTCGAATCCACGGACTGCCACATGTGTTTGTAAATGTCATTAATCGATTTTAGGAGTATGGTTGGTTGTTGGAAGGAACATAATAATTGATATTGGTTCAGGAGTAATTTATCGAGAGGACTTCCCTAAGTGGTTAAGGCCCCATTAATTGCTCTTTCCATTCACATATGCATAGCCTACGTGAGTTGCAGTTGGGATGTGTGTACATGCTTAGGTTGATATGCAGGATTCGAAGTTGCATAATAAATCGTAGGCAGTGTCCAACAACCTTTAACTGTCTTCGTGGTGCGATGTATAAGGTGTTGATTTTCGGTGTGAGCATCCTGGGTTCGAATCCACGGACTGCCACATGTGTTTGTAAATTTCATTAATCGATTTTAGGAGTATGGTTGGTTGTTGGAAGGAACATAATAATTGTCCCTTGATTAAAGAGCACTGTATGAATATTCCCATATTCAAATTATGTTCAGGGGGGCAATACCTAGTTAGTTAATTGCTCAATAGGTGGCGTTCTGAGAGAGGGGGTCCGAGTATGGGGGGGGGGGATGAGACAGTGAATCACAGAGGTGAAGCAGCTTCAGAGATGGGGCTGCTTTGAGTTGTGAGTGGGTGCTTCGTATGTCTCACTCCCTAGACTGGAACTAGACCTCGTGGGCTGCACCATGTTGAGCGGTACAATGTACAGGCTCTCAACCTATGCCCGAGAGGGTGTAGTTGGAATATAGAAGAACAAAAATAGATATTTAAAGTTAGTAGGCCTACTAGTATACACTGGTCATCCAAGTAATTAATATGACATGACCTAATTGTATAGATGAGTAGTCAAGGCCAGATCATTGTTGTTAATTAGTAAACTGCAAGTTATATATAATATGTCATCAACATTTCTATGCTAGCTGCACTTTGCAGAACATTTTATTTTCTTAATTCAGATAAATATTCCAGAAGTCAAAGTCAAATCCTAAACCCAATTAAAGATTACTTTGCTACCTTAATCTATCTGTACACTGTAGTAATTTGTGTGTCTCTCCACAGGCATGTACTCCGCCCTACGTGTGAACTTCAACCTGTCCCGCAGTGCCGGGTACTTTCTCATCCAGGTGTACGTGCCCTGCATCCTCATCGTTGTTCTGTCATGGGTGTCCTTCTGGATTAACAGGGAGGCCACCAGCGATAGAGTTGGACTAGGTAAGGCTATAACAATAACATGATATTCTATCTATCTATTGCCGGAAACCTTACTCCCCTTAATAAGGATGGCCATACACAGAAGGCCCCCAAGCGGACCTATTCCCTGTAAGACGGACAACCCGAGCCTAAAGGATTTACAGGATTGACCACTCAATTTAAGATCCGTCCGACTTCGAGGCTCTCTATGTATCTTGTTAGCACTATTTTTCTACAGTGGTGTTCGGCTAGTCCATCCACTAACCTGCCTTACACTTAGATAAGCAGTACGGATTTGTATCACGTTTACTCCCCTAGACAGGTTGCCGACCAAGGCTGACGAATCCCATCCACCCGGATTTGTATAAGGTTGTCTCCCCTAGATGGGTTGCCGACCAAGGCTAACGAGTCCCAGCCACCCGGATAACATGATATTAAAAGATATAAAAAAATATTAAATATCATTATAAGAATGGACAAAGGAAGATAAAACAGGATAAACTATGATTGTATGTGAAATGATTCGTAGCATAAGATAGGATAGGATTACACAAAATATGATAGAGAAGAAGAATACACGGATAAATTGTCATATATCAGATAAGATGAGATCTAGTATCACCTACTATAAGATCAGAGACATGATCGATCTGGCAATTCGAGAAGGATTGATTGCAGTTTATGATTATTGCAAGAAAGCCTATGACTCAGTGTCCCACGAGACACTTTGGGAACTACTCTGAATCCTCTAGGTGCCATAGGACAAGAGTAATTAAGGGAGACGCAACCATTGCGTCTCTGGTACTGTGGGTTACATACATAGGCGACGCATAACGTGCGTCGCTGGTACTCAAAGGGTTAATCTAACATACATATTTTCGATTAATTCCTCCTCTCCCCTCTAACTCTTCTTCCCAGTTCTCCCCCACATATACTTAAATACACAAGTACAATATATTAATTATACAAATAAACGAAAACAAAGTATTGTGGTACGCTTTAAGTTAGTCGAAGTAATTTAATATTTCTTGGCTTAGAGCTGCCGTTTATTACCTACGTAATAAACATCGTACAGAAGAGATTATTTTGCCACAGTTTACATATATCGCTCTATTTTTCTTTGCTGTTTTATATATAACTCCTCTTCTGTTTACCTGTTTCTACTGGATTAATTGTGCATCTCTCTTCCCCCAGGCATTACCACCGTGCTGACCCTCTCCACCATAAGCCTGGACACCCGCACTGACCTGCCCAAAGTCCACTACGCCACGGCCCTCGACTGGTTCATCCTTATGAGCTTCGGTTACTGTATCGCCAGTATGCTTCAGTTTGCTGGGGTTCATTTCTTTACTAAGGTCAGTTTCACCTTTTTATAATGATGGCGTCTTACATATTTAATTCTGGCTAAAATTAGACAATATTGATAATATTAGGAAGGGATAGACAGACGAATGAGGAAGTACGAGAGAGGTGTGGTGTGGATGTAGATGTGTATATTCAACCGCTAATCATTGAACGGTGAAGCCCGTGAGGTCTAGTTCCAGTCTAGGGGGTGAGACATGTGAAGCACTTTTAGTTGCAACCAGCCCCTGTCATCTTGCCTTCGCAGGATGCATGGGGCTTAGTTGCCCACTCACGGCTTGAAGCAGCCCCATCTCTGAAGCTGCCTCATTCCAGTGCTTCACTGTCTCACCACATATATATATATATACAGTACAGTATATATATATACGAAAACATGAAGTATAACATACAATGTGGAATTGAATACCAAACAATGTACATTAATAAATGTGGGCACTGACAATGAGAAAACCTAATAAAAAGATAATAGATTTTAAATAATAAAGCGATAAATTAAGGTGTATATTTTTGCTAAGTTATATTAGTTGTCCTCTCTCTACTGTATTTTCTTATGCAAAAATAACATGAAAATTAAAGAAAGCTATGAACAAATTATATAATATCGAAAAGTCCTTATTTTATCAGAGCAACTGATGCTAAAAGAAATATAGCGAAAATAGGTAGGAGTTGTGATGTTGAAATATAAATTATTATATACAGTATATTGAGGGGGTCTATGAGAGAGATTGTAATATGAAAGAACACCTCGAAGAAACGAAATAAACACTGATAGAAAAATAGTGGGTGTAATAAAAATAATATATTAGAAGAAGAATATACAGACAGAGAGGGACTGTTGTTGGCAGATGGAAACAAATGGGAAGACAGGGAAAAAATAAAAACATCCTATTCTGAGCCAGACACCGTCTCTCAAGTTAAGATAATATTAATAACAAAACAATAAGAGGAATGGGAACAGAACTATGGAATATTATTAAAAATAACAACAACACTAAATCTATTTTCTATTAATTTCACCACAACACCAAACACCTCCAATGAAATTAATGAAAGCATATAAGAAAGGAAGCGTTGACTGGCAGGCGGAAGAAAGAATTCGTGATAAATGGAAGCTGAGGGAGAGAGAGAGAGAGAGAGAGAGAGAGAGAGAGAGAGAGAGAGAGATATGGGGGAGGGAGGGAGGGAGGGAGCAATCAAAGGTGTAGTGACAAGGGTGGTGAAGGTATAGGGCGGGTAGGAGAGGCAACAACAAGAGGAGGCTGCCAGGTAGGAAGGCAGGAAGGAAGGAAGGTGAGTGGGTTGCAGGGCATATAGGCGGGTATTGCAAGAAAAGGCAGAGAAGAGGTATAACCCCCCCCCCCCATAGTGCCCACACCTGGCCAGATTAAGGGGGGATGGTTCACTTTTTGGCCGATTTGTGCATGTATTCATTATTTTTCTAGTTTCCTCCCTAGACCTCCATCAAATTTTTAAAAACATCCATTACATCCCCCTTTTAGATTAATGTGTAAATTTTTCGGTAGAAAAATGTCCCAACCGAAGGCCGGTTTTTCCTACATTACAGGCTCACTATCGTTCGCCAGGGAAAAAATCGACACCTAAATAGCGCGAAAGGTCTAAATATTGATGAAGAAATGGGGGCGAAAGGTCTTAAAATTGACTAACCAATGGAGCAAACATCTTAACATCTGAAAACTAATGGGGCTAAACATGAGGGAGAAAGTGGTCCAGAAAACCGGCCCATCCCCCCCTTAACGAACCATTCACACACGAGGCCCACCTTCGCGCATATAACCGACGTCGCAAAAAATTATTTTATTTTCCAAACTAACCCAGCAGACGATCCACCGATAGGAGTCTCTTCACGATATAGATTTTTCTATAAGTATTGTATTGTTTGCACCAACGAACTTGACAATAATCTTGATCCCTGACCTCTCTGTAACTCAAAAGGGCCTAGAGCAAACTGGCTGTAAACATCCACACCTATTTCCTGGTGAACTCTTCCTAAATGATAAAAACGTCAGCCCGATTGATTTCATTCATTTCGAGTTATGAGAAGTTAAGGGGTCAAGATTATTGTCAAGTTGGTTGGCGCTGCCTATAGTAACTTTAGTTATTCTTTACCATTCAATCAGATTACTCATTTGTATTTTACTCACTAGTTAACTCCATATGCCTGTATTCATTGCAACATGGACTTGGCAGAGGTAAAGGGTTAAGGGGAGGCAGACCGTTTTTCTGGACCCCCTTCTCCCTAATGTTTAGCCCCATAAGTTTTGAGATTATAAGACATTCGGCCCATTAGTTTGGCGATTTTAACACCTTTCGTCCCATTTCGTTGTCAATTTTAAGACCTTTCGTGCCATTTAGGTGTCAATTATTTCCTGGCGAGCGATAGCGAGCCTGTAATTTTAAGAGGAACCGGCCTTCGGCCGGGAAATTTTTCTACCGAAAAATGTACAAATTTATCTTGAAGGGGGGTCTAGGGGGTGTTTTTCTAAGCTTGATGGAAGTCTATGAATAAATATGAATACATTAATTAATAGACCAATCAAACGGTCAGTCTCCCCTTAATTCCCACTGTTTGGCATACACAGTTACTTATTGTACAGCTGCCCAACATTAATGAACTCGTAGCCATATCGTGATTTTGTGCATGGAAGTAAAGTATATACATGGAAGTGTGTGTGTAGTTTGGTATGCAGTAGTTCATTATTATGATACATTAACCCTTTGAGTACCATCGACGTGTTTGATATTTTTTTCTAGTAATATTTAGACGATATTATGTAGCTTAGGAAGGATCTGTGGTAGTTAAAAGGGTTGGTTGAGATAGTTTGAAGCTTTATTATTTGATAGAGGTCCTTCCTAAGCTTGAGTACAATCGTCTAATAGTTGCCAGAACATGATGAAAAAGACGTCCCTGGTACTGAACGGGTTAACTGTGTTATAATGTAAAGTACACTAGTAAACCAATCTTAAGCCGGTATAACACGAGAGCTTTTTCGCTCAGCATTTATGCTCAACACTGGTCTGGCAGCTTCTGAGGTCAACATTTTAAATATTTCGGTTGCCTTAATTCATCTACCATCAGTCTAGTTTCTGATACCAGTGCCAAATATTCGAAAAGTGTTGCCATAAAAATGTTGATTATCGAATGTTGACTATAAAAGCTCTCGTGTGATACCGGCTTAACTGTGTTATCTTTCTTATCCCCTACAGTACCAGGGACGCCCTTTTCATCATATTCTGGCAACTATTAGACGATTGTATTCAGCTTGGGAAGGACCTCTAGCAATAATAAGGCATCAAACTCTCTCATCCAACCCTTTTAACCACAACAGATCCTTCCTAAGCTGCATAATATCACCTAAATATAGCTAGAATAAAGTATAACATACGTCAATAAAGTATAACATGCGTCAATAAAGTATAACATGCGTCAATAAAGTATAACATGCGTCAATAAAGTATAACATGCGTCAATAAAGTATAACATGCGTCAATAAAGTATAACATGCGTCAAAGGGTTAACAAAATATCTGCAGAATTTCAGGTACTGTAATAATAAGTTGAGTGTGATTTTTTTTCCATAAACGTCTTCCTACAGCCTGAATCTTTTGTATGGATCTCACCTCATCAGCTATTGTGCGCTCACCCATTCATTGTATACCTGCATTCATACTTATATCTGGCTGAAGTGGGAATATCCGAGGAGAGGGGATTGAGTGAGATGACGGGGCTGTAGAGAGAGAGAGAAAAACAAAATTTACAAGGTAGTATCTTAAAAACCTTGCGGTTCAATCCGGGAAGATACTTTAGGTGGAAAAATAGAGACTGTATTGCACTACACTCATCGCAGAGTTTGTAAAATGCTAGCTATCCTTTTGAATGGGCATGCTTTCGAAGGAAGGTTGTTCCAGGCAGAAACTTTCTTATTTGTGAAACACATCCATATAAACGAGAGAGAGAGAGAGAGAGAGAGAGAGAGAGAGAGAGAGAGAGAGTACAGTCTCCGGCATTTGTTCACCTCTGTGGGGTGGAAGTGGAGTGGTTGCATTGAGGCAGTTGGACAAAATTCAAAATAAAGCTATTAGATTAATCAATAACCCTGCAATCACACAGGACCTTCCTACATTAGCCATACGAAGAAACGTTGCATCCCTTGCATTATTCTACAGATATTTTCACAGCAATTGTTCCGAGGAACTTGCTTCAATTGTGCCGCCTCTCCACATCTTTCCCCGTAGAACTAGGGCAGCTGAGAGCGCCCATGAATTTACACTTTCTCCTCCACAATGCAGAACTTCTGCTTATCAGAATTCATTTATCCCCAGAGCTACTACTCTTTGGAATTCACTTCCCTCGAATTGCTTTCCACAAACTTACAATCAACAAATGTTTAAATCCAGTTGTTACAAACATTTTATGAATGGAGGATGCCTTTAGGCACATGGACCTTTTTGTTTTATCTGTGTTTTTCCTTCCTCCGTTCATTGTCTCTTAAAAAAAAAAAAAAAAAAAAAAAAATTATCACACCTTCCAACGGAATCATTGAAATGGCTTATAAAAAAAATATTTAATTGTCGTAAAGTCAGTTATAAGCTTGGAAACATTTATGTTTATCTCCACCAATAATAACATTTATGTTTATCTCCACCAATAATAACATTTATGTTTATCTCCACCAATAATAACATTTATGTTTATCTCCACCAATAATAACATTTATGTTTATCTCCACCAATAATAAAATTTATGTTTATCTCCACCAATAATAACATTTATGTTTATCTCCACCAATAATAACATTTATAGAATATTGAATCTGAAGTCTAAAAAAAAATTACTAAAGAAGGTCATCATATTTCGATTATACTGTATATAATTGATTCCAAAAGTTTACGAATATAAGAAGTTAACGAACCTTTGTAGTATCGTACTAAATATTACTATACAGTAGGTTTAGAGTCTCCAAATTAGAGAGACTAACTCTGTTTTATATATATATATATATATATATATATATATATATATATATATATATATATATATATATATATATATACCGGTATATATATATATATATATATATATATATACAGTATATATAATATATGTCAAATACTGATATTTAGGTTTTGCCAAATAAGAATAAATAATATATTCAGGCTTGTCAAATTCACCTACTCGAAAGAATTGGAACTAAAATTGTTGTTTCTGTTCGGCCTCTGTCTCGAGTCGGCCGGCCCCATCTATAGGGTATGTGCCTGAGTATATATATACATACATACATACATACATACGTATAATGTTAGAGAGGAATCTATGTTAAACCTGAAGGTAAAACAAAATACGCATTTGTACATATTTTAACTATAGTAACTAAAGGATCTCTACCGTACACTAGTAGCCATGTGTTACTAGACATTGGTAGGGTCTCCAACACACTTGATGTTTTATTACAGTATATCCTTCAAGTTTGATTCATTTTCAGAATATCTGTTTGTAGTTTTCTCTTACAGCGGCTGTTTTTTTTTTTAAGCAAGAGAGAGAGAGAGGGAGAGGGAGAGGTAGAGAGAGGGAGAGGGGGGAGATGAAGACTGAAAAACTTAAGGTAGAAATAGAAAGTGTGTAGGGTTTGGGGTGCAGAAATGTAACGTAGGGTATGGCCAGGTAGACCAGATAGGCGCCGGACCAATGAGCCGTGCAGGGAAAGTGGTGGTGCAGGCCGCAACACTCACCCAATATTTTCCCTGTGAGTGCGTCGGGAGGAGTCCAATATGAATCTCCTTTCCGCTGGTTTGCTTTTCTTTCACCTTAGTCTCTCTCTCTCTCTCTCGCTCTCTCTCTCTCTCTCTCTCTCTCTCTCTCTCTCTCTCTCTCTCTCTCTCTCTCTCTCTCTCTCTCTCTCTCTGATTTAATAAGAATACTAATAAGGCGTTAAGAGACACGAATAAATTGCATAAACTTAATTTACTGTAAAATAATGAAAACTTAGTCTAGTTAGGCCAATACAAACTAAGTAGAAGACATTGAAGATTTTTTTTAGGACAGAGAAGTGTAATTATGTAAGTAAAACGTTAAAAATCCAAAGCAATTCTGCGGTTACGTTAATAGTAATATAAATTTTGAACCTGGAATAGGACCAGACGGTAACAGACGACAAAAACATTGCAAATTTGCTTGATGAATATTTGTGTTCAGTCTTTACTAAGGACACATATAAATTTACTTTGGAGAAAAACATAACGGCACACGAAACATAGCGGCACACGAAACATAACGGCACACGAAACATAGCGGCACACGAAACATAACGGCACACGAAACATAGCGGCACACGAAACATAACGGCACACGAAACATAACGGCACACGAAACATAACGGCACACGAAACTAGAATCAAATAAGTTGAGTGGAGATAGCCAACATGGCTTTAGATCCAGTAACTCATGCCTAAGAAATGTAATTGACTTATAAAAGACAATTTACATATAATGACTTGACTAAATCATTAGACATATTCTACTTAGATTTCCAAAAGGCTTGCGATAAGGTACTACATGGATTTTGCTTTTAATTAATTGGGAATGTTAGGCATTAGAGGGAAAATTCATGCATGGATTTGTTATCCACAAACAGCTGGTAGAGCGTGGTGATAAAACAAACTGTAGAATCTGAGTGCGAGCCCGTTTATAGTGGAGTACCTCAGGGATCGTTCCTGAGGCCAGTTTTGTTTCTTATCTACAGCGTATGAATTACATTGATGTAGGACTAAACAATAGTATCTCAAAGTTCGATGATGATGTAAAGATAGGAAATTCAGCATTAACCAAAGACGACAGAAATAAGTTGGAATCGGATTTGAATTTAATAGTTGAATGGTCATAAAAATGTCCGATGCCTTTCAGTGTTGATGTCAGGTCTTCCATATAGGTAATAAAGAAACAAAACATATGAATCTATTATGAAAGGCTGACTAATAAAAACAACTCCACTGGTTAAAGACCTTGGGGTTCAAATTTCTGACAACTTAAAGACTTCAGACCAATGTGCAGCAGCTACAAACAAGACCAATAGAACATTGGGATTTATTTAAAAAAAAAAAATACCTGGAAAAATAAAAAAATTATAGTGCTGTTATTAAAAATCATTGTGAGGCCCTATCTTGAATATGGCGGGCAATTTTGATCTCCTTATCTGAACAAGGACATAGAGAAACATGATTCAGTACAGCGTAGAGTGACAAAATTGATTGTCACTGAGAAATAAATCATATCACGAAAGATTAAAAAAAAAAATCACTTCAGAAAAGAAGATTGCGAGATCAACTAATTGAGTGTTTCAAGATATTAAAGGGCTTTGATGAAATTGTTCACTCTTCAAAATCAATAATAGTACATAAACTCGCAGAAATATAATTAACTTAAATATCAGGAGGGCGAATCTCAATGCCATAAAGCACTACTTCACCTACAGTGTGGTCAACGAATGAAACAAATTGCCAGAGACAGCGGTACAATATATTACAAATGACTTATTCAAAACGAGACAAGACATTCATTTCGAGGAAGTTGGAGTAATATATAAAAACAAAATCAAAATGCTAAGTTATACTGGGGAGATTGTAGGCACCAATCGAGCAGGGCAGTACCCATGGGAGGCTACATAGGCATATAATAAGAAGTTGCTGGATCTCATGTTTCATTTGCCATTCATTTCATTTCATTTCACCCCATATAAAGACCTTTCGTGCCATTCAGGTGTCGATTTTATCCTGGCGAGCAATAGCGAGCCTGTATTTTAAGAGGAACCCTACTGGTTCTATGTGTGCCTCACCTACGCAGAGAGTAAGTCGGATAACTTTCACAAATGCCCCCTTCTCCTATTAATTTAACCCTCTCCGACATATGACGCGATTTTGAGCCTATTAGGGATACTTTAAAGCCTTTGTTACCATCAGGGGTATTTAGAAACTTTTAGTTTAGTTACTTCAACCTCTGCAGTTGTCTTTGAGTTAGCTGTGGGCAGAAAACTAATTTTGGAGAGGTAATTATAAGAGTGAGAGAACTCTATTTCTTATTGCTAATCTGGCATCCTCTGCGTCATATGTACGTGAAAGGGTTAACTAAATTTAACAAGCATGCCACACTTCTTTCCAGCACACCTAAATTAACTATTACGTAGCTTGATTCTGGCTCTCTATAACTGTTTTAACCTTGGGGGGGGGGTTCTTACAGGCAGCTTTGCCTTATGTCATCTTCATGCACATAAACAAAAACAGTAGGCTATCAGTAGTATACAATATTTCTCAACTTTATTCTTTGCTATGAATTTCCCAGTAGAAATGTTCTCATTCTGCTTAGGGCCTTGTTTCCCCAACTAGATTTCATGCCAACCTATGGTCGGAGGGAGTGGTGGGTGGGGAGAGAGCCTTCTGGTTTGCTGTATTTACTTTCCACTCTGTAGCAAATTCTATGACAGAATTAATTCCAGACTTCCTAGTAGGGACCGCAAGGTCTGTGCAGTCTTTGTATCTATGTGATTCTATCTATGTAGCTCTCTCTCTCGATATATATATTCTGTATTCTGTATATATACGTTATGTACTGTGCATAGAACACTCATTTAAATGGATCCTTCCAAATTTTAAGTCCTTGGTGTTTATGTTATGCCGGGTTATTACCTCTTCCAATGCCCCAGTGGAGGCCTACCTTAGCTGCGTCAGTACCAGGCAAAATCTTCATAAGTATCAAAAGTAAGTAAGATGCCTAGCAGCCACCACCGTGACACATGAAGCAGATAAACAAGTACCCCCACCGAATACGTTTTCTCTGACTAACCATCCCCAAAGAAAACGCCACTCACCACCATTTTGTTCCTGATCCCCAGCTCATTATACCTGTCATTTTGACCAAGATCTCACCTTTATCTGTCAATCCAGAACAAAGGGACTTAAGGTACAGAAGGAACAAACAACCACCACAGACCTTCTTGCCCGGATCTCCAAGACCAGCAGGAGATAACTGAACAGGATGCAGGTATGGTTGGAGGAATTTTCGGCCGCTCACCTAACCGGAACACTTCCTTATTCAGTCTCCCTAACACAACGCAACTGCGAGAAGCAGTGTGATATTCTTGGTCTCTTTTCTTCAGATCTCTCATGGAAGGATCATATTACCACTCTTGCTAAAACAGCTTCCCAAAAGCTGGGTGTGATCAACCGCCTCCGGGGGTTCTTTACCCCTGCGCAGCTTCTTCTCTGTACAGGGGCACAGTGTGTCCATGTATTGAGTATTGTTCACACGTGTGGGGAGGATCCTCTCACACAGTATTTCTAGACAAAGTAGAAAAGAAAGCCTTCCATCTCATTAACTCACATCCACTAACCAACTCTTTGCAGTCTCTCTCTCTCTCTTCGCCGCAATGTTGCATATCTCTCACTTTTCTACCGCTATTACAATAATCAGTGTTCCACAGGGCTCTCTCAGTGTATACCAACCCCTCCTTGTAGAGCATGTAGCATCCGTCTTGCAACACAATCCCACCCCTACTCTGTGCAGCTCTCCAACCCAAGAGTAAAACGTAATTCTCAATCTTTCTTTTATTCAACAGCTGAGTTCTGGAACTCTCTTCCAGAATCAGTATGTCCATCTTCCTATAAGTTAAATTGCTTCAAAATCTGTGTGTCCAGGCAGTTTGGCTCGAACGTCCCTTGATTTTGACTCTGTCACTCTTACAGCTCTGGGGGAGTTACTCACTACAGGCATATCTGCCTTTTGTCTCCCTCACTCACATATAAAGCAAAATCGGGCTGACGTTTCTATCATTTGGGAAGAGTCCACCAGGAAATAGGTGTGGATAGTTACAGCCAGTTTGCTCTAGGCCTTTTTGAGTTACCGAGAGGTCAGGGATCAAGATTATTGTCAAGTTCGTTGGCGCTACCTATAGGTACCTAATTCGCTGCTTAGGTGAACAGAGGCATTGGGTGTTAGGAGACTGCCAATCCATCTCACTCTATCCAGGAATCGAACCCGGGACCTCTCAGTTGTGAGCCGAGCGTAATAACCACTGCACCACAGGTGCATCATTAATATCTGTGGACATTTGTTCATATATAAGATCTGTTCTACCTGGAGAAATCTTTCCTCGGAAGCTGTAAATAGCTCTTCAGTAAAGCCATTTAAGAATAGAGTAGATAGTACTTTGCATATTTTTCCCCGGAATGGACCTTCTTTGTGATACTACCCTTTCCTTGTAACTCCTAGAGACACACTCTCTCTCTCTCTCTCTCTCTTTCTCTTTCACTCTCTCTCTCTCTCTCTATCAGTAACTCCGTCAGTGGCCGTAGTATTCCCTCATTTCTCTCTCTGTATGCCATGATCATGCCTCATTGGGTCTGACCGACTGCGGTCTATAGCTCTGGCCCCTTCATCCCAGCTCTAGACCACTTCATTCACTCCCCCTCCCACCACTCCTCTGCCATTCACCTCGATTATGGCCGATCATTTCTGCGTATATAACACTCAATCAGACAGTGTGATGGGAATACTGCAAAGAGAAGAAAGTATCAAACCCGAATGTCCACAAGGCAAAGCAATGGAACGGTTCTTCTTCTTGGGCGTGATGGCAGTAGCAGTTGTGTGATATCTGTGAGGACCGATGAAGGGTGACCGGACAACTCAACCAGTAGACCATTTCAACCAGTAGCTCTCAACCAGTACCAAATCAACCAATACGGTTAGGTTAGGTTAGGTTAGATTAAGTTAGGTTAGTACTATATTTTGGCACTGGTTTGGTTGGTCTTGGTTGATTTGGCCCTGGTTGAGAGCTACTGGTGATTAGTTGGAAAATTCTCCTGTAGGCATTAACTACTACTAATATATACTGTATATATATATATATATATATATATATATATATATATATATATATATATATATATATATATATACAGTATATAGCTTATCTCAAAACCAAAGATAGTCACATGGATTTCATATTTATTGTTGGAAATTGTTCAAAAAGATTTATTTTATTTTATTTTTTTTATTTTTTTTAATATCAATTGTATTCACATGTGCGTATTTATAGTTTCTTCACCGTTAGGACAATTTAATCCCATAGTAGCAGATTTTTCGATTCTAATGGTAACAAATTAATCTACAATGTTTGCATCAAATATATTATTTTACCTAAGCGTTGTTTCCACATAACGATTTTGATTAGTTGTTTTGTCTTTTTACTGTGTTCGTATACGTTTTGGTTTGTTTATTTTGCAAGTTTTACATTAAAATATGCCCATTTTTCACAATTAAAAGCATTGGTCGCTAATAAATCTTGGTGACAGCCTAGTAATCAAGATGGGCACATGGCAATTTACCGTCAGCTATAAAAAATATATACTGGTATTTTTCAATAAAATTCAATAGAGACAGTATGGTATGGTGATGAGAGAGAGAGAGAGAGAGAGAGAGAGAGAGAGAGAGAGAGAGAGAGAGAGAAAATACATACTGGTATTGGTCATAGTTTACTTAAAATTTGCATAACACAGTAACCATGTATGTTAGAAACTATTTCATAAATATATGTAATTATATGTAACATGTTTTATGCCTCTAATCTATTTTGTATTAATTTCACCACAACACCAAACACCTCCAATGAAATTAATGAAAGCATATATGTGATCCACCAGGATTCGAACCCGGGTTATCACACACAGAGTTGTAGACACCTTAACCATTACACCACCAACATCCAACACATAGTATTAATTATATGTGTTCTCCTACTACGTCATGACAAAAATAAAGGTCTCGGTGTCATTGAGCGAAAAACACCATGCTACATTATTTTGTATATCTATCTATCTATCTATCTATCTATCTATCTATCTGCTCAGGCCCAATCCCCACTCTTCCTATTTTTATTTTTATTTTCTATTTAATTCTCTTTTTTGTTTTCTTGGGGGTGACAGAACAAGAACAGGGCAAACACAAAACACAACAAAAAACAACGAACAAACACAGACAAAACACAAATTCACAGACAATACAAAAATGCAGTACCTCAGACTATTGTTTTCAGGGCGCTATCCAAAACTAGCTGACTGAAAAACTGTCCGAATGCACACAAATTTGCTACGTTGTCCAAGGCCTGTTTTGTTAAGGGGGGTCACTGTTTTTTTTTTATCTTTCTCTCGTTTTCTCTCTTTCTCTGGCTTGTATCCTATCGGCCCCATTCAGCCAACTGTTATAAGACGTTTATCCCCATCCAGGTGTCGATTTCTTCCTGGCGAGCGATAGCGAGCCAGCATTGTATGGAGAAATCCGGCTTCGCCGGACACATTATTCTATCGAAAAATGTACAAATTTAGCTTGCTGTCAAAACAAAAATATATATATGCTGGCTCGCTCCCGCTCGCCAGAAAAATATTGACAATTAGATGGGGGTAAACGGCTTAAAACAGTAGGCTAATTGGGGCCGAATGGATACAAGCCAAAGAGAGAGGAAGCGAATGAGAAAAAAAGCGAGGTGGGCTGGGTTAAGTGTCTGTATTGTGGCCTAGCGTTACCTGGCGGCCGGAACCCGTCTAGTGTAAGGTATGAAAGGAAGACAGAACGGAAACTGGGCTTTTGTGGCCAGCTGTGCCAGAAGTGTTACACAGCCGTCAGCAGCCAGTTTACTTCAATATTCCAAATGCCAAAGTAGATATCATCTCACTAAATGTCCCTTGATTTTGGCCCTGTCACTCTTTCAACTATGGGGGATGCACTCGCTATAGGCAGTTCTGCCTTTTGCCTCTCTCAATCACATAGAAGAAAGAAAAAAAAAAAAAAAAAAAACGGGTACTAAATTTTATATAGAGTTGCAATTTTGATCAACAAGTGAATACCCGGTATGTAATTTATGTTTACCTGGTTTGATAGGATCATTCATTTTACATATTTGTAGAAAAAATAGTACGGTCGCGCTAATAAGGCATGTCCCAGCTGTCATTACGTTTTGCTTGTTCTGTGCTGTATTAATGTCTGTCAGATGTTGAATAGGGTTGGTAAGTGTAGGAACAGATTTGTATATTCCACTCAATATGAAGAAATGAAGCTTAGATATTGCTGATACCAATTATTGATCAAAAAAATAATTAGTGCTGAGACATCACTTATTAGCGCGACTGTACACTAATCGTTGTAAGGGTGCATCGTGACTATTGTGCACTACTCTTATTAAGGGAGCCAACCTCGTTTTTTTTTTAAACCTTTCTCTCCTTCTCTCTTTGGCTTGTATCCATTCAGCCCCATTCAGCCTACTATTTTAAGACGTTTACCCCATCCAGTTGTCAATAATTTCCTGGCGAGCGGTAGCGAGCCAGCATATATATTTTTTTGTTTTGACAGCAAACTATATTTGTAAATTTTTCGATGGCAAATGTCTCCGGCGAAGACGGATTTCTCCATACAATGCTGGCTCGCTATCGCTCACCAGGAAGAAATCGGTACCTGGATGGGGATAAACGTCTTAAAACAGTTGGCTGAATGGGGCCTAATGGATACAAGCCAGGGAAAGAGAGAGAAAGATAAAAAAGCCGGTTACCCCCCTTAAGCTAACTAGTTTTTCCCAATTTCGAATATACATGCTACTATAACAGATTCTGAAGTTTTCGAAAATATCACATAAGTACAAGAATTTCATAGATACTTGAACTAATCACAAAAATATAAACACAAAGATGGTATGCTCAATGCGAAACTAAATATATATATATATATATATATATATCATAATTATAATATGCATATCATTGCATATTTAGTATTATTCACATATTATATTTATAATGGTACACATCTGTCTATAGGTTACTTTGAAATAATAAAGCAAAGGTTCCAACAGAGTACCCACCTCGCACACACACACACACACACACACACACACACACACACACACTAACACACACACACACACACACACACACACAGAGGGGTGAAGAGGTGGTAGGGTATGGTCCGTAAATGTTGCAGGCAGATTTCCGTGCATTAAGGGGGCCCACCTCGCTTTTTTCTCTTTTCCTCCCTCTTGCTTTGTCTTGTATCCATTCGGCACCATTCAGCCTACTGTTTTAAGACGCTTACCCCATCCAGGTGTCAATATTTTCCTGGCGAGCGGTAGCGAGCCAGCATATATTTATATATAAATTTGTTTTGACAGCAAGCTAAATTTTTACATTTTTCGATAGAAAAATTTATCCGGCGAAGCCGGATTTCTCCATGCAATGCTGGCTCGCTATTGCTCGCCAAGAAGAAATCGACACCTGGATGGGGATAAACGTCTGAAAACAGTTGGCTGAATGGGGCCGAATGGATACAAACCAGAGAATGAGAGAAAAGGAGAGAAAGAGAAAAAATCAGGTGACCCCTCTTAATCATGATAGTGGTGGACAATGTGTGGAGACAGGGCCCCTCCATGGAACACTCTTGGTTACATTAGCATACTATCAAAGGCCCACCGTCTGCCGACCCTCCCAGACCTATACCTACCCCGAGTACCCCCTTCAATCACCCCTGAACCTCCTCTCATATCCAGATCTATACCTACCCCGAGTATCCCCTTCAATCACCCCTGGACCCCCTCTCCCAGATCTATACCTACCCCCACTAAACACCCGAGTATCCCCTTCAATCACCCCTGGACCCCCTCTCCCAGATCTATACCTACCCCCACTAAACACCCGAGTATCCCCTTCAATCACCCCTGGACCCCCTCTCCCAGATCTATACCTACCCCCACTAAACACCCGAGTATCCCCTTCAATCACCCCTGGACCCCCTCTCCCAGATCTATACCTACCCCCACTAAACACCCGAGTATCCCCTTCTATCACCCCACCCTCCCAGACCTATACCTACCCTCACTAAACACCCGAGTACCCCCTTCAATCACCCCTGCACCTCCTCTCATATCCAGACCAATACCTACCTCGAGTACTCCCTTCAATCACCCCTACACCTCCCAGACCTATACCTACCCTCACTAAACACCCGAGTACCCCCTTCAATCACCCCTGCACCTCCTCTCATATCCAGACCTATACCTACCCCGAGTACCCCCTTCAATCACCCCACCCTCCCAGACCTATACCTACCCCGAGTACCCCCTTCAATCACCCCACCCTCCCAGACCTATACCTACCCCGAGTACCCCCTTCAATCACCCCCCCCTCCCAGTCCTATACCTACCCCGAGTACCCCCTTCAATCACCCCCCCCCCCCACTCCTCTACCTACCCCGGGGACCCCCTTCAATCACCCCACCCTCCCAGTCCTATACCTACCCCGAGTACCCCTTTCAATCACCCAACCCTCCCAGACCTATACCTACCCCGAGTACCCCCTTCAATCACCCCACCCTCCCAGACCTATACCTACCCCGAGTACCCCCTTCAATCACCCCACCCTCCCAGACCTATACCTACCCCGAGTACCCCCTTCAATCACCCCTGCACCTCCTCTCATACATTGCTCTTAAGGGGGGTCACCGGCGTTTTTTGTATCTTTCTCTCTTGTTCTCTCTTTCCCTGGCTTGTATCCATTCGGCCCCATTCAGCCAACTGTTTTAAGACGTTTATCCCCATCCAAGTGTCGATTTCTTCCTGGCGAACGATAGCGAGCCAGCATTGTATGGTGAAATCCAGCTTCGCCGGAGACATTTTTCTATCGAAAAATGTACAATATAAACAAATATATATATATATATATATATATATATATATATATATATATATATATATATATATATATATATATATATATATATACAGTATATATGCTTTTGTAATTCCTCCTCCCCGGTTTTCTTTTTTAGTCTCCATTTTCAGGTTTCACTGTTGTTTTATCCCATCTGATATTGTTCGTCTTCATTTACCCTCTTCTTGTTTTCTTATATTGTCTACTTAATAATTAATGTTCTTCCTTCCTTTTCTAATATTGCTCTTCTTCCTGTACTCATATTTTGTTTTCGTTTTACCCATTACGTTGTCTTGCATTTCATTCTCCTTTTCATTTTGTTTTAGCCTCTATTTCCTTATCTACTTTTTATTTGTCCTTCATGTTCATTCCTGCATTCTCCTCTTTCGTTATCACTCTTCTCTTTCCTTCTTCTTTATCTCTCTGTCTCACCTTTACGTTCACCAACATCCACTGCTCTTCCTTGTATTTCTTTCATATGTTGAATAACCATGGGGGCATCACACACCCTTGCTTTAACCCAACATTCAGATAACAAAAACTTGCTCTGTTCATTCTCCACATACATGCTCTTCACTGCTTTCAGCAAGTTGCCATCTACTCCATATATTCTCAGTACTTTCCACAGACTTTCTCTATCAACTCTGTCATAGGCCTTCTCCAAGTCTATAGAGGCAGCATTCAACTTTTGTCCCTTCTCCAGATATTTCTCCACAACACATTTCAGGACAAAAATCTGAGCTACACATCATTTTCCCTTCCTAAACCCGTCCTACTCATCAACTACCCATTTCTCCGTTCTCGGTCTCACTCTCTCAATCACTACCCTACTGTTCATCTTCCCAACTACACTTTGAAGAATTATCCCCAATGATTACCATACACTCCTCTTTCCCCTTTACCCTTATACAGGGGAACTATTATGCCTGTCTTCCAGTCATCAGGTACACTTCCCTTCTCCCATGCTAGTTTGCACATTTTCCATACCAATTTGATCACTATCTCACCACCATACCTCATAATATCCCCACACATCCCATCTATTCCTGATGCTTTCCCCATCTTCACTCTTGTCATGGCTTCACACACTTTTGACCTTGATCCCCACCTCCTCCTCTACTACTTCTCTTCTTCTTCCTCCCATACCCCATCCAACTAGGTTTGCTGGCATTTCATTTCTTATGTTCAGCAATTCGTTGAAGTGCTCCCTCCATATCTCGACTCTCTCTTGCTTCTTGGCTAACACTCGGCCATTCTTATCTTTCACACCCATATTACTTCCCTTATTACCCTCCCTAACTTTCTTGACCTCTTTCCAGAATATTTTCTTACACTCCCTCCATTTTACAATTAAATTACTTCAATATTTACAGTAAGATAAAAGTGAGACTCTAATCAAATCAGGTCTTCATATACAAACTTAAGGGGAGATCTCCACTTGAGGGATTTTTTTCTTGACCCCTTTCTCCCTCATGTTTAGCCCCATTGCTTTTGATACTATAAAACGTTTGCCCCATTAGTTTAGCAATTTTAAGAACTTTCACCCCATATTAAGACCTTTCACGCCATTCAGGTGTCGATTTGATCCTGGCGAGCGATAGCGAGCCTGTAATTTAAGAGGAACCAGCCTTCGGCCGGGACATTTTTCTACCGAAAAATGTACAAATTTATCTTGAAAGGGACTCAAGGGGGTGTAATTTTAAGCTTGATGGAGGTCTAGGGAACAAACTAAATACCTCCCCTTAATTAACATTAGGATGAATAGAACGGAAGAGAATTATATGTAGTTTTTGGATATCAGTCAAGGTGAATACAAGTAATAAATCATTAAAGTGTGGTGAGAGGGGGTGTTGTATGGCAAAACTATAGAGAAGGATACAAAGATAAAGTTGTTGCTCTCGTCATCAGTCTTGGCGTGGTGTTCCCGGGGGCTTCTCTCTTCTCCTCTGTTTTACTTTTTGGCATAACATTTGTTATCAGGATATTTAGCTCATTCGTATTCAAATTGATGCAAAATTTCTATAAAGTTTGAGCTTTTCGATAATAACTTCGTCAGTAATGTCATGTATATCGGTACGTTGCAATGATAGCTGGGATCAAAAGAGGCAATCATTGCAGCTAAAATAATGTGTGTTGGTCATATTACAAATAATGTGTGTTGGTCATATTACAAATAATGTGTGTTGGTCATATTACAAATAATGTGTGTTGGTCATATTACAAATAATGTG
The DNA here is from genome assembly GCA_032716605.1 of Paralithodes platypus. Classification (NCBI taxonomy): domain Eukaryota; kingdom Metazoa; phylum Arthropoda; class Malacostraca; order Decapoda; family Lithodidae; genus Paralithodes; species Paralithodes platypus. The sequence goes on from CM064494.1 coordinate 8,609,119, forward strand.
TGTTGGTCATATTACAAATAATGTGTGTTGGTCGTATTACAAATATTAAGTTCAGTAATCTACAGTCCAATGCTTAAGTCTGTTCACCTCTCCTGGCTCTTATAGTACCCTGAGATTCATAGATATTATTGAACAAAGGGCGACAAACAGAATGTGCTTTCCTCACCCTTCACTCCCTACGAAAGTAGTATCTAATGGTATACGCTGTCTCGATTTTTTTTTGTCCAAGAAAGACTCTCAAAATCCTACATCACAGATTCTAAAATATTTGATATTAATATATGTATTATAAAACATTGAGCTTTCGTATCATTAACTCCCGTCAGCACTCACCAACTCTGCAATCTCTCTCTCTCCGCCGCAATGTTGCATCTCTCTCGCTATTCTATCGCTACTATAATAATCAGTGTTCCTCAGAGCTATCCCAGTGCATACCACCTCCTTTACGTAGGGCACGTGGCACCCCTACTCTGTGCAACTCTCCAACCCAAGAGTGAAACGTTACTCTCAAAATATATATATATATATATATATCTGAGCTCTGGAACTCTCTCCCAGAATCAGTCTTTCCCTCTTTTTTACTTAAATTGCTTCAAACTCCGTGTGTCCAGGCATTTTGGCTCGAACGTCCCTTGATTTTGGCCCTGTCACTCTTTCAACTATGGGGGGAGGCACTCGCTATAGGCAGTTATGCCTTTTGCCTCCCTCAATCACATAGAAAAAAAAAAAAAAAAATATATATATATATATATATAGTATATATATATATAGAGAGAGAGAGAGAGAGAGTGAGAACGGAGAAATGGATAGGCGACGAGCAGGGAGGTTTTAGGAAGGGAAGAGGATGTGTAGATCAGATTTTTACCCTGAATTGTGTTGTGGAGAAATATCTGGAGAAGAAACAAAAGGTGTGTGTTGCCTTTATGGACTTGGAGAAGGCCTATGACAGAGTGGATAGAGGTTTGTGGAAAGTACTTAGAATATACGGAGTAGATGGCAAGTTGCTGAAAGCAGTGAAGAGCATGTATGAGGGTGCAAAGGCGGCAGTAAGTGTGGAGAGTGAGCAGAGCGAGTTCTTTGACCTGAATGTTGGTTTGAAACAGGGGTGTGTGATGTCCCCGTGGTTGTTTACTGTATATATGGATGGAGTCATGAAAGAAATACTATCAAGAGCAGTGGATGTTGGTGTATCGCTAAAAAGGGAGGGAATTGAGTGGAAGCTACCTATACTGCTGTTTGCGGATGATACAGTTCTGATGAGTGATAATGAATGGGAGTTGCAGGGTCTGGTAAATGAGTTTGGAACAGTGTGCGAAAAACGGAATTTGAAGGTAAATGCGGGGAAGAGCAAGGTTATGGTCTTCGAAAGAGGTGAAGTCACAGTGTGAGGCGAAGCTGAACGGTCAGGCTATGGAGATCGTCAACTCTTTTAAGTATCTGGTCAGTGTGTTGAGTAAAGATGGGACTATGGATGAAGAAGTGCGGGAGAGGGTACAACAGGGGAAGAGGGTTGTAGGAACGCTGAAAGCAGTAACAAGAAATAGGGTGGTCAGTATGGAAGTGAAGAAGTCCTTGCATGACAGTGTGGTAATCCCGACACTGACATACGGAAGCGAAGCATGGACGTTGGGTGAGAGACTCAGACCAAGAGTGAGAGCAGTGGAAATTAATTACTTAAGAAGTGTGTGCGGAGTTACATGGAGGGATAGACAGACAAATGAGGAAGTAAGAAGGAGGTGTGGTGTGGAGGTAGATGTGCTGGAAAGTGTGAAAAGGAACAACTTGAGATGGTTCGGCCATATGGAACGTATGGAAAGCGAGAGAATGACTAAGAGGGTGTACGAGAGCGAGGTGGAGGGACAGAGAGGGAGAGGTAGACCGATAGAGAGGTGGAAGGATGGAGTGAGGAAGTATATGAAAGAAGGCGGTGCTGGTTGGGGGGAGGGGCGTCGACTGACTGGGGACAGAGGTGCATGGGGGCGGTTCGTTCGTGGCCACCCCTTCGGGGATCACGGCGTCAGGCAATAGATAGATAGATATATATATACAGGCATATATTCCTTCTGCCCCAGAGTAGAGCGAGACCCATTATATAGCACCCATGGACTGAACGGATCATTAGAAACAGTGAAGCCAACATTACTCACGATATACTAGCAGAAAGGTGTTCTGATCTTCGATTTGGATAATAATGGTAGCATTACTTGTTGTATATGCGTTTATGGTAAGGAAAACATAACACAGAATTATTGTCATTATTTATTTATATATATGCGAGTATCTGTAGTCAGTATTGGTTGGACCTGCCACTACCTGCCAGTGACTGGTTGACACTCGATCCAGTTATACAGTAGTAGGTATAAGATCCCACTAGTATTGGGTGGATGGGAACTCGTAGGGTATTTCAAGAATGTAATGGAGTCTATCACCAAACTTTCTTGCGTGACACCCCCTAATACAAAACTGTTAATTTACATTTATTGTATATCATGCAGGTTGGTTCCGGTGAGATCATGGCCGAGGAAGAATTTTGGGAGGAGCTGGTAGGTGGTGACGTGGGTGTAAGTGAGGGTAGTGGTGGTGGGTGCTGCGAGATCCTGGACGAGGGCGGTTTGACCCCCCCGCCCCCGGAGCTGCCCCCCGCCGTTACCTCACAATCTTATGACGCCTCAGTGGATGGCCACAGAAGGGAGCTGGTCTTCATCAATTCCCGCCATCACCCACATCACCAGGCCTGTCCACCCGGAGCTGCCATCATATATGCTACACTCAACTCGGTGAGAACAACAGAGAGAGAGAGAGAGAGAGAGAGAGAGAGAGAGAGAGAGAGAGAGAGAGGGACTGAGGGTAGTAAATTGCAACTAAAAAGATAACATAGGTCAATCAAATATATAAAATGTATAATAACTGAATCGTAGTTAAGGTTTATTCATTATATTCAATATTTTATTAGAAGTATTCAAAGTTAAATGGTTAATTGTCTGTACGTAATTGGGATTTTGATGGGTTTATCTAATTTCGGTTAAATCAGGGTCACCACTCTCCAATCACCATTACAATAGGACCAATAGGGTGTTGATTGTTTTGAGAGGGTAATGTTGTTAGATATCTAGCCAATTACACAGCACATAAAAAAGGTTTTGTGAGTCCATAATTCGTAGACAGTCAGAGTTTGATTATCATTTATTGTTTATTGTACTTGATGTGGAAACATAAGTTTGAAATTTAATCTTCAGTGCAACCGTAGGCCAATTATAATTTATATCATTATTTTCGATTATACCTAAATGCCCGTCCATCATAGAAAAAGGTTGATGGCATTGTTCTGGTCATCAAATAACAATTAATATCATATTCATTGCAAAATTAAACTTGCTTAAGTTACTTTAACTACCGAAACTAAAAATAATTGAATTTACCCTCCTTGGACAACATAATATATTGATGCACTTTTTATGATTCAAGTACACAGAATAAAGTAAATATTAAATATTTTGTTATCCTTCAAATGGTTATATCACATATACTGTAATATATGGTCGGTCAAATTAACTTATGATGAAACTCTATAATATGACAGTCCTGAGTTGTTGATTCTATATTATATTGTGATGCTTAATTTTTCTGATCACCAGATTTATACATTTATGTGTTTCTCCATTAGGTATATACAATTTTCCCATGTTGTCGACCTATTGAAGCTATGTGTATATAAAGTGACCTTTAACCCACGGAGCCTGGATTGCCACCCGGGAGGCCACGGCGAGTTTTTACCATGCAGCCCTGATGGCCGCCTTGGCGCAAATTGTTCTTTAACCCACAAAAGCGATAAGCCTCACGGAAGGGTCACTATAGCGAACGCGATAGGCCTCACGGAAGCAAGACCATAAAAATACCCTTCCAAAACACCCCAGGGGCTCTCAAAACAAAGGAATACATTATTAGGTGAGATAATTCCCCTGTAGTACCTCCTAACGCTCATACACATGTGCCCCCCTTCCTCCCCTTTTTCCCCCCTCCTCAATTATCGGCTATCTTTCCTCTTATTTCCCTGATTTATTGTTTATTTTCCATGCAAATTATTTTCACGCGGTCCCGCACACACGGGTGAGTCATTTACAAACCCCATAGCAGTGGGAAATCTCTCCCGCAGAGCTCAGTTGGTTGCTAGATGTTGCAAAGGGAGGGTGTTTGTCTCTCAGCCAGCCGCCTCAGAATACGACCGGGCGGCGAAGATATAAGTTTTTCACCCCCCAAGTGCTGTTCCCACTTCTTTTATCGCTCTTCAAAGTTCATATGTTCATCATATAAGGAAAATAAATGCACACGGAGAAGAAATATTGCTTTATATCGTAAATATAACAAATTTAGTCACAATCGAAGGGTAGAAATTACCCGTTGTGGACAATTTTCCCTACCGCAGGCACTGTAACTCTAGTTCACCAATTACCACATAGTTCACCACACATTAACTATGTGGCAAACATTAGATTGTACCGAGCACCACGATGGATTCACAGCCATCCACATCATCAACCGCGTCCGATTCGATGCCGTTGCGTACGCCGGCACCCGCCGACAGAAAACGATGCTCCATGAAAAATATACTTAGTCCGGGAAGTATTTGACGCACTTTGAAGCTCTGGAGGAGCAAAACATAGTGATAAAAATTAAATTAGTAGTGGTCATTCTGATGCTGAGTGTGAGAGTGATAATGACCACGAGGCTTACCTAGTGAAGCTGAAAGTGACGAAGACACCCCAAAGCCTCTTCAGACACGTAAAAGTGATAATGGAGGTGATGTTGAATGAAATTGAGGGCACTAGTAAAGTCAATAGCAAGCTACCGGCGTCAGCAGAAACGACGCTCTCCATGAAGCCCACCCCCTCCCCTGCCAAGACCCTATTCAAAATCAATCCCTAATTTATAGGAAGACCATAATACTGTAGAAAGTGCGACCAACAAGAGCAAGAGAGGAGGAGGAATGAGAGCGTGGAAATGAGGGGCATAGAGAAGATGGTGAGAGTTAAGATGCACCTCATGTGGGGATTCCTTTGTCCATCCTGACTGCTTCTTTGCCCAGAGGCTGTCATCACCACTTTCCACCATCACAAGCCTCCACAATATCACAAGTGACACTTTTTGTTTTCTATGCGAGTGGGAGAGACAAAAGGCAGAACTGCCCGTGGCGAGTGCCTTTCCCATAGTTAAGAGAGTGACAGGGCCAAAATCAAGGGACGTTCGAGCCAAAATTCCTGGCCACACAGAGTTTGAAGCAATTTAAGTCATAGGAAGAAGGAAAGACTGATTCTGGGAGAGAGTTCCAGAGCTCAGCTGTTGAATATAAGAAAGATTGAGAATAACGTTTCACTCATGGGTTGGAGAGTTACACAGAGTAGGAGTGAGATTGTGTTGCAAGACGGGTGTGGCATTGACCAACCACACCTCATTATCAAAGAAATTCACCAAAACTCGCCGCTCTTTGATTGGTGAGGCGACCATCATGCATGCCAAGCTCGTGGTAGTAGCTACAAATGCAAAATATATCAATAAATATGACCTTATTGCAATGAAAAATTAATTACCTCCTGGAAGCATTGGCTGTTGGGTGCTGAGTGATACAAAGTGTACAATCCAGAGTCACAGCAGTGAATCCGAATGCGGCGGAAATTCCCGGCCAAAACCTCTTCACTCACATCACAACACAACAACCACTTGATATAGAGAGGTCTAGTCAATGCCATTCTCCAGACAACAGTAAGTGATGGATTTTGATGTTTAGTGCGACTTTCTAGCATGTATATTAGCATACTTATTTCTAGCATGTATATTAGCATACTTATTTTGAGGATGAAAGTCAAGTAATCTGAGGCAAACCTCTAGATCCGGGGTGACGCAAAGGTTTAAAGGAGCCGGGCTTCATGGGTTAATAACTTTCCCTACAGGATGCAGCCGTGATGAACCACTCTGGGGAGAGCCTGGCCACCTACCGCAGCACAGAGACTCAGACAGAGAAGAAGGAGAGATGCTGGTCACAGTTCTATCACTGTATCCTAGGTAATGCCACACTCAATGCGGAACACACAAATTGCATGATCATTTTATCAATTTTCATCTCCTTTTATACTAAACCTTTGATTATTGTATATTAATTTTCTTGAAAAGAGCATTGGCATATTATAGGTTATGCATGGTAAAGCAATCAGGAAGAACCTATAATATTATTTTTATTAATCTCACCACCACATCCCCAATGAAATTAATTAAAGTATATATAATTCAGAAAATTAGCAACGAAATAACGTATTACAACTTGTCTGAACTGCAACTTCTCCCAATTGTGTTGCTTACATAATATGGATAGAGAAAAAATATAAAGCTGTTCAATTATATGAATAAAATATGTATAAACTAGAAGCCAGAGAAATAGTTCATAATAAGTTAGAATGTTTTATGTATATTATATAAGAGAACACCAGAATGTGGTAATCAACAATAATGTTTATTTTAAATTCTGTAAACAATCTTTCAACCTTCAATCAGTTATTCACGTAGCAGCTTATAAATGAAAATAAATACCCAGTCAGAACTTAGGAATTTAACAATGGTGATATCTGATTCTGCAGTATATCTTAACCCCTTCTTTACCGGTGATGTCTTTTCAATTTTATTTTAGCTATATTTAGACAACTTTGTGCAGTTTAAGAAGGATCTGTGGTAGTAACAATGGTTAAGTGAAAGAGTTCAAAGCCTGTGAATTGCTGGAGGCACTTTTGAAACTGAATATAATCGTCTAACAGTAACCAGAATAAACTTAACCCTTTCAGACTCATATGACACAGAGGTTGCCAGATTAGCAATAAGAAATAGAGTTCTCTCACTCTTATAATTACCTCTCCAAAATTAGTTTTCTGCCCACAGCTAACTCAAAGACAACTACAGAGCTTGAAGTAACTAAACTAAAGGTTTCTAAATACCCCTGATGGTAACAAAGGCTTTAAAGTATCCCTAATCGGCTCAAAATTGCGTCATATGTCGGAGAGGGTTAAAAGGACGTCGCTGCTACAGAAGGGGTTAAATATTACAATATGAAAGACTGATTCACTATCTTATTAACAGACAATAATAATAATAATAATACGTCATATGTGCCCCCTCAGGTGATGAGAGCTACCGGAGAGAACGACAGCGTACAGCCTGTCTGGAGCGCTCCGTCAACTCGGTCTCAGTTATCGACACCATGAGTAGGGTCCTGTTTCCTCTCTCCTATGGCCTTCTTAACCTCTTTTACTGGTACTCCTATTATGACACCGATCTCGTCTTCAACTGGTCGGATCCTGGTTTCGATGATCCAGGGTTCGGTCTACACGACATGAACCTCGTTTAAGGGAGTCCACCTCGCTTTTTTTCTCTTACTCTCCCTCTCTTTTTGGCTTGTATCCATTCGGCACCCATTCAGCCTACTATTTAAGACGTTTACCCCCATCCAGGTGTCAATATTTTCCTGGCGAGCGGTAGCGAGCCAGCATATATATATTTTCGTTTTGACAGCAAGCTAAATTTGTAAATTGTTCAATGAAAAATTTCTCTATTTCTCCATACAATGCTGGATCGCTATCGCTCGCCAGGAAGAAATCAACACCTGGATGGGGATAAACGTCTTAAAACAGTTGGCTGAAATGGGCCTAATGGGTACAAGCCAGGGAAAGAGAGAAAAGGAGAGAAAGATAAAAACAAAACGGTGACCCCCCTTAGGCCTTCTTTAAATTTGTTTTCACACAAGCTTACAATTTGGTATGCTTTCATTTGAACATTTAAAGTCAATGGTCCATAAGATTCCAATTTGATTTTTTACCAGTATTAAATAAAATAATATATATTACAAAATGTATCAACATTTATCATTCACATTTCAATATGTTAGTGGTACCCTCTGACTATACACTAACAGACAGACATGCAATAGACCAAGGAATGCAAATACATCCTTAGTAACTATATGCTTAAGGGAGCCCACCTCGCTTTTTCTCTCTTTCTCTCCCTCTCTCTTTGGCTTGTATCGATTCGGCCCCATTCAGCCTACTATTTTAAGACGTTTACCCCCATTCAAGTGTCAATATTTTCCTGGCGAGCGGTAGCGAGCCAGCATATATATATTTTTTTGACAGCAAGCTAAATTTGTACATTTTTCGATAGAAAAATGTCTCCGGCGAAGCCGAATTTCTTCATAAAATGCTGGCTCGCTTTCGCTCGCCAGGAAAAAATCGACACCTGGATAGCAATACATTTATTAAAACAGTAGGCTGAATGGGGCAGAATGGATACAACCCAGATAAAGAATAAAGCAGGTCACCTCCTTAAAAAAAGCAGGTGACCCCCCTTAAGGGGAGATATCCACTTGAGGGACTTTTTTCTTTACCCCCTTCTCCCTCATGTTTAGCCCCATTGCTTTTGAGATTTTAAGACGTTCGCCCCATTAGTTTGGTAATTTTAAGACCTTTCACCCAATTTATGTCACTTTTAAGACCTTTCGTCCCATTTAGGTGTCAATGTTTTCCTGGCGAGCGATAGCGAGCCTGCAATTTAAGAGGAACCGGCCTTTGGCCGGGACATTTTTCTACCGAAAAATGTACAAATTTATCTTGAAAGGGGGTCAAGGGGGTGTAATTTCAAGCTTGATGGAAGTCTAGGAAACACACTAAAAACCTTCCCTTAACTAATACCAACTAATAAAGAAATATATTGTTAACCCTTTGAGTGGTATGTTATATAATTATTTAGAGGTAACTAAGTTGTATTTAGGTAGTTGCCATGAAATGCAAGACACGATGGTTATTTAATGACAGTAATGTCATCACGATCTGCATATTATTACGAACACCAATATGTATTAATTAAACTGTAATAGTGCAATTGTATATGTTCAGTTTTTAACCCGTTCAGTACCAGGGTCGTCCTTTTCATCATATTCTGGCAACTATTAGACTATTTTATTCAGCTTAGGAAGGACCTCTAGCATTATTAAGGCTTCAAACTATCTTAACTAACCCTTTTAACTACCACAGATCCTTCCGAAGCTGCATAATATCGTCTAAATATAGCTAGAATATAAAATAACACACGTCGCTGGTACTCAAAGGGTTAATAACACACGTCGCTGGTACTCAAAGGGTTAATAACACACGTCGCTGGTACTCAAAGGGTTAATAACACACGTCGCTGGTACTCAAAGGGTTAATAACACACGTCGCTGGTACTCAAAGGGTTAATAACACACGTCGCTGGTACTCAAAGGGTTAATAACACACGTCGCTGGTACTCAAAGGGTTAATAACACACGTCGCTGGTACTCAAAGGGTTAATAACACACGTCGCTGGTACTCAAAGGGTTAATAACACACGTCGCTGGTACTCAAAGGGTTAATAACACACGTCGCTGGTACTCAAAGGGTTAATAACACACGTCGCTGGTACTCAAAGGGTTAATAAGCCATGTTTGTTTTAGTTGAAATCGAACAATTATTATCAATCATTTAATTTATAAAATTAAACAAATGTTGTATATGAGAATGTACTAGCATTGCAAAACTTATAATAGTTAGTCTATATTATTAGTAATAATAGTGTTGTTAATTCCAAAAACATATTAACCCTTTCACGCTTTTATGACGCAGAGGTTGCCATATTAGCAATAATAAATAGAGTTCTCTCACTCTTATAATTACCTCTCCAAAATTAGTTTTCTGCCCACAGCTAACTCAAAGACAACTGCAGAGGTTGAAGTAACTAAACTAAAGGTTTCTAAATACCCCTGATGGTAACAAAGGCTTTAAAGTATCCCCAATAGGCTCAACACAGCTAACTCAAAGACAACTGCAGAGGTTGAAGTAACTAAACTAAAGGTTTCTAAATACCCCTGATGGTAACAAAGGCTTTAAAGTATCCCCAATAGGCTCAAAATCGCGTCATATGTCGGAGAGGGTTAATTATGAAGAGAATGTGTGGGATGTACAATCTGGGGTATTAAGTGTTGTCATAGATTCCAGTAGTTTTCGCTCAAGAAGTATTATTGGTATCTTTATAGTTATTGGGGAAAGTGCTTATCCCTCAGAGTATTAGTTAGTGTCCGAAACTTTGTGAAATATCTGACAACACTTATTAACCTCGACTCTTCTACGATACATAGTCATAAAATCACTATTCAGGCAAAGTGTTATAAAGTGTAGTGGACTATAAAGTGTTATAAAGTGTAGTGGACTAGCATACTCCTCCTATTAATGTGAGCACAGAGCAGGTTCTGATACCTTCTCATTCCAACAAGTCTGGTATGGACAACACTGTGCAATTGACAGTGGAAGGTTAGTCGACATTGGCCACCATTGCCTTTCAATTGACAGTGGAAGGTTAGTCGACATTGGCCACCATTGCCTTTCAATTGACAGTGGAAGGTTAGTCGACATTGGCCACCATTGCCTTTCAATTGACAGTGGAAGGTTAGTCGACATTGGCCACCATTGCCTTTCAATTGACAGTGGAAGGTTAGTCGACATTGGCCACCATTGCCTTTCAATTAAGGGGGATCACCAGCTTTGTTTGTCTTTCTCTCTTTCTCTGGCTTGTATCCATTCGGCCCCATTCAGCCAACTGTTTTGAGACATTTATCCCCATCCAGGTATCAATTTCTTATCGCTCGCCAGCATTGTATGGAGAAATTCGGCTCCGCAGGGGAAATTTTTCTATCGATTTTGTTTACGAATTTAGCTTGCTGTCAAAACAAAAAAATATGAATGCTGGCTCGCTACCGCTCGCCAGGACAATATTGACACCTGGATGGTGGTAAACGCCCTAAAACAGTAGGCTGAATGGGGTCGAATGGATACAAGCCAAAGAGAGAGGGAGAGAAAGAGAGAAAAAGCGAGGTGACCCCCTTTAAGAACTCTGACAACAGAAGCATATAACGGTATTATTTGGATTTTGGAGTGTTTCTATAAGACAGCCACTTGGGCAGGCATAGCCATACAGAGTAGGATGTAATGATGCTCCTTGTCCAGTTAATTGGTTCGAAATTTGAAAGTACAGTCACGAACTTAAATCTCATTTCTTATTAAGGGGGTCACCGGCTTTTTTTCTCTTTCTCTCCTTTTCTCTCTTTCTCTGGCTTGTATCCATTCGGCCCCATCAAGCCAACTGTTTTAAGACGTTCATACCCATCCAGGTGTCGATTTCTTCCTGGCGAGCGATAGCGAGCTAGCATTGTATGGAGAAATCCGGCTTCGCCGGAGAATTTTTTCTATCGAAAAATGTACACATTTAGCTTGCTGTCAAAACAAAAATATATATACTGGCTCGCTACCGCTCGCCAGGAAAATATTGACACCTGGATGGGGGTAAACGTCTTAAAACAGTAGGCTGAATGGGGCCGAATAGATACAAACCAGCGAGAGAGGGAGAGAGATAAAACAAAAAGCGAGGTGGGCTCCCTTAAGTGCATTTGCATAATTGTACGCTGCTACTGTAATAGCCAGGTGTTAAACTAGTAATTATTATGCAAGACTGGTGCCGGGTGTATTTGGTTGACTCGTCCCAAAATGTCAACCGTCGATATATTTGGCAATGATTTTAATGAGTGATATTTATTTGTGTGTTGCTTTATAGTTAGATTACTGTTTGGATAGATGATAGATAAATGTGTGAAGTAACTGTTATAGAAGTGGGCATGATAGTTTGTAAGGTTACATTATGACGTTATAAAGACCTAATACGAAGGAATCTAATTATATTGAAAATCAGCATCTGGCTTAAGGGGAGGTATTTAGTTTGTTCCCTACGTTTTCATCAAGCTTAAAATTACACCCCATAGACCCCCTTTCAAGATAAATTTGTACATTTTTCGGTAGAAAAATGTCCCGGCCGGAGGCCAGTTGCTCTTAAATTACAAGCTCGCTATCGCTCGCCAGGAAAAAATCGACACCTTAATGGCACGAAAGGTCTTAAAATTGACAGAAATGGGGCAAAATGTCTAAAAATTTCAAAACTACTAGGGCGAACGTCTTAAAATCTCAAAAGCAATGGGGCTAAACATGAGGGAGAAACGGGTCCAGAAAAAAATCCCTCAAGTGGATATCTCCCCTTAAAGAATATATGGTGGTATAAATTGGGTAACTAGAGCTTCAGTCTTTGGGCCTTAGATAATATACAGTATTTATGATATTCTATTTAGCTCTTCGGCCCCTGACTATTACGATAAACACATTCTTCGTTTGATTGCAATTAATATTTGTATTTCCGTGTGCGTGTGCGTTCTATATATTTATTAGACGCATTGTTGTTGTTTTTAGAGATAGTCACTTCTATGTCATGCAATATCATCCAAGTAAATCTCACCACTCGTATTCTTCATAATCTTTATAAACATCCTACACTACATAAGTAGGCATAAGCGACTTTCTACAGTATAAAGGCGCTGTCACACGAGCGTTTTTTCGTCAATTTTTACGGGCAATTGTAGTCTGGCCGCTTTAAAACTTAAGGTTTAATATAAGTTTGCTACCAGGCATAATCTACCTTTAGTCTGGTTTCCGATTCCAACGTTATAAAGAACCTCATAATATTACGAGAAAAAACTTGCTCGTCGAAAATTGCCGGAAAAAGTGCTCCTGTGACACCAGCTTAAGGGGAGGTATTTAGTTTGTTCCCTAGGCCTCCATCAAGCTTAAAATTACACCCCCTTGAGTCCCTTTCAAGATAAATTTGTACATTTTTCGGTAGAAAAATGTCCCGGCCGAAGGCCGATTCCTCTTAAATTACAGGCTCGCTATCGCTCGCCAGGATAAAATCGACATCTGAATTGCATGAAAGGTCTTAATATGGGGTGAAAGTTCTTAAAATCGCTAAACTAATGGGGCAAACGTTTTATAATATCAAAAGCAATGGGGCTAAACATGAGGGAGAAAGGGGTCAAGCAAAAAATCCCTCAAGTGGAGACCTCCCCTTAACACATTGACCACGCAGTGAGAGGGGAACCCTAAATATTCGAAGGCAAAGTGTAAATCCTGTAATCATTCAGAATCCGAGAGTAACTATTACGCTTTTAATCCATTCCCTATAGTGTTATCACTAAAGACAAATTGCAATAACACGTGTACTTATTGTCTAATGCTATAGATATACTAGTATGTCAAGATATATTGTCGTAATATATTAATATTAAGATCCCATCAATAGACTAGCGTGTACAATATTTACAGCTTTCAAGAATACTGCGGAATGATATCTTAGCAAAAATTTATTAGAATTTTTTGCTACAATATCAGCTCCGTTAGAAGATAAATTTACACAGACTAATACATGCAAAAGTCGCTAATGTAATACTGACATGAAGAACTTTAATAGTCTTAGTAGTAATAGATGTAGTAGGAATCCCTGCTGTCAAATTATTTACATGTTTTTATCCCATATTATTACACAATTATCGAGCTTCGTAAATGTCTGTGCTTCAGGGCATTATGATATGACAGGTACCAATATACGTAGAGGTGTGTATCAGTAAGTGGAAATATTGTTATGACTTTTGAGCAGAGATAATGTATCTCTTGAAAGTACTTATAGGAATCACACAGTTTTTCGGTCATATTCACAACCGTAAGTTTTGCTTTAAGGGGAGGTATTTAGTTTGTTCCCTAGACCTCCATCAAGCTTAAAGTTACACCCCCTTGAGTCCCTTTCAAGATAAATTTGTACATTTTTCGGCAGAAAAATTTCCCGGCCGAAGGCCGGTTCCTCTTAAATTACAGGCTCGCTATCGCTCGCCAGGATAAAATCGACACCTGAATTGCACGAAAGGTCTTAATATGGGGTGAAAGTTCTTAAAATCGCTAAACTAATGGGGCAAACATTTTATAATATCAAAAGCAATGGGGCTAAATATGAGGGAGGAAGGGGTCAAGAAAAAAATCCCTCAAGTGGAGATACCCCCTTAACTCCCTCGCCCCGGGTGTATGCGTAAATATCTACACACTCATGCGGGCTGGTTTTGTGTTTTCCGTTTTATCTCCTTCCTGCACTTAACTTAAACAACATAACATAATTAATCATGTGGAAATGAACCTCGGAAAATGAGTGACCTGAAGAAACAATCTGCTAAACCTATACCGTACTCACTGCCAATCCTTCTTCTTCACGATACAACAGGCTAGAAGTGTGTAGGTGCCACCCAGACAGTGTAGTGAAGAGTTGAAGTGTAGTAACTTTCACCGAGGGAGGCTGGCCTGTCCGTCTTCGTCTGACTAGCTATGGCTACAGCGTTGCCTCTCGCTCATAAACATAAGTCTGCTGCCCTCACACCTTCTGTACGTGTGATAGCCATTCCAGATGTGCTCTAAGTGAAGTGTACAACTGTCAATGGCACCATTACCGGCAATCGCAGGTGTTACTCATCGTTACTCATTACTGTTCTGATAAGTATTACAATATACGTATTACGTAAGATGTTAGTTCACATTTATTATTCATTTATCATAGAAAGATTCATAAGTTTCGAGTGTACAATTGTTACCAGCAAACATTGGTGTTACTCACAATTACTCATCCATGTTCAGATAATTATTACAGTCTACAGAGTACAGAAGATACTTATTTCACAGAGGATTTCATCATAGACAGATTTTTAAGTGTTATATTTGTTCAATAGTTTGTATTGTCAGTCAGTCAGACAGTAGCCAGCCCTTACTCCCACAAGGGGTAGGGAGGATCATCAAGAGACGCAAGCAAGGAAAAAGAGGTAACAGGAAAAAAACACAAAAAGCAAGCACAAAAGCATTCAGAAGCACCAATCACTCATCAGCCCCAAAAATCAATGGTTTCACCTCATATGTTATACTTCCGGACAAGATCTCTTCACATCAACATCTGGAATATTAAAAACTTTCCAGGTTTGTAATTTCAAACGGTCCAGAGACGTTTGTGTACTGTCTCTAACAGCTGTCTCTAAATAGCTCTTCTGAACTATCAGAAGAGACTGGATGTCTCCGTCGACGACACCTGCCCGAGATGTAACACAGCACCCCATATCATTGGGCACATCCTAAAAGACTGCATTTCACACAATCACTTATGCCAACACTATAATCTACACTCCTTGAGAGCTCTGTGGGAAAGCCCGACCGTGGCCATGGCCTTCCTTGTGGACTTGGGCTGTTTGGCCAGGCAGCTTAGGGAACTACAACAACAACAAACTTCTTATGTTCATTCCTGTATTTTGCTAATTATTTTGCTTCAACTATTCCCTTTTCACGCTTTGACACACATTCTGACACCATAGCATACCATCTTCTTCACGGCTTTCCACGCCTTCTTCTTCCTTCCACTTCACTGACATAGATCCTTTTAACTATTCTTTCTTCAGGCATTCTTGTCATATGACCATACCATATGAAAACACTATCTTCAACCTTTTGCTCTACCGACTTCTTAACTCCACACGACTAGGATCCCTTATATTCACTTGTCTTACTTTGTCTATTCTTCGAACTCCTCACTTAATGCAACATTAATTCTTACACATGCTGCACTACCATTATAAAAACTCTTCACGGCATTCAACAAATTGTCTTTTAGATCATACAGCTCTAAAAATTTCCATAGTCCTTTTCTAGTAACTTTGTCATATGCTTTCTCAAGATCCATAAATGCCATGTATATCTTCTTATCTTTTTCACATGCCTTTTCTAGCATCTGTCTCACTGTAAACATCTGATCCACACATCCTCTTCCACTTCAAAATCAACCCTGTTCATCACTCTTTCACTCTGTCAATCACTATTCTCGCATATACCTTACCAACCACACTCAACAGACCTCTGTAACACTTACATTAATTTCGTTCACCTTTACCTGTATACAATGGGACTATCATTCCTCTCTTCCAGTCCACTGGCAGCACTCCATTTGTCCAAACTTTTGAACATGATTTCCACAACCAATCTATGGCTACTTCACCTCCATTTCTTATCATTTCACAGTGTACTTCATCTATACCAGCAGCCTTTCCATTATTCAACTTCTTTACTGCATTCACTAATTCTACTCTAGATATGTTGCCTCTTTCTACATGTCTCTCGCGTAGCACTTCTAACAGACCTCGATCATTGACTAATGGTGTTTCCAAATCCACTCATTAGTCCTTCAAAATACTCCTTCCATCTCTCCTTTATTTTCTCCACATCTATAATCACATTTCCTCTTTCATCTTTCACATTTTCAAATTTTTTACAACATGCACCTGAGCCCCCTGGGCACGTTCACAGCCATTCCACAAACACCCAAACATCTAGGGGGAGAAGGGGACTAAGTGGATGGTGGCGAAGAAGGGATAGGAAACGGAATATGACCATATCAAATAACAGTGCTTCCAATGTCCAAGCTATCTAGTAAATATAAGTAGACTAACATAAATTATCAACAACCCAGCACTCTCTACCATTTCCCGCTGTA
This sequence comes from Paralithodes platypus, assembly GCA_032716605.1. NCBI lineage: Eukaryota > Metazoa > Arthropoda > Malacostraca > Decapoda > Lithodidae > Paralithodes > Paralithodes platypus. The sequence goes on from CM064494.1 coordinate 8,625,610, forward strand.
GTCTAGCATATTATTTAATTAGTACATTTGATAATTAATCAGGAGTACCTATTATTGATATGTTGTTTTGACTTTATATTGTCTTTGTCCCAGTTTTGGTTTGACTTTGTTTGCAAGTTTTACATTTTAATTTTAACAAGAAGTAAAATTTGGAGTGTAAAGAACTTATTCCATCGTGGGAACATATTGACAAGAGGTCAAAAGTTATGTACTAAGTGAATGCATTTGTTTTCAAATAATTCCTTTAATTTTAAAGCTATTCCTTTCCTTCCTTTCAAATCCAATATTTCAATTTACAAAAATTAAGTTCTATGTTGAATTATAATTTGTATGATAGTAAGATTTTTGAAATAATAACTGCACTAATTTCTGTAAATAATTACATTGACTTAATGTTTATTTGTTTGCTGTATAAATTCCTTCTGTGGTATTGAAGGATTATAATTAATTAAGCCAAAATTATATCAGTTAGCATGTAATGAAACTGTGGGGATTCCGATTTAATTAGTTTGAAGAAACAATGTTTTTGAGATATTGTCCATCGAAAGTATATTTTCATTTTTTGAAGCAATTACAACTCTTACATAATTATTTATATAACAAAATATATTAGGGTTGATTTGCCGAGCATAAGGAAGTATAAACGTATAGACTGCAGTAACCTAAACAAAGTGTCCGTTCAAAGAGGTTCATTGGAGTTTATTTAATCATGACCAATAGTTTATTATGCTTACAGCTGCACAATACTGTACAAGGTTAGTCCTCAAATGCTATGTAATGCTACACAATACAAAATTAATCATGACCAATAGCTTATGATTCCTACGGCTGCACAATACAAGGTTAACCCGAGAAGCACGATAAGACTCACGGAAGTATCTGCATAGCGTACGCAATAGGCCTCACGGAAGTAAGACCATGAAAAACTCCTTTCATAACGCCCCTGGGGTTTTCAAAACAAAGGAATATGTGATTAGGTGAGATCATTCTCCTCTAGTATCTCCTAACACTCGTCCACATGTGTCTCCCCCAACCCCTTTTTTCACTCCTTTTTCCCTCCTCCTTATTTATCGGCTATGTTTCCTCTTACATCCATCATTTATCGGTTATTATCCGCGCCAATTATTCTCATGCAAGCTCGAAGACAGGGGTGAATCATTTAGAGACCCTACAGAAGTGTGAGATCTCTCTCGGGTTGCTCAGTAGCTTGCAAGGATGTATGTCACTCGACCGGCCGACCCAGAATACGACAGGGAGGCGAAAATATATGTTTTCCACCACTCAATTGCTGTTCCCACTTCTTTTGCGGCTCTTCAAGGTTGATATGTTCATCATATAAGTAAAAAAAATGCATACGAAGAAGAAATAATGCTTTACTGTATATATGGTAAATATAACTAATTCTGGGCACGCTTCCTGGGCACTTTTGGCTACCTCATTCTCGCGCTCCCCGGGTTAATCATGACCAATAGCTTATTATTCCTACGGCTGTACAATACAATGGTGTATATCCAAGTGCAGTATACAGAAAAGGGGTGGGCGTGAATTCAATTCAGTGTTGCGTCTGCCGTTTCTGGATACACTATGGGAAGAAGCGCTGCGCTGTACTAAAATAAGGGACCTCCGCTGAGAAAGAAGTTTGAAGTTGACAAATTTGTATGCATAATATGAAAAGGTGAACTTGTGTTAAGGGGAGGTTTTTAGTTGATTCCCTAGGCTTCCATCAAGCTTAAAATTACACCCCCTTGAGTCCCTTTCAAGATAAATTTGTACATTTTTCGGTAGAAAAATGTCCCGGCCGAAGGCCGGTTCCTCTTAAATTACAGGCTCGCTATCGCTCGCCAGGATAAAATAGACACCTGAATTGCACGAAAGGTCTTAATATGGGGTGAAAGTTCTTAAAATCGCTAAACTAATGGGGGCAAACGTTTTATAATATCAAAAGCAATGGGGCTAAACATGAGGGCGAAAGGGGTCAAGAAAACAATCCCTCAAGTGGAGACCTCCCCTTAATGACTGGTTCGAGTGTATTAACTTTGGCTGTGGTTATTCTGTAGTTAATGATGGTTGCAAGAAAAATAACACACACAAAGAATAACACACACAAAGAATAACACACACAAAGAATAACACACACAAAGAATAACACACACAAAGAATAACACACACAAAGAATAACACACACAAAGAATAACACACACAAAGAATAAAGTTCTTACCTGATGCTTTGGCTAGCTCCGATGATTATTTGGCAATATTCATGATGGCGGAAGGTAGACGGGCTTAACAAATGTTAGTGGAACAAGGATAGGGTATATAAGCTAGACTAATTCATGGTAATTTACGTTAATCTGTTATTGAAAGCTCTAAATAATTAATGATGTGAATATTATATGATAGCTGTGATGAATAGTGAAGCTAAAACACCTAACTATATAAAAGGGTGATAAAGAATCGTTAAGGGCATTGCTTGGACGGAGGATGGTAAGAGAGAGAGAGCCAGCAGGTCGCTTTGGAGTTCCTCAAGGATTTGTTGATCGCAGTGCGTTAGGTAAAATAATACCCATTAATTTTAACCGGGGAACAACACAGTAGTATTATAGGAAAAATAACATGCTTATCCACATTTAGCTATAGAATAATAACATGCTTATCCACATTTAGCTATAGAATAATCTATTCCTCCTGAAGTATAGAGCGTTTAACTTAAGACTACGGGCTGGGTACGTGTCGCTACCTCAACCCAGATTAAGTAGCATTGATACTGTTCATATTAAGGGGAGGTTTTTAGTTGATTCCCTAGACTTCCATCAAGCTTAAAATTACTTCCCCTTGACCCCCTTTCAAGATAAATTTGTAAATTTTTCGGTAGAAAAATGTCCCGGCCGAAGGCCGGTTCCCCTTAAATTACAGGCTCGCTATCGCTCGCCAAGAAAAAATCGACACCTAAATGGCACGAATGGTCTTAAAATTGACAGAAATGGGGCGAGGGTTCTTAAAATCGCCAAACTAATGGGGCAAGCGTCTTTAAATCTCACAAGCAATGGGGCTAAACCTGAATGAGAAAGGCGTTCAATAAAAAATCCCTCAAGTGGATATCTCCCCTTAACTAGAGTATGAGTCACTGGAGATGGAGGACACGTTTTGCTACTTGGGAGATACCATACCATCTCTACAGGTGGCGGGGCCGAGGCCACCATTATCGCAATAATTAGATGTGGCTAGGGAAAATTCTTAGATCTGCTGCCATTATTTACCATGATAAGATTCCCAAGTGCAGTGCCCTATGCTTCAGAAATGTGGCTTGTCAAAGCCGATGATATCAACATAATGGAACGTAAAGAGATGAGAATGGTGAGATGGATGTGTGGGCCCAAACTGAAAGATAGGATATCTATTGAAGAACTGAGGAGATGGTTAAGTATCAAGAGTATCAGTAAAGGAATGCGTACTAGCAGGCTTGGATTGTTTGGACATGTGGAGAGGATGGATGAAAAGATGCAAGTCAATGTGGAGTGAGCTGCACCAAAGGACAGACCAAGAAAGACGTGGGATGAGACCTTTCGGTCTGATCTTGAATTAAACAACCTAATAAGTTAGGCAACTCTGAACAGGGCTGCCCGGAACGCCTCCATTAACACTCGGTCTTTAGATTTATGTATGTATGTATGTATGTACATTATAATAGTTTATCGTTCCTAGGGATGCACAATACAAGCTTAATCATGACCGATAGCTTATTAATCCTATGGCTGCATAACACATGGTTAATCATGACCGATAGCTTATTAATCCTATGGCTGCATAACACATGGTTAATCATGACCGATAGCTTATTAATCCTATGGCTGCATAACACATGGTTAATCATGACCGATAGCTTATTAATCCTATGGCTGCATAACACATGGTTAATCATGACCGATAGCTTATTAATCCTATGGCTGCATAACACATGGTTAATCATGACCGATAGCTTATTAATCCTATGGCTGCATAACACATGGTTAATCATGACCGATAGCTTATTAATCCTATGGCTGCATAACACATGGTTAATCATGACCGATAGCTTATTATTCCTATGGCTGCATAACACATGGTTAATCATGACCGATAGCTTATTAATCCTATGGCTGCATAACACATGGTTAATCATGACCGATAGCTTATTAATCCTATGGCTGCACACATGGTTAATCATGACCGATAGCTTATTATTCCTATGGCTGCATAACACATGGTTAATCATGACCGATAGCTTATTAATCCTATGGCTGCATAACACATGGTTAATCATGACCGATAGCTTATTATTCCTATGGCTGCATAACACATGGTTAATCATGACCGATAGCTTATTAATCCTATGGCTGCACAATACACAGTTAATCATGACCAATACCTTATTATTCCTATGGCTGCACAATACACAGTTAATCATGACCAATACCTTATTATTCCTATGGCTGCACAATACACAGTTAATCATGACCAATACCTTATTATTCCTATGGCTGCACAATACACAGTTAATCATGACCAATACCTTATTATTCACAAGTTGCACAATACTCAGTTAATCATGACCAATACCTTATTATTCCTATGGCTGCACAATACACAGTTAATCATGACCAATACCTTATTATTCCTATGGCTGCACATACACAGTTAATCATGACCAATACCTTATTATTCCTATGGCTGCACAATACACAGTTAATCATGACCAATACCTTATTATTCCTATGGCTGCACAATACACAGTTAATCATGACCAATACCTTATTATTCCTATGGCTGCACAATACACAGTTAATCATGACCAATACCTTATTATTCCTATGGCTGCATAATACACAGTTAATCATGACCGATAGCTTATTATTCCTATGGCTGCACAATACACAGTTAATCATGACCAATACCTTATTATTCACAAGCTGCACAATACACAGTTAATCATGACCAATACCTTATTATTCACAAGCTGCACAATACACATGGTTAATCATGACCAATACCTTATTATTCACAAGCTGCACAATACACAGTTAATCATGACCAATACCTTATTATTCACAAGCTGCACAATACACAGTTAATCATGACCAATACCTTATTATTCACAAGCTGCACAATACACAGTTAATCATGACCAATACCTTATTATTCACAAGCTGCATAATACACAGTTAATCATGACCAATACCTTATTATTCACAAGCTGCACAATACACAGTTAATCATGACCAATACCTTATTATTCCTATGGCTGCATAATACAAGGTTAACTCTCTGACGCTCACAGAAACCTATATTAAGGGGGAGTCACAGGCTTTGTTTTTATCTTTCTCTCCTTTTCTCTCTTTCCATGGCTTGTATCCATTCGGCCCCATTCAGCCAACTGTTTTAAGACGTGTATCCCCATTGTTACGATGTTCCACCATTGTAAGCTTAATTTAGTTTAGTCTATAAATTACTGTTGCATTGGTCATATCATATTCACAGGGTGAATCTCACACTGCGTGAAGCAATGATCAATCATACGGTGTGAAGCAGTGAGCGATATTTATCCGTATATTATCGTCTGTTTCCAATTCATATTATTTCGTTCAATGATGTGGTCACTGTGAGTTCCCATTCTCAGTGGCTGTCGTTTATTTATGTATTAGTTTATTATTAGTTTTATATTAGTAATACATTGACACAATGCGTATACTGTATATATTGGGGTATATTAGTAATACATTGACACAATGCGTATACTGTATATATTGGGGTATATTAGTAATACATTGACACAATGCGTATACTGTATATATTTTATGCATTGCATACATTTTGTATTTAGTTGTTTAATCCTATGTGGTCCTACTTGCATTATTTAAGTAAGAATTACATTAGGCATAAAGAACCATCTGCCAAGCTGGTTCAAGTGGAGCCATCTGTTGGTGTCAGTATGTACCAGCTGGACGCTAGTTAGTCCGCATTTAGCTTTCAAGAGAGAAACTTCTATCTCTTGCTTCTCTATTATTTATTTCATTGGCATTTTAACTAACATCCCAAAGATTTCCAGGGCGTGTGTGTCCCTGCATATTCTATTGTGTTTTCCATATATATTTCTCCCCTTCTGTTTTTAGCTAGTCTTAGTAGAGCCGCAAACCTTGGCCTTGTTAAGGTGTGGTAGGGCCAGTATATGTCGGTATTGGTGGAGGGGTAAGAGGCTATATCTTATCACTCGCTGGCATAATATCTAGACCTAGTATACTCTATTATGTTCTTGTTATTCCTGCAGAGGCATGTGTTGATCCCAGCCAATCATTATTTTTCCATGTGCATTGTTTTAGTTAGGGGTCCAGACTATTAGGGTGCCTGGTTCGAAGTAGAGGGTGGAGGACTTCATTAGGCTTCAGTTACAGGGAGGATACTTCGGCTCAGGCAGGCTAATAGTCTGGACAAAATAGACTGGCGTTTTATAGTTGTGTTGCAGTGCGCCGCAGGTAGGCTGTAATGCCTACCTGGGTATTATTTATCTACTTGCACGAGCACTGGCACAATTATAAAACCCCGTTGAGTTGAAGTCGGCTTAGGACTCTTCAACGATTGTTAGGATGAGCTTAGGTGGGTGGTGGTTGACAGGTGTTTGGTTGATCCGTGATTCATTCGTTTATGCTTGATACTTGATTCATTGTTTTTGCATTCATTGTTGGCATGTATTTACCATAATTTTAATAACGTAGATTAAATCAGAGCTTTTTATTCTTTGTGCAGCTTAGAAAGGATCCTCCTCCGACTGAGTGTTGATGGTAGTTGTGGCTCAAGATATCTTTTCACCACAAATAGGGGTTCCAGTTTTTGCATTGTTTGTATAACGGAACCAGTTGGGGGATTGTCTGCACCTTTGGTCCCCAGAGAGCCTGGAAGTTGCGAATGAGCTCTGTTCTGTTGTGATAGGCTGTGTTACGAGTTGAGGCTACGAGGTGCTGAGCATTTAATTGTCTGTGTTAGTCCAAGGACTAGAAGCCTCTATTGTCCGTTGTAACAGTATCCAGGTGTCGATTCCTTCCTGGCGAGCCAGCATTGTATGGAGAAATCCGGCTTCGCCGGAGACATTTTTTTATCGAAAAATTTACAAATTTAGCTTGCTGTCAAAACAAAAATATATATATGCTGGCTCGCTACCGCTCGCCAGGATAATATAGACACCTGGATGGGGGCAAGCATCTTAAAACAGTAGGCTGAATGGGGCCGAATGAATACAAGCCAAAAAGAGATGGTGAGCAAGAGAAAAGTGGGGTCCCTTAAGATACATATCCGTTCCCTTGCCCCAGCAAGCATTGCACGCAATGGTGGCGGCGCACAAAGAACACAAATATTATCGCTATTTAATGCCACAATAATTCCCGCTACATGCAATGTATTATGCATCCAAAGATAGAGCAAACAAAACAAACAAAATGTCCCAAAACATCAAATTATCAGTCAAAATTGATCGAAAATTAAATATTAAACATTTCTTCCGGGTTTTCAGTCATGTTTTTGTTATATGCTCAGCAAAAAAATATTTGTATATAAAATATATATGGGTACATGATTAATCAGAATTTGTTTATCAACAATAGTTTTTGTTAGGCCTATATGAATAAAATAACTCAGTTCAGGTAAATCATGAACATGGCACTGCAAACGAAAATGTTAATTCTACATCGATATTTACCCACAAGTGTTACATCTACTTCACTGTAGTACATTTCAAAAGAAAGAGGAAAGGCCAATTACCAAACATACAAAACCTACAAAACATTGAATAATCAAAGATGTAATTGATGCCGACTAAAAAAAAATAATGTTTTATTTACTACATCCGACTTCGCATGGCTGTAATTCAAAATTTGGAGTGATAATAGGTTTGTATGTATGAAATATGTGTTTGTCATTCCCTTTCCGACGGGGAAATCAGAATTTGTCCATCAGTAGTTTTTCATATGAAAATTAAAAACAAATATGGGTAAGTAGAATTCACTTTTGACTTTATAGGCGATTACATTCTCATACAGTGAATGTTACAGCTATGAACTACAGTGGATATATTTCGGTATATAGCACAATGCATGCTAAAGATAATAAATTGATACCCAACTCTCTACAACTAACACTTTTGTATACAAATGTTTGCCTATACGCAACCATTCGTAATGGTTAAAACCTGTTCAAACTTCCTTTTAAGCGTACAGGTTGGTCGCCATAGTATCACCATAATAGAAACTATTTCAAATATACAACACTCCCGGGCACATGGAGAGCCAGGATTTAAAAGGCTAGCGCAGCGTAACTCACCGCCTGATTAGACTGAGGACTGAATCAATTTCCTACGTGTGTTACTCAGGCTGAATTAGTGCATTGTTACCAATGATTTCACTCACTCTACCACATCCAAAACTTATAAAACTTATCACAGCCCAATTTTCACGCGGATCGCGTTTAATTTTTTTCCTTTTTTTTAAGTTTTCAAAAGTTTAATAACGTGATTTGTGCGGCTGTCCACTTCGGACAAACCCTCTTAAATACACGATTCGCGGTCCTGAGCATTAGGGAGTTAATCGTAACCAATAGTATATTATTCTTACAGCTGCACAATATAAGGTTAATCATGACCAATAGCATATTATTCTACGGCAGCACAATAGAAGATTAATCATGACCAATTGTATATTATTATAAGGCTGCACAATACTAGGTTAGTCTCTAAATGTTATCTCATTGCGTTCATAACATTTTGAGATCAGGATGACATACTATATCAATACTGACAGAACAAATTCTATCAGGATGACATAATACATAAAACATGACAGACTTTCAAGGAATGTTCTTACAACTTTTGGCCTTCAAATGACCAATAAAGACAATGAAACCATTCAAATTACAACAAATTTGAATGTACCATTTCTGTATTATTAAATCGTCCTGTACTTGGTAGAGGGTCCCTAGCCCAATCACCCCTTACTGTGTATAGTGAATTAGGTCAGTCTTAGCATTTCCATATTAAATGTAAAATTGCCAATAATCAGACTCTCTCTGAAAATTGCTTACTATTATACCTGATTATTCATAATTGTCTCCCCTTTATATTGTACGAAGTTGTATAGTTGTTTTGCATTTAAAACATAAGCTAAGGAATGTATATGCATGAAATAACTATCAAAAATTTATTTAATTTGTCTTTATTGTTATAGTTAGACAAATCAAAACTTGGAGACACAATACTCCTTTCCAGACCAAACATATTTATGGGACTTCAACATAGCTTTAAAAGTTAAAATAAACAAATGCAGCCTTTTCACCATATATATACTGCATTAGTTGTATTCAATGCTTATAAAACATCACAATTTGGCAATTTATAAGATTGTGAAACATTAGTTTGAATTATGGAATTTTGAGCCTGTGTAAATATGGCTGTGCTCTTCTATTGTCACTTCTTATTGTAGAGTTGGTCAAATTTGGGAGTGGTTTTGATGTCGTGTGTGATCGTTGTGACGCCACAGATTCCATGTCATAAACCAGTACACCATGTTTAGCCCCACTAGTTATTTTGGCGATTTAACACCTTTCGCCCCATTTCATTGTCAATTGACCTTTCGTGCCATTTAGGTGTCGATTATTTCCTGGCGAGCGTAAGCGAGCCTGCAATTTTAAAAGGAAAAGGCCTTCGGACGGGATATTTTTCTACCGAAAAATGTACAAATTTATCTTGAAGTCTAGGGGGTGTTTTTCTAAGCTTGATGGAGGTCTAGGTAAGAAACTAAAAAAATGTATGAATACATGAATTAATAGACCAAACAAACGGCCAGTCTCTCTTTAAAGTATGGAAGTGGTTGGCAACCCAGTGGTAGAGTGTGACACTATTATACTTAGCGTTACAGGTATATTTGTACAAGTGTCTAGAGAACTTGGTTGTACTGTTTTATGCTTTGGAAATGGTTTCTCCCAAAAAAAAATTGCGAAATTAGACGCATTCAGAAAGTAGTAGAAGTCTCATAAATGCTGTTTATATAATTTAATCTGTTAAATAATTCATGAAACTCTCTGAGAAGCAAATCGCTAAATTAATAGTTCTCCGTTTAGTAAATATAATATGAAGTCATTCAAAATATACAGTATTATCTCGATAAACAAGACAATCAATATTTATGTCATGGTGTATAAATTATGCTAAAGGTGTAGGGAATATATCTAGGGCATATGTATAACAACAATATAAACATTTATAAGAGAAAATATCCATTCATATTTCCACAAACATTAAGATTATTTCCTTTAGCAAAAACTGCATTTGACAGTTGAAGCCTAGATGCCAACTAAATATTGTAAATACACTTGAACGCAATATTGGTAGGATTATAGATTAAATGCTTATAAAACTGCCTCATAATGTTCTTGTATGTTGCACATATAAAACATGATTAAAAAAAACTGTATATACATTTTGTAAGGAAGACATTGTCTCCATTTGTACTATGATGAAGAAACACAATGGAAGATATGATTGGAAAAATGCTTCCTGTGAGACAAAAGGTTGAGACTTTAACAAGAGACTTTGGTTAAATACAAACGTTCGCTAATAGTGATCTATCTTGTGTCTTCCGATTCACTTTTAGATGCAGCGTTCTGTATCTTAGCCTACATTTGATTAGAAAATAACACTTATTTCCTTACATATTTAAATTATGGTTTTATATTTTACAGAATATTAGTTTGTTATTCATGGTTCCATTCCAGTAGTTTGAAGACTCTGGAATATGCCATAGCAATGCCCTCAGAAACACAGTATAGTTGTCGCATATAGGTTTGGCAACTTTAGCTTTGGACCATCCAATATACCATCAATAATTATAAAACAAAATGCATTGTGTTAAGTTGTGACTTACCGCATGATATAACACACACATACACACATGCTGTAAGTTTCGTGTTCACAATGTTAACAACTCCAATATCCATACAATGTATTACAAATACTGCACAATATGTAACCAATGTAGGCCTACTGTAATATGTATGCTATGCAAATAACAAATTGAGATGCAATTCCTTCATTGTAATTGCATTATACAGTGTGTATTTATTACATCATAATTATATTTTAAAAGGTATAACAGGGTACACAATATCCACATCCATTCAGGTTAGATGGCCTTTTAGTTCTTTACTATGTGACACACTCGATGGAGGCTATGGAATATTCATAAGAAGAACTGTAAATGGTCAAAATTAATAAAACTTATGTCCTGTTTTTTAGACGTTCATCAAGAGCAAGTTACATTATGTTTAACAACTAGATTAATCGAAGTCAACAACTTTATTTACAATAGATGACCTGCCACACTCTTGAACAAATTGTTGCAAGATCCATGTGGTCACCTGTGCATGTGGTGAATCTTTTTTGCAAATCTGTGTGCATGTGGGTTTCTTTACCATATGTTGAGTGATTGTAAAAGTTGATCCTATGAGATATTCTACAGCTTGACAGTATCATGGATAGTTGACTAAAATTTCAAGACCATCAGCTAATATACCGAATCAAAGTATTTTTGAAACATTTATATATCTATATTGTGTGTGATATGCTACGGCCAAAATGATTCCTGCCACCCTTCCTAGCATACCTAGCTTGCTTCATGTCAACACCCTGCTTCACTAGTTAACTAGACATAATGCAAATATCAATAAGATGCAAATATACCAATGTGAATAGGGTAAGGATGAAATATACTGACATATTCAAACATGTGTTTTCTTTCAGATTAACTAGAATCTCTAACACATCTTGAGTAAAGCCATATATATATATAGGTTTCTATATTGCTATTATTGTTAGGTTTTTTATTACCGCTGTCCACGAGCTGGCCCTTGTGGATGGTTGATATCATATTCACCTTCCGCTGATCGTGCCAGTGAATGGCTAGCATCGACTCGTGTTGCTGGGTGAAAATTTCCTTCTTTTGGGTCTTCTTCGGGAATCAGAGCATGTTTTTCCGGTGCGCCCATAGTGTCTCGACTTTTGGGTTTTCTTTGTTTGCAGGACCTCGTAAGGTGAGGGGACGTGTGGTAGTTATCGGTATACAAGATTTGGTTCTTGTCAAAATACCGATCCATCATCTCCTTTACCACCACCCCACCAAACCCTATTTCAGGACCTTTTTGAACTTCGCTCTCCTTGTCACTGTAGACGATGAAGTCGAGGAAGCACGAATAGTTTGATCCAAAAACGAGGTTACTTTGATGGGATGTACTGCCGGAACTGAAGTTTCCCCCGTAACAGTACCAGAGACTCGTCGATGACCACTTTCTGGAACGGCTTTAGGAAGCTAGTGAAGTTTCCCCACATCATATCATAGAAGGCTCTAATGTTCCACAAGCGGTCTGGGAAGTGCAGGTTGGTGTTCGTGATGAAGTGGAGGTTTGATAGGATGCCAAGATAATGATCACGGGCCATTAACTTGCCGAAGGTAGGAGTGGCAATGAGATCGCCCGTAATCCAGTAGTACTGAAGCCGGTGTTTTTTCACATGGGCCATGAGCACAGTGAGGGCCATGAACATATGCATTTCCCCCGTCATTACTGTGGACCAGTTCTTCATATGGCCTCTTGTCTTCTTTTCATTCAGGTGTTCGGTGAGGGCCTGGTGTTTATTAGTCTCATTACAAACGAGACTCAAGACCTTCCCTTCAAAAAAGGCCTTGAATAGTTGGCCTGGGGATGAGTTGGAGCCCCCAGGAAATGAGGCATCATCGAAGGTACTGTCTTGAGGCTGGAATGTGGCGCTGTCAGTCCAGGCCCAAACATTGGCGTGTCTCCCTCTGTTACGCCTTGCTCCACGGCCACGCGGAACACTACAGGTGCCAACAGTACAACCGCGGCCTGCGGTACCTCTGGCAGCACCTCGAACTCGACCTCGACCAAGACCACGACCACATCTAGGTGCGGGGTTGTCTGGATCATCACCATCGTCATCTGATTCAGTGGCACGCTGGGTATATTCATGTGAATCATTGGGGTCATAGGAAGGGTCCAAATCACTTGATAGTGAGGGAGGGTCAAAATCACTTAATAGCGAGATATAATGCATTATTTCCGAGTCCCCAAGGCATGGGCGTTGAGTGGGAAATGAAGAGGCTGATGTGTCACTTGGCAGGGGTCTTTTGGTGGGGCGACAAGTAGTTGAGGGCCTCTAACTTGAAGGGGTTGAAAAAAATGCCCGACGGGATGCTAGGGTTTATTTTGTGGCTTTTCCCTTGTGGTGGGACGAGGTAGCACCACTATAACCACCGGTGGATGGCTGTGGGTGATCATGTGGATGCGGCTGGGGCGCCGTGGGCGGCAGGGACACCGTGGATGATTCATCGCCCCCATCTTCCTCACTATCTCTCTCTTTAACCTTTCAGCACACTTTCCAGGATAGCCTTTCTATAAAAATAACTAGCTACCTTGGCAGAGGGAAGGGCTATGGGAGCACAAGGTGTGCGAGAATGTAGCATCGTATCTCGTAACGAGGGTAGCTCACTTCCCAGCTCACTCACAGGACGTTTTTCACTCTCATCGTCACTATTTTCACTTTCCCTGGCACTACACTCCTCTTCATCGTCTTTGTTATCGTCACTATCACTCTCAAACTCAGGAAATTCACGTGCATATTCATGAACTTCTTCCTCGCCACCGTTTTTACCCAACAAGTTTTCTTCAACATCACTTTCAAGCTCTTCAAAATCGGACAAATCTTTGTTCTAATTCACTTGGCACTCTCAAAACACCACCAGGACTTAGAATGTTATTCGTTTTCACTTTCTCTCATTATTCTTAGGCGTACGTGTTGGTTGGGCCGCGGCAGAGCTAGGCGCAGAATCGGACACAGGCTTTTCACTATTTTCGTTTGTATCACTGATGGCAGCTCGATAACGACTGATGATGCATCCTAGTGCGAGCGTGGGTGCGCTGCAAGTGCCCTCATAACAAAAAAAATAGTGCACGATCTTTATAATATCATATTTCATGCGCGGGATTATAAGAGGCCTACCGAGGTCCGCGGTGGAAGTTCTGTGTGGCGTATAAGAGGTCAACCGAAGTGGAAGGGTTAATATAGCTTTATCCAAATTCGTGGTTCTTGACGGATTAGCATTTAAGTCCTTCACAGGTCACCATCCTCGCTGTCTTCGGTCCTCCTTCCAGGTTGTCCTGTGTTGAGTCGATTTCTTCTTCAAAAATCCTTCACCGCATCGTTGAGAAGACGTCCAAAACGTGCTGCTCCCACCTAGTTCAGATGAACTCCATCGTCCGAAAACAAATAGTTATCATAGTAAATATTGTCCCATGTGTCGACGAATCACACTTTCTCCTTACTGCAGATATTAGCTGGACGACGATTTGTGCTGGTGGCTATGTTGTAAAATCGGCTTTCTACACCGAGCCGGGGGATGATTCCTGTGACGATGACCCTTGATGACTTCTCCTCTCAGCTGTTGGTACTTGAGAAGCAAATATTCCGACAGGGTTCGCTGTACATCATTGGATCCGACTTCCATCATTGGATCAAAACAAATACATTCGTCGCTTGTGTCTTCTCATCTCTAATATGTCTCTTATATATATGTATGCATGTATGTATACTGCATATTCGTGTTTCTTTATGGTGTATGAATGTATACAGTATATACAGTATACTGTATATATATATATATATATATATATATGATGTGTGTGTTTTGTTTTATTTATCTATGTGAGTGAGGGAGACAAAAGGCAGAACTGCCTGTAGCGAGTGCCTCCCCCAGAGTTGAAAGAGTGACATGGCCAAAATTAAGGGACGTTCGAGCCAAAATGCCTGAACACACGGAGTTTGAAGCAATGTAAGTGATAGGAAGAGCGAAAGACTGAGGATAATGTTTCACTCTTGGGTTGGAGAGTTGCACAGAGTGTGTGTGTTCATATATGTATATATAATTATACGCTTCAATGTGTTTGTTAATTGTGTAGGAGAGTGTATAGAAACACGAATACAATTGTCCCTTGTGTACCACTGCCCTTGATGCCACAGATAAAAGAGAATGGATGAAGAAATTGTATGTATGTGAATGATAATTATAGATATGTGCACATGTGAATATTTGTGTATGTATGAGTATGTAGGTGTGAACATGCAGTTAATGAGTTTAAACATATGTGTAGTAATGTAAATAAACGTGAATGCATGCAAGTTTATATGTTTAAGTAAATATGTGCATTGTGCATGTAATCTAAGGCTTACAAACATATTTCCAAACTCCACCCGCCCAATAGCCAATCACGACACTTCACACCACTCTAGCTTAAAAATCAATACTAGTGCAGGAACTCCCTTTAGTAAACAGACGCCACCTTACCTCACAGCCAATCGCAACACTTCTCACCAGCCCACCTTAACCCTGTCATGAACCGTGGGTTGCCGTTTAGCATATAGAAATAGAATTCTCTAATCTCATTATTACCTATCCAAAATTAGTGTTCAGCCCACAGCTCACTCAAAGACAACTGCAGAGGTCAAAATAACTAAACTAAAGGTTTCTAAACAATACTGATGGTCACAAAGGACTTTAAGTATCCCAGAAAGGGCGCAAATCACGTTCTGGTGCGCGAAGGGGTTAAGAATTCATATTTGTGCATGAATCAGTTGATGGCAGCGTCTGGCTCAACCCTTGCCCCTGACGAAGCCGAGGCCCAGATCTATATCTCTTCAGCTGATGGAGGATGTGGTCAAGTTCCAAGTACAGGCCCAGAAACTGTACAGAGTATACTGTATATTGCCACATTTACCTGTCCTCCAGGAAGACCCAGGATACCTATATTTCTTAAGTCGAGGTAGCTTACTTCATACTGTATGAACCAACATTGAAGCAGCAAGAGGAACATTAAAAGGCTATCATTGCAACATTCCCACAAGTGTTGGTGCGACACTGGAATAATTGCGAGAGATGCATGGGGGGTCCTATGAAGATTCAGTTACAGGATAAAGCAAAATCTTTCACAGCGACAGCTTCTCGTACTATCCCATATAATTGGAGACCAGAAATGATATCATTGCAACAGTAGATTAACCCACTACTTGGAGCCACCCGATTGTTTCAGTGCCGAAAAAACCATCCGGTGTAAGATTGTGCGTTGACCTGACTCGATTGAATAAGTATGTCCTCAGGCCTACATATCCAGTGAGGTCACCTCACGATGCTATATCTTCACTGGGTGCTGGTGCTCAATGCCTCACTACTTTGGATGCAAAGATGGGATGTCATCAAGTCAAAATAGTAGAGGAAGACCAAGACTTGACCTGTTTTATAGCAACATGGGGTCGGTACTAGTTCAAGCGTGCTCCAGTGGGGTGGGTGTCTTCTGGGGATGAGCACAATAGACGTGGGGATCAAACACTTAAGAGATATCCAACGGACAATCAAAAGTGTAGATGATGTGTTGGCTTACGATAATCTTACAAGGAACATTTGGCACATGTGATCAAAGTTATGCTGCGTTGTAAAGATTTTAGGATAGCATTGAATGCTGAGAATTTCCAATTTGCTAAAAGGAAATTGGAATACTGTGGGTATGAAATATCTAATGAAGGTCTAGTAACAACTGGTGTTGGACTATGGACTATTGGAATTATGTATCATTTGCAAAGGTGAAAAAATCTTTAATATCTCTTCCCATCCTGGCTCACTATGATCCAGCACTGCCCACCATGCTACAGACAGATGTTTCAACACTTCATGGTTTGGGGTTTGTGCTGTTGCACTATGATAAGGTTTGCAAGTTGATACAGTGTGGTTCAAGATTTATCTCAAGACACTGGTAGAGTTGATTTAGGAGCAATATTGTGGGCTATGCAGAAATGCTGCATGCACCTGGTGGGACTCTCCCACATTGATTTGGTGGTAAATCACAAACCATTATTACCCCTACTCAACAATAAGCTTCTAGGTGAAATTGACAGCCCCAGGTTGCAATTTATGAGGAAAAAGCTAACATCCTTCACCTTTACAGTAAGCTGGCGGAAAGGTTCGTCGCATTGTGTACATGATGCTCTAGCTCGCTTCCTTGTGCAAGATCCTTGTGAGGGGGATATGTTTTGGAGGTAGTTGACACATTCCACATGGCAGTGGAGGCTGTACTGAGAGCCGTAGGTGAGGAGAGCTCCAGACTGGCACCATTGTAGGACATGACCCTGGAGAAGGGTAGGGATAGTGGGGCTAGAGATGCAGACTATGTAATCCTTCAGGATACAATCATGGAAGGGTTTCCTATATCCAAGAGAGATTTGTCTCTTCAACTAAGGCCTTATTGAAGAATACAGGGACAACTTGCAGTCAATGATGGCCTTCTTATCTACAGATTTAGGTTGGTAATACCCAGAGACCTCCGTGGAGAAGTGTTGGATTGACTCCATGATGCACATCAAGGTATGAACCGTACAAAACGTTGTGTACGACAGACTGTGTATTGGCCTGGGATTGATAAAAATATTGAGGATACAGTTGGTGAGTGCTCTAGTTGTTGTCCACTTCTACCAAAACAACAAAATGAACCATTACTGATGGAAGAATTGCCTGGGTGTGTCTTTGAATCAGTGTCCGCAGATTATTTTCATGATGCAGGATTGACATGCCTTGTATATGTGGATAGACTCTCTGGGTGGCTATATGTCTTCATGTACTAGGACCGCTTCTGCATTTCATCTAGTACCTCAGCTGTGCTACATATTCGCAGATTCTGGTATCCCTGTGGTCCTTAGGACAGTCGGTGGTCCTCAGTTTACATCTTCCACGGTCCACTGCTTCCTGGGACAATAGGGAGTGGAACATCGTATAGCTTCTCCATATTATGCCAGGACTAATGGACACGCAGACACTGCAGTGAAGACTGTAAAGAAGCTGATCAAGACTACTACCGAAGAAGGACAGTTGAATGCGGATGTTTTTGCACAGGGTCTGTTAGAGCTGCGTAACACTCCACGTACCAATGGAAGGTCTCCTGCGCGGGTTTTGTTTGGACATCCCTTATGTTCACTAATACCTGTCCACTATTGTTCTTTTGCAGAAGAAAGGCAACGTGCAGCAGATGTCTGTGATGCCTAGGCCATTTGTCTCCAGGCAAAGGAGCGGCATGATGTTTCTGCCCGACCACTTGGGCTTAAACTCTGGGTGTATGTCAACATGCCAGACCAGTCAACAAAGCATTATGACCGTATGGGAGTCATTGTTGGCATTGCCTCTCACAGGAATGATATCGTCAAGATGGGTAGCAGTGGTATGAGGGGAAGGAATCGGAAGTTCTTCCAACTGCATTGTCCAATGTCATCAGGATCCATAAAAGCAGCAACGGCAGAGGATGCGAGTGTGGGTAGTCACAATTCGTGTGCACTGGAACTGAGTATTTCTCCAACAACAGTTGAGCCTGAATGCATCACTCGCCAGAGGAGGTCCCCACAAATACTTCAGGTGCGATGGGACTCGAACACTTGCAAGGAATCAGACAACGGAACACATTTTCCTACCCCTGTCTTCTTGGGGGGAGGTGTATAATATTTTTACATTTGTTGAATGACTCTCTAATGATTCAAGACCTGAATAATACTAGTCATTCCTGATTGTGTAGTGCTGCCATCTAGATGTGTGCGATATAATTAAGATACCAGCCCTTGTTATTGATGTGGAGGAGTTAGGGCTGCGTTAACTATACTATATGATTGTATGGGTGCCTTAAACTGCTAAAGGGAGAGGTATTGGGGTGAGTAGTCAAATCAGGTTTTCACACATTCATTATATTTACTGTGAATGGAGATATAGGGCAAAAGAGTCCCAACATGACTCTATCAGGCGGTGTATTTACCTGGGGTTCACCTCAGCACAGGTGACTGAGTAGCCTGTGAGTGATTTGTTCGTGGCCACCACCTCACTAAGATTGAGGCGTCGGGCAATGGATAAATAGAGAGCCAGTATATTGCTACTAAATATATTATATGAGGAAAATTATGCATTTGAGACATATGAAGCCATTGAAGCATTCGACGACCGTATTTAGCTTAATCAGTTCGTGTGAATATGTAAATAGTTGTATATAGTCTGGGTTTATTAGTATAGATTAGTTTAAGTACATTGTATAATATTACCTACCTGTATGTCGGAAATACTCTTACGGTAACGAAAACTGAACTACCGTCATTATTATTGATAATATTTCGCTGGTGTTCGAATTGGGCATCGAACTCAAAAGGGCTCATTTCAGTAGTATATTTTCACAATGTTTCGACGTATATCAAAATTATCTGAGCTGAACACTAGCAGACAAGCACGGTAGGAATCAGTTGCTACTTTACAGCCATACGGATAACAGTACATTAACAGTGCGTCAGTGATTACACGGATTATATTACCACCATTATTATCAACAATTAATATTTAATATAACTTACGTGAATCTAAAGTTACAAGGCTGTGAATTTAGTACAACATATAACCACCAGAGCTTCGGTGACCTAGGATAGGCGCCCATATGTGTTTTGCCGCTGACCAGAGGTAGGAATGTATAGGGTAGCTTTTATGTTGGTGTTACGCTGCACTACATCTAAAAACATCAAGTAAGTTAATCTATCATATCTTTATATTATCGCTAACTTATTATAACGATAATCTTCAAGGACACTACATCCAGCTTATTAGAAACAATTTATTAGGGAAAATAGGCACCAACAGATTCGCCATATTTTTCTCAATATAGTCCGCATGGACGATTTTCGTTATTGACAAATTGAAAAAATACCCTTTTCACAGAAAAATACACCAAAAATCTGTCAAAGATGTCAAATAGTGGGGGTGTGGGGGCGGCAACCCCCACCCATAATACTAGGATAGGTTAGGTAAGGTTGTTAGGTTAGGCTAATGTCCTAGGATAGCTTATACCCGGTCAGAGGTAAGAAGAAGAGTCCGATGTAGTCTTCTTGAATGCTGCCCAATGTTCATGGGTGCAATGGGAGAGAACATGACTATTTAAAGTATTGCCCATTTCTAATATTTTATTCATCAGTTAGTTCACCTAATGTAGTTTTAAGTGGACATACTACATCTTTAACCATAGATTTATACAATTCGTAAAATACCATTGGGCTACTTTGGGTTCATTGGTTACCTTGATTTCATAATTTGTTTCTTTCCTTTTCCCCTTTTGATCTGCCTTGATAGGTTAAGAAAGTTATATTCCCCTTTCTGCATTTGTCTATATATATTTTATTTTCCTGGATGTAAAAGTTTGTTAGTCATCCATTTTGGTCGGTTTTGTATTTATCATAATTTTCTTTTGGGGATATTATGCATTGTGTAATGAGGCGATAAAGTTGCTATAAGTAGAATCTAATTGTTTAAGGGGGGTCACCGGCTTTTTTTATTTCTCTCCTTTTATCTCTTTCCCTCCTTTTATCTCTTTCCCTCCTTTTATCTCTTTCCCTCCTTTTATCTCTTTCCCTCCTTTTATCTCTTTCCCTCCTTTTATCTCTTTCCCTCCTTTTATCTCTTTCCCTCCTTTTATCTCTTTCCCTCCTTTTATCTCTTTCCCTCCTTTTATCTCTTTCCCTCCTTTTATCTCTTTCTCTGGCTTGTATCCATTCGGCCCCATTCAGCCAACTCTTTTAAAACGTTTATCCCCATCCAGGTGTCGATGTCTTCCTGGCGAGCGATAGCGAGCCAGCATTGTATGGAGAAATCCGGCTTCGCCGGAGACATTTTTCTATCGAAAAATTTACAAATTTAGCTTGCTGTCAAAACAAATATATATATATGCTGGCTCGCTACCGCTCGCCAGGAAAATATTGACACCTGGATGGGGGTAAACGTCTTAAAACAGTAGGCTGAATGGGGCCGAATGGATACAAGCCAAAGAGAGGGAGAGAAAGATAAAAAAAGCTAGGTGGGCTCCCTTAAGGAAGGTCCGTCTACTCAGTGACCTCCAGGCAAAGTACCCTGGTTGCCTGTGACCGTTTGTACGGTCGGTGTAGGGCAGAGATCCTATGGTGAAGCCGGTATCACACGAGCACTTTTTCCCTCAACATTTATCCTCGACACTGGTCTGGCAGCATGTGAGGTCAACATTCTAAATAGTTCGGTTAATTCATCAGTCATCAGTCTAAATTCCGATACCAGTGCATAATATTCCAGAAACATTGCCAGAAAAATGTTGATCATCGAATGTTGACTATAAAGCTCTCGTGTGATACCGGCCTAAGGGGAGACTGGCAGTTTGTTTGGTTTATTAATTCATTTATTCATATATTTGTTTAGTTTCCTCCCTAGACCTCCATCAAGCTTAGAAGAAAAAAAAACTAGACCCCCCTTCAAGATAAATTTGTACATTTTGTGATGGACAATGTCCCGGCCGAAGGCCACTTCCTCTTAAAATTGCAGGCTTGCTATCGCTCGCCAGGAAATAATAGACACCTAAATGGCACGAAAGGTCTTAAAATTGACAACGAAATGGGGCGAAAGGTGTTAAAATCGTTAAACTAATGGGCCGAACGTCTTATAATCTCAAAACTACTGGGGCTAAACATTAGGGAGAAGGGGGTCCAGAAAAACGGTCTTCCTCCCCTTAACAGACACTGGATAACTCCGGCCATATTGGAACCACTGGTGTCATTCGGCCATATTGGAACCACTGGCCCCTTTGAACACTCTCATAATATGTCCTATACCCGTACTAAAATTCCGGTATTAAGGGGTATCACCGTTTTTGTTTTTCTCTTTGTCTCCCTCTCTCTTTGGCTTGTAACCATTCGGCCCCATTCAGCCTACTGTTTTAAGACGTTTACCCCCATCCAGGTGTCAATATTTTCCTGGCGAGCGTTAGCGAGCCAGCATATATATATACTGTATATATTTTTGTTTTGACAGCAAGCTAAATTTGTAAGAACATTTTCTCTGGCGAAGCCGGATTTCTCCATACAATGATGGCTCGCTATTGCTCGCCAGGAAGAAATCGACACCTGGATGGGGATAAACGTCTTAAAACAGTTAGCTGAATGGGGCCGAATTGATACAAGCCAGGGAAAGAGAGAAAAGGTACAGGATATGTAGTTCGGTCTTGGGCTCTAAATTCTATATTGACAACATTAAATACAACCCCCTTTATCTAATGAATATGACACCAAAATGGCGACCAAAGACCAAGTTGGGCGGATTTGTGTTTACTACAGGGAGTCTTCTCCTGGGTGACCTACTGTAGATGTGTGTGAATTTGTGTTTTGTCTGTGTGTTCGATGTCTTATGTTGTGTTTTGTGTTTTCCCTGTTCTTGCTCTGTCTTGAGTCCCCCCCCCCAAAAAAAAAACAAAAAAAAAAAACAGTATATATATATATATATATATATATATATATATACACGGTATATATATATATATATATATATATATATATATATATGTGAAAAGTGGAGATTGGGCCTGAGTAACTAGATAGACAGGTTCTCTAGTGTAGCGACCCCAGCGACCTGCACACCACCTGGGGTCAACCGACACTCAACCAGAAGGGGATCAAAGAGAGATACTGGGAGTTACACGGAATAGTTATTATCTCAACGACCTTGCAGATCATTCCAAGGAGATATTGTAGGGGATATAATAGCCTAGGATATGGCAGTAAACTTAAGGGGAGGCAGTTGTTTTTTCGAGTCTTCCTCCTCTCTCATGTTTAGCCCTATTAGTTATGAAATTTCAAGACATTCGCCCCATTAGTTTGGCGTTTTCAGACCTTTTGCCCCATTGATTTGCCAATATTAAGACCTTTCGTGCCATTTAGGTTTCGATTGTTTTCGTGGATAGCGAGCCTGTATTTGAAGAGGAATCGGCCTTCGGCCGGCACATTTTTCTACCGAAAAATGTACAAATTTATATCGAAGGGGGGTCTTGTGGGTATTTTTTAAAAGTTTGATCGAGGTTTAGAGAGCAAACTAAACCCCTTCCTTAAACCATTGAGCCGAACCAGTAAATTATGCTGCACAACACCGTCTGGGGTCCCTTAATGTAAGATATGCATACTACTATCTACTGTTTACTTCAATTAATCTACTGAAGACCTTATTAATTCCTTCTAAGGGAAATGTGTTTCAGGTAAAACCAATCGTGTATGTTAAAAATCGTTTAAATCTTACTACTGTTAAACCTCCTAATGGTTCACTTTTTGGGCGATTTTTGCATGTATTCATTATTTTTCTAGTTTCCTTCCTAGACTTCCATCAAATTAAAAAAAAAACATCCACTAGATCCCCCTTCTAGATTAATTTTTAAATTTTTCGGTAAACAAATGTCCCGGCCGAAGGAAGGTTCTTCCAACATTATAGGCTCACTATCGTTCGCCAGTGAAAATATCTACACCTAAATAGCTCGAAAGGTCTAAATATTGACGAAGAAATGGGGCGAAAAGTCTTAAAATCGACTAGCTAACGGGGCAAACCTCTTAACATCTGAAAACTAATGAGGCTAAAAATATTAAGGAAGGGGTTTAGTTTGCTCTCTAAACCTCAATCAAGCTAAAAAAAACACCCACAAGACCCCCCTTCGATATAAATGTGTAAATTTTTTCGGTAGAAAAATGTCCCGGCCGAAGGCCGATTCCTTTTCAAATACAGGCTCGCTATCGTATCGACACATAAATGGCACGAAAGGTCTTAATATACAAGCAACCTAGAAGGGTCACTAGATCTGTTGTTGCTTGATTTCCTTTGTACTCCTAATATTGGCAAAGAAATGGGACAAAAGGTCTGAAAATCGCCAAACTAATGGGGCGAATGTCTTGAAATCTCAGAACTAACAGGGCTAAACATGAGGGAGGAGGAAGACTCGAAAACCCAACTGCTTAAGCATCTTATAATCCGCATTATTAGGTCTACTCGGTACTACACAAGCGTGGTCTCGTCATCTACGCCTTTATAACGAGAGCAGATCGAGAGTTTAAAAGGGGAGATCTCCACTTGAGGGATTTTTGTCTTGACCCCTTTCTCCCTCATGTTTAGCCCCATTGCTTTTGAGATTTTAAGACGTTCGCCCCATTAGTTTGGCGATTTTAAGAACTTTCACCCAATTTATGTCACTTTTAAGACCTTTCGTCCCATTTAGGTGTCAATTTTTTCCTGGCGAGCGATAGCGAGCCTGCAATTTAAGAGGAATCGGCCTGCGGCCGGGACATTTTTCTACCGAAAAATGTACACATTTATCTTGAAAGGGGGTCAAGGGGGTGTAATCCCAAGCTTGATGGAAGTCTAGGAAACACACTAAAAACCTCCCCTTAACCCTCTCCGACATATGACACGATTAATTTTGGAGAGGTAATTATAAGAGTGAGAGAACTCTATTTCTTATTGCTAATCTGGCAACCTCTGCGTCATAAATGCGTGAAAGGGTTAAGGGGAGAATAATATCACTAAACGTTTTGTTTTTTCTGGACCTCCTTCTCTTTCAATATTAGCCTCATTAGTTTTGAGATTATAAGACGTTCGCCCCATTAGTTTGGCGATTTTAAGATTAGTTAGTTAGTCGTGTAGAGCAGATTATCCAGACCACGGAACTCTCATAGTTCTGGTGATTTTAAGATGTTTCACCCCATTTATTTCCATTTTAACACCTTTCGTGCCATTTAGGTGTTGATTTTTTCCTAACGAGCGATAGCAAGCCTGAAATTTAGGAGGAATCGGCCTTCAGTCGGGACATTTCTCTACCAAAATATTACATACTTGTCTCGAAGGGGGGTCTCGGGGGTATTTTTTTCTGCTTGATGGAGGTCTAGGGAGCAAACTAGAAACCTCCTCTTATCAGGGCGTTGTTAGTCAGTTTTTCATTGGATGGAATATACTGTAGTTTGTAGCCCTAGGTTAAACTTGTTTTTTTCATTGTTATAATGTCTTTATTGAGTGTTGGAGGCCAAGATTGATCAGTATATTCTAGAAGTGGTCTTATATGTGCACTAGCTGAGGTACCCGGCGCTGCACGGGGGAAAATCCATCTTGAAAACTGAGGGAGTACTTCATGAACAAACAGACAGGTAGAGAACAAACAGACAGAAAGTGCCCTTTATATGGTAGATAACGGTGGAAGGATTTTCACCTTAATCCTATATTCAAACCGAATAATTGTTGAGCTTTCTTCTCTACTTCAATGTACTGCTTACAAATCTGTAGATCACATAGTCAGCAATCCAAAACCCTTTTCACAGGTAACTTTACATTAGTAGCATCAGACCATTCACCCAGACGACTATTAACATCCATGCCGAAAATATTCACTCAATATATATATAGGATTTCTCAAATTTTACTCCCAAGTTTAAAGTTAGGAAATATACGCTAGTCTTCACTTTGCAGCAACGCTTATCTCCATGAGTTGCCCTAAAGAACCTGTGGTAGGTGAGTTACCCATCTTGAAACACAGGTACAAATGTAATGTCATTGTCAACTTGGATATCACACTCAGCAGGGCAACACTGATACCATTGACACATAGTATCAAAAATATCTGTCAGACAGAGACAAAGTAACTCAAAGTACTAACTAAAGCCGAGTTAACGATTGTATTTCCCAGGGGGCGGTTCGTTCGTAGCCACCCCTTCGGGGATCATGGCGTCAGGCAATAGATAGATAGATAGATTTCCCAGATATATAATGTTTTGTCTTCTTGTTCGTAGCTGGGGACTTCTGTTCGTTATACTTCTTCTTCTTGGATTTCTTCTTGCTATGTTTTTTGGGGTTTGGTAAGAGACATAAGCGTTGTTGGACTCTCTAGGGGCCTCACAGGGGTTGCCGAATGAGGTTGTGGCAATGGAAGGGTTGCTGAGAGTGGTCATGGGGTTGGTGGTTGATGCCAGAATAAGGGTTGCCGAATTCTGATGGAGAGCAAGGGTTGCTGAACACTGTGTGTGCCTCACAGGGGTTGTCGAATGAGCTTACTGTGCTGCTTACAGCCTGCCAAAAGTTGCTAGGTTTACCTCCCAAGGGGTTGCTGATTTTTGAAGAGGTGAGCCTGCCAAACAATCTTTCTTCTCACTCCATGCTCATTTTTCTGGTTCTCCTGGTCTCTGTGTCCTTGAGGAGATAAAGGGCCTATGTGGTGGCATTGGGGTGGACCTTGTGTCCTTGTTTCTCTGACTCTGCATGCTCCGTCATTTGCCCGCCCAGGTAGCAGGTGTGGGGGAAGGTAAAGTGCCAGCTGTGCGACGAGTGTCCTTGGTAGGCGGCACTCTGACTTTGTGGAATCTGTGATTAGCTATACCGGTTTGTGAGAGCGAGAACGGGGTGGCAGGGGGTAAAGAAAACTGTCATGGAGGGGGCACTGTGTTAGCTGTCCAGATCACAGCTATTCTGTTGGTCGAAGCTGAAGCTGGTGTTGTCCTTGGTGTTGGGGCTGGTGTAGTACTACTGGGGACTTCTTGGATCAGGACCTCTTTCTTGATTCTTTGCATAACAGGTTTTTTCCAAATTGCAAGAAAATCGTCTAATGTTAATGAGAATAAAACTAAATATACTTCATTTGCAGTGAAAGAGGTAAAAGTATCATAGTTAACCCTTTCAGTATTATGGCGCTTTTATAACTATGTTCGGGCTAACATAAGACTATTTTACCCAGCTCTGAAATGCTCTCTAGGAGTTGCATGGGTAATATCTATCTCTATTAACCCTCTGACACCCACAGTCCCTTCCTAGGCTAAATAAGCTCGACTAATGCTAGGCAGAATATAGAGAACGGGTATACTGACCCTTGCAAGCTAGCTGTTGTTGTCGGTATAAATAACCCTCGAGTCTGAGGTTAGTGACACCATTACACCACTAAGGAATATTATGAGGGGACAGGAACAGGTTCGTGCTCGTTGATAATCCTAACGCGTTGATGTTTGAGTTCTTGTCTTATAAAACGAAAAACAATAGTATTTATAAACAAACTTATACTAATATTTGAGTGTATATGTATGTATATACTCAGATACAGCCAACTTGATTAATCCGCGGAGTCTCAGAGATTGTAGTTAAGCAATTATACCTTTTCATATTAATGTAGGAAACCGTATCGATTATATGTCTGGTTTCATTTTGTTTCCACTTTATATAATGCAAATGTATTTTATACATTAACTTTTAAGCTTCAAATAAGCCTAAATAATAATCTAAGGCTCTGCGGATTAAACGAGTTGACTGTACTTACCCCATAGCTGGGGGTGGCCGATTCGAGACAGAGCCCGATAAAAAAAAAATCACACATATCTAGGTCATCCAGGAGAAGACTCAAAGACCAAGGTCCATGAGGGGTCTCCAACAAAAAGATTCTCAGCTCCCAGATCTCGCATACTTGCATACAGTCTGAATACGTATTCATGTCAACACAAACCTCTAATCGTAATTCAACTAATCTAGCCTACTGTATAATAACTTATCCTAACTGAACATGACCTAAACTGCAATAACGTAACTAAAATTAAAGAAACCTAAGCAACCAGACCTATCCTCTATTACAAACCTAAGGAACCTGACCTATCATCTATTACAAACCTAAGCAACCTGACCTATCATCTATTACAAACCTAAGCAACCTGACCTATCATCTATTACAAACCTAAGCAACCTGACCTATCATCTATTACAAACCTAAGCAACCTGACCTATCATCTATTACATTCCTAAGCAACCTGACCTATCATCTATTACAAACCTAAGCAACCTGACCTATCATCTATTACAAACCTAAGCAACCTGACCTATCATCTATTACATGCCTAAGCAACCTGACCTATCATCTATTACAAACCTAAGCAACCTGACTTATCATCTATTACAAACCTAAGCAACCTGACCTATCATCTATTACAAACCTAAGCAACCTGACCTATCATCTATTACAAACCTAAGCAACCTGACCTATCATCTATTACAAACCTAAGCAACCTGACCTATCATCTATTACAAACCTAAGCAACCTGACCTATCATCTATTACAAACCTAAGCAACCTGACCTATTACAAACCTAAGCAACCTGACCTATCATCTATTACAAACCTAAGCAACCTGACCTATCATCTATTACATGCCTAAGAAACCAGACCTATCATCTTTTACAAACCTAAGCAACCTGACCTATCATCTATTACATGCCTAAGCAACCTGACCTACCATCTATTACAAACCCAAGGAACCTGACCTATCATCTATTACAAACCTAAGCAACTTGACCTATCATCTATTACAAACCTAAGCAACTCGACCTATCATCTATTACAAACCTAAGCAACCTGACATATCATCTATTACATGCCTAAGCAACCTAACCTATCATCTATTACAAACCCAAGGAACCTGACCTATCATCTATTACAAACCTAAGCAACCTGACCTATCTTCTATTACATGCCTAAGCAACCTGGCCTATCATCTATTACAAACCTAAGCAACCTGACCTATCATCTATTACAAACCTAAGCAACCTGACCTATCATCTATTACAAACCTAAACAACCTGACCTATCATCTATTACATGCCTAAGCAACCTGACCTATCATCTATTACAAACCCAAGGAACCTGACCTATCATCTATTACAAACCTAAGCAACCTGACCTATCTTCTATTACATGCCTAAGCAACCTGGCCTATCATCTATTACAAACCTAAGCAACCTGACCTATCATCTATTACAAACCTAAGCAACCTGACCTATCATCTATTACAAACCTAAACAACCTGACCTATCATCTATTACATGCCTAAGCAACCTGACCTATCATCTATTCCAAACCCAAGGAACCTGACCTATCATCTATTACAAACCTAAGCAACCTGACCTATCATCTATTACATGCCTAAGCAACCTGACCTATCATCTATTACATGCCTAAGCAACCTGACCTATCATCTATTACAAACCCAAGGA
Source organism: Paralithodes platypus (assembly GCA_032716605.1). Classification (NCBI taxonomy): domain Eukaryota; kingdom Metazoa; phylum Arthropoda; class Malacostraca; order Decapoda; family Lithodidae; genus Paralithodes; species Paralithodes platypus. The sequence goes on from CM064494.1 coordinate 8,654,591, forward strand.
ACCTGACCTATCATCTATTACAAACCTAAGCAACCTGACCTATCATCTATTACAAACCCAAGGAACCTGACCTATCATCTATTACAAACCTAAGCAACCTGACCTATCATCTATTACATGCCTAAGCAACCTGACCTATCATCTATTACAAACCCAAGTAACCTGACCTATCATCTATTACAAACCTAAGCAACCTGACCTATCATCTATTACAAACCCAAGGAACCTGACTTTTTTTTTTTTTTTTTTTTTTTTTTTTTTTTTCCCCCCCACCCCCCCCCAAAACTTACTTCCTCTCGGGCATAGGCTGAGAGCCTTAACATTCACCGCTTTACAATGAACAGTGAAGCCCGTGAGGTCTTGTTCCAGTCTAGGGAGTGAGACATGTGAAGCACGTAGAGTACAACGAGCACCTGCCATCTTGCCTTCACATGAGGCACGGTGCTCACTCATGGCCCGAAACGACCCCATCTCTGAAGCCACCTCGTTCCCGTGCTTCACTGTCTCACCCCCTACACTCGGACTCTCACACTTACACACACACAACGCCACCTGTTGAGCAGATAACTCACCATGCCTAAGCAATCTGACTTATCGTCTATGCATTATAACGAGTCAAGATATTGTGACCTCTAGCGCCAAGTAACTTAGAGAGGAAGGGAGCAAACGGGCTGTAATTTTCCACACCTATTTATTTGTTATATTCTTCCCATATGGTAGAATATAATACTATATACGAAGCAGGTTGCTTAACATCTTCAATATAATGACGCTAATTGCAATTTACTCTGGCAAATACTAGACGGATCTGCTCAGCTTAGGAAGGTCCTCTGGAAACCAAAGGGGCCAGTTATAATTTTAAAGTAAATTGGTCGTTTATAATTTTAGTTCAAATATAACCGAGAAAGGAGCAGTGAAAATGATATAACTACAACCTCTCTTCCCCCAGCCCAACACTAAACTCGGAAACCATGTCGGACAAAGTGACTGAAGGGGAGGCAGACCATTTTTCTGGACCCCCTTCTCCCTAATGTTTAGCCCCACTAGTTTTGAGATTATAAGACGTTCGGCCCATTAGTTTGGCGATTTTAACACCTTTCGCCCCATTTCGTTGTCAATTTTAAGACCTGTCGTGCCATTTATGTGTCGATTATTTCCTGGTGAGCGATAGCGAGCCTGCAATTTTAAGAGGAACCGGCCTTCGGCCGGGACATTTTTCTACCGAAACATGTACAAATTTATCTTGAAGGGGGGTCTAGGGGGTGTGTTTCTAAGCTTGATGGAGGTCTAGGGAGGAAACTAAAAGAATATATGAATAAATGAATTAATAGACCAAACAAACGGCCAGTCTCCCCTTAACGTCAACATCCGTATTACCCAAATATGAATGTTTGATAGTATATTATGGACCCGACTGTGGCGGAAAGGGAAGAACAGTAACAACACCACCACCTCCACCACCACCACCACCACCACCACCTCCACCACCTCCACTAAACACACATAATATGCCAAGATGAGACCCCACGCGATACAAGGCGTGGGGATCACCGGCATTTGTTTATCTTTCTCTCATTTTCTCTTTCCCTGGCTTGTATTCATTCGGCCCCATTCAGCCAACTGTTTTAAGACGTTTATCCCCATCCAGGAGTCGATTTCTTCCTGGCGAACGATAGCGAGCCAGCATTGTATGGAGAAATCCGGCTTCGCCGGATAAATTTTTCTACAGAAAAAGGTACAAATTTAGCTTGCTGTCAAAACAAAAATATATATGCTGGCTCGCTACCGCTCTCCAGGAAAATATTGACACCTGGATGGGGGTAAACGTCTTAAAACAGTAGGCTGAATGGGGCCGAATGGATACAAGCCACAGAGAGGGAGAGAAAGCGAAAAAAAGCGAGGTGGGCCCCCTTAACAGAACCAGTATAACCAGTTGCTGATAGTACAGTCGCGCTAATAAGTTATGTCTCGGCACCCAGTATGTTTTGATCCATAATAATAATGGTATCAGTAATATCTAAGCTTCATTTCATCATATCGAGTGAAATATACAAACATGTTCCTACACTTACCCACTCTATTCAACATCTGACAGACATTAACCCTCTCCGACATATGACGTGATTTTGAGCCTATTGGGGATACTTTAAAGCCTTTGTTACCATCAGGGGTATTTAGAAACCTTTAGTTTAGTTACTTCAACCTCTGCAGTTGTCTTTGAGTTAGCTGTGTTGAGCCTATTGGGGATACTTTAAAGCCTTTGTTACCATCAGGGGTATTTAGAAACCTTTAGTTTAGTAACTTCAACCTCTGCAGTTGTCTTTGAGTTAGCTGTGGGCAGAAAACTAATTTTGGAGAGTTAATTATAAGAGTGAAAGAACTCTATTTCTTATTGCTAATTTGGCAACCTCTGCGTCATAAATACGTGAAAGGGTTAATACAGCACAGAGCAAGCCAAACGTAATGACAACTGGGCCATGACTTATTAGCACGACCGTACACAAGTGAACAACCAACTCCAACGACACCAACCTTCTCACTCACATGCAATGAAGGGAACCCACCTCCCTTGTTTTTTTTCTCTCCCTCTCTCTTTGGCTTGTATCCATTCGGCCCCATTCAGCCTACTGTCTTAAGATGTTTACCCCCATCCAGGTGTCAATATTTTTCTGTCGAGCGGTAGCGAGCCAGCATACATATTTTTTGTTTTGACAGCAAGCTAAATTTGTGCATTTTTCGATAGAAAAATTTCTCCGGCGAAGCCGGATTTCTCCATACAATGCTGGCTCGCTATCACTCGCCAGGAAGAAATCGATACCTGGATGGGAATAAACATCTTAAAACAGTTGGCTGAATGGGGCCGAGTGGATACAAGCCAGAGAAAGAGAGAAAAGGAGAGAAAGAGAAAACACATACAATAAACAAGCTAACTTCCACATTACTATAGTCTATTCGCTGTAATCATTAACTCTTATCCTCTGTAACTTCCACATTACTATAGTCTATTCGCTGTAATCATTAACTCTTATCCTCTGTAACTTCCACATTACTATAGTCTATTCGCTGTAATCATTAACTCTTATCCTCTGTAACTTCCACATTACTATAGTCTATTCGCTGTAATCATTAACTCTTATCCTCTGTAACTTCCACATTACTATAGTCTATTCGCTGTAATCATTAACTCTTATCCTCTGTAACTTCCACATTACTATAGTCTATTCGCTGTAATCATTAACTCTTATCCTCTGTAACTTCCACATTACTATAGTCTATTCGCTGTAATCATTAACTCTTATCCTCTGTAACTTCCACATTACTATAGTCTATTCGCTGTAATCATTAACTTCCACATTACTATAGTCTATTCGCTGTAATCATTAACTCTTATCCTCTGTAACTCAAAAAGGGCTAGAGCAAATTGGCTGTAAATTTCCACATCTATTCCTTGACTGACTTTGTCCACATGGTATAAATATTAGCTCGATTACTCTAGTCGTTTTTGAGTTACAGAGGTTAGAGGTCATGATTTTTCGCCTACTTACAGTGAATAGACTATACCAACGATCATTACAGTAATTAATGATCACATGGATATTTTGTAGCTTGTTTACTGTAAAAAGTATTGTAAAGGAGTGGTGTTTGAAATGACGAAGTTAATCATTTTCAAAGTAATTATGGCGTATTAATGGTGGTAATATAAGATTCTGGCCAAGCTCCTCTATTACGGGGTCTCTGCCTCACTACCAAACATGTGGAGTTATTTCCTCGCTCTTAATTATTCACCATTAAAAAAATATATAATTGTATACTAAAGGGGACCCACCTGCCTTTTTTTTATCTTTCTCTCCTTTTCTCTCTTTCTCTGACTTTCATCCATTCGGTCCCATTCAGCCAACTGTTGTAAGACGTTTATCCCCATCCAGGTGACGATTTCATTGTGGCGAGCGATAGCGAGCCAGCATTGTATGGAGAAATCCGGCTTCGCCGGAGTTTCTATCGAGAAATGTACAAATTTAACTTGCTGTCAAAACAAAAATACATAATTGCTGGCTCGCTACCGCTCACCAGGAAAATATTGACACCTGGATGGGGGTAAACTTCTTAAAACAGTAGGCTGAATGGGGCCGAATGGATACAAGCCAAAGAGAGAGGGAGAAAAATATAAAACAAGCGAGGTGGGCTCCCTTAAACAAGATCAGAATATTCAGAAGAAAGCCTGATCAATCAATTAAGTTTGAAGTGGATTAATTTCAGGTCGATCAATATAAATACTTGATAGAAAAATATTATGAAGTAAAATGTTAGCTACGAAATACACTGAAAATTTGATAACCTGTTGGGAATGACTGTGAGAGTTGAATCGATCACTAATTATTAGCAATCGTGGGCTAATGGCCTTCCCAATTAAGTTATATAAAAAAAATGATTGGCACCAGCAGTTTTTGTATGATTTAGATCGTCATTTAAAATAAAACTTTAGCTTTTAAATAGATGACGAGACTAAGCGTTTTATAATAAAGACTGCCAAACAATTGTAGAATGCCTTTGGTTCAATATATTATTAACTTAATATGAGAACAAAAAACGTTAAAAATGTATCAAGACACAACAAGATTGGACTCTCTCTGGAGTCCCTTAAAGCGCATGGAATACAAGACGGTGTATTGAAATGGATAGAAAATTGGCTCAGCGACAGAAAGCAAAGAGTAGTCATAAACGGTAAGGCATCTAAATGGACCAATGTATTAGCGGGGTACCCCAGGGATCGGTACTAGGACCAATTCTCTCTAATTTACATCAACGACATAGATGAGGGTCTCCCCTGTACAATCTCAAAATTTGCTGATACAAAAATTGCAAATAGCGTACTCTCAAAAGAACAAGTTGGCGATATGCAACACAATCTAGATTGTGTTGGGCCATGTTTGGCCCAAATTTGGCAAATGAGTTTCAATGCGGATAAATGTAAAGTACTAAATATCGGATACCAAAATGAGAATGCAAACTATTCGATAAATGGCACTCAGCTTAAGAATGTAAACAGAAAAACCGATCTGGGAGTAACAATATCGAGTAACCTAAAACCGAGTCAACAATGTTCAGAAGTTGTTAAGAAGGCAAACAAAATAATTGGCTTTATAGGCACGTCATTTGAGCATAAATCCAAAGAAGTTATCCTAACCCTTTACAATTCCTTAGTCCGCCCTCTTCTGAAATACTGCGTTCAATCCTGGTGCCCTTATTACCAAAAAGGTATAGACAAGCTAGAACGAGTTCAACGTAGTGTTGCCAAAATTATACCTAGCCTAAAGAACAAACCATACGAGAAGCGTCTTAGAGAATTAAACCTATTTCCTTTAACCCAGCGCAGATTAAGAGGCGACTTAATTCAAGTGTTCAAAATCATCAAAGGCATCGACAATATGAACTGTAGTAAGTACTTCACTATCGATCAATCTAATTACACGCGGGGAAATGGTTGCAAAATTATTGGTAAATCTTTTAACTCACACGAATCTAAGAATTTCTTCTTCAATCGCGTTGTCAACTTTTGGAATGGGCTTCCCCGAGACGTTATAGACTGCAGCACCGTTTATTCATTAAACTTCGCCTAGACAAATATCTCTCATCAAACCCGCAACTGACTGCGTTTGTAAATGAATAACTTTATTTTATCCCCTCCTCAGTTACTAACCCATCTGTCCCCTACTAACTTCCTAATCCTGCCACGGACATTAGTTCCAGGGCAGTAGTTCCCTTTCCACGTTCCCTTACCCACTCTAAACCACTGTTTGGACACTTGATACTCAGTGTTTTGGAGGACAAGCAGCCTAGAACGGTCACTAGACCTGTTGTAGCTTGATTTCCTTTGTACTCCTATGTACTCTTCAGAGGACTCAAGAGAGAGTCCAAACTTGTTGTGTCTTTATAACAATATAACGTGTTTCTGTTGGTTTAACCTTTAAACGGCGTGTCTTTATAACAATATAACTTTTTCTGTTGGTTTAACCTTTAAACGGCGAAGCTATGGTATTTGAAACGTCCCGCCAGGCGAGGATATTTATATACATTCCCGACGAAAATTGTCATCTTACCATAAATATCGTTATTACTTATTCATATGTGCCTATTTTATGTTTAATATGAAGATATTAACATGTAACAACAATAACACAATTGGGAATAGTATTTGGGGGTGAAAAAGACGAAATATTGCTGATCGGTTCATTCATGAGAGGAGAGCCAGCGCGGCTTTATTTAGGCCTTGGATTTTAACCCTTCTCTAGCGGGTGCTCTGTGGCCGTTTTGGGCCTTTCTGGGCCGTTCTGACTGCTATATCAACCATCAGTATGAAAGGAACTGTATTGCGCCGAAAACTAGGTGGAAATCGCTACACAATGACGCCACATACAGCTACGTAGCACTCGTGGAGCACTGACGGTGTTACCTCGAAGATGGAAGTTTAGCTGATTTTGCTACCTTGCTCACTTTTAGCAAACTATTGGTTACACTGTCATCCTCACGCGCGGTGGGGGAACTGGAGTTAGTGTGGGCCGGGAGGCCACAGATGTCGGACGTATGGATCATTACTATCCCACCCATTTTCACTCTATTTCCACCCTTTTTTCACCCGTTTTTTGCCAGTTTTTTCAACTCGACTTATGTGGTGAGCCGCTTTTTAAGGGTTAAGAGTCCCGTCGCCTCCGCCCAGTAAAACCTCTTAAGAGTCCCGTTGCCGTTCCCAGGTTAATACTCCATTTACGCATTAACGGCACTGTGATCTTGTCTACTTAATATATCTGAAACATTACCTGGGTGATGGACTGGTTTTATCAGATAGGAGGTACAGTTACCCATAGCTTTAGTTCGAGGGTATAATAATTTATGATAGAAGAGTTGAAATGGGTAAGTGGGATTAATAAACGGGGACAAGAAAGATGTACTGAAGTTCAGTGATAGCCAGAGAACTCGAACAAATGGTTTCAATTTGGATAAATTTTGTTTCAGAAAAGATATAGTCAAGTACTGGTGTGGCAATAGATTGTAGATTAGGTTACCAAGTGGAATTGTGTTGCAAGACGGGAGCACGTAGCAACCATCTTGCAACACAATCCCACCCCTACTGTGCTACTCTCCAACCCAAGAGTGAAAAGTTATTCTCAATCTTTCTTCTATTCAATAGCTGAGCTCTTTAACTCTCCCAGAAAGTCTTTCCTCTTCATATGACTTACATTGCTTCAAAATTCTGTGTGTCCAGGCATGTTGGCTCGAATGTCCCTTCATTTTGGCCTTGCCATTCTTTCAACACTAGGGGAGGCACTCGTCACAGGCAGTTCTGCCTTTTATTTCCCTCACTCACTTAGAAAGAAAAAAAGTTCCTTAGTAGGATCAATAACGATACAGAGCTTCATGATAAAATTAGATAGGGACATGAAAGAGATGGGTTAGGTATGAAAGGGATTTGCCTTGTGTTGGCTAATTGTTTTTTTGTAGACTCTCATTTTCTTATGTTCAATTGGAAATACATTTTGCTATCGTATAACTCAATTGTAGCCTAGTGGTTAGAGAGCCGAGTGCAAGTAGTCCTACAGTAGGTTCGAATCTGCGGGAGGGGTCTTGTAAAATTATGAGCCATACATATATTTGTTTCTAAAAAATAGCCGGCCTAGGAGATTAATAGCAGAAGTCATGGTCAGGCTCAACCATACCACACATGGTTTATAAAATTAAGATATTGTAAAGTCGTTCTTCTAACTGCATGTTATCACGCAACATGTCTAGACACTGTACTGCAATTGTTCGTGTTCGTTTTTTCCCCCCAAAAATGAAAATATAACAAACTATTCATAATGCTTAGGCAAAATTGATATATGTGAGTAAAGCCGGTATCACACGAGAGCTTTTATAGTCAACATTCGATGATCAACATTTTTCTGACAACATTTCTGAACTATTGTGCACTGGTATCGGAAACTAGACTGTTGCTAGATGAATTTAAGTGACCGAAATATTCTAAATATTGACCTCATAAGCTGCCAGATCAGTGTTGAGGATAAATGTTGAGTGAAAAAGCGCTCGTGTGATATCGCCTTTAAACGGGGAGAAACTAAGATGTCCATATATAAATACAATGAAACACAAGGCGAGTTACTGTATTTAATAGGTATAGAACAACACTTTTATAATTATATACACAGGATAAATTATATGGTTTTACACAAAATAAATAAGTCATCAAATAAATATAAGAATCGTACATGAAAATAGTCACAATTTACTTCAGTTAGTGCTTGAATACGTACATGCTCGAATATGAAGCTCGTGAGACATTACTATCAGGCGTAGAAGTATTTTTGGAATTAAGTCTTTATGCGAGTTCTTAGGTTGAATCGAACTTCATTTACATAATATATAGTGATATAAAAACATTGGATTCATATGAATGGAAATGGCAAATTTGAGTAACTATTTAGTAGTTATCAAAGAATTGAGTTATAGTGTAATAAGCTTGCCCGCATCCGTATGAAAGCACGTTTTCTTTAGTCGCTTAAGTATAGTATTTATTTTATTCACAAAGAAAAATTATGATTTGTCTTACAATTCGATATCTTTGTTTACGTTGATATCAGAGTGTTTAATCATAAACTTAGTATTCAATAGGCGAAAACAAAACCAGCGAGTGCATTTTGTGTTCCTGAAGGGAGAAATACTTTGAATACAAGGAAGGGACTCTTAACAATTAGAGACGCACAACTTGATATTTATATTAGTTACTTTCCTGGTGTCGAGGGGGGACTTAGGGGATTTTCGCTTTGTTTGGTGATAGAGTCCTGGGTCGGCGTTTGTCCCCTGATTGTGTTCTGCCAGGCCTCAACTTCTAGACTGGAAAATCATCAGAATCTCATCTTTCTTCTTCGTGGATGCTAGGCCTTAAATCACTAGCTGTGCCAGTCGATGACCCAGATTGTGAGCTTCAAGCTTCCCAAGGACGACGGGTAACAATTTAGTCAGTGTTCTACATGACTTGCTGCCAGAACACTTAGCGCTGTCAGTCTTAGACCTGACGGAGCTAGTATTACACTTAGCAGGGCTAGTATCGAATCTAGCAGGGGGGTCAGTCGTAGACCTGACAACGCTAAATAATTCAAAGGAATATTATGATACTGGTTGATGGTTTTGCGTGCCTAGTCTGTCATTTCTCTGCATTGTTCAATTGACTGAGTTTGAGAGTAAAAACGGCTTGCTCTGGCTCTGCAGTGATTTTGGTGGCTATCGAAGGCATGATGTTTTGGTGTTGTTTGGCGAGGAAGCTGTTGCGCGCGTGAAATCCACTCAGAACCTCTTTCCTGGCATCTTCTGTGTCCTGGTCTGGTAGTTGGCGTGGTGGCAATCAAGGCTATTTTTACAGTTGACATAACACTTCACCGGGCGCCTGTATAGAAGTCACGACCCTGTGGCTGGTGATCGTATGTGCTCTCTGTTGATGTATTTCAGGCTGGAGTGAGATGTTGCAGTAATTTTAGCCAATGGTTAGATCGATCATCGGGGATTCTCTTTATGTTTTTCATTAGAATTAAATTTGCGGGTGGAGGATCATGTTGAAGTTGCTTTTGTAGAATACGAATTCTAGAGATACGTTTGTTAATGCCTACAGATGTAATTAGAAAAACATAAGTGATGAACATGATGGTGGCGTTGTGCGAGAGGCGGACAGACAAGGAGTGTGTGGAGACGGCTGCAGCATGCAGTCGAATGGTGACCCTTGACCTGACTGGGGCCACCTTATTAATACGGCTGTATGCGGGTATACCAGGCATCTCTGGAGGGCTAATTTGAGTATCAATAGATGCAGCTGTTGTGTTTGTGGTGGCAGGGCTTTTAGCGTTTGACCTCGTAATTGTTTTTTTCTGTTCCAGCTACTGATGTTTTTTCAGAAAGGAAGGTGTTTTGCCAAAATGGTGGTGGTACATAACAACATTTTGTATCCGTATTTAATATGAATAGCTCAAGAAATAGTCAGTCACTCTATGCTATGTCTTCGTAAAGTTGGTTTCGCGCTAGATATATGCAATCCAAAAGTTGTGCCACGTATGATGCTCTTTACATGACATTAACCCTCTCACTACCATATGACGCAGAGTTTGCCAGATTAGCAATAAGAAATAGAGTTCTCTCACTCTTATAATTACCTCTCCAAAATTAGTTTTCTGCCCACAGCTAACTCAAAGACAACTGCAGAGGTTGAAGTAACTAAACTAAAGTTTCTAAATACCCCTGATGGTAACAAAGGCTTTAAAGTATCCCTAATAGGCTCAAAATTGCGTCAAGGACGTGAGAGGGTTCATACCAGAATAAGGAACCAATACCTAAACTAAAACTTTTCTGAATTGTCACCATGACTTTAAATGTCTATAAGCACATAAAACAAACAAATCCTCAACATGTATTATTTCCTTTATCACAATAACGAACTAATGTTAAAACAAATTTCGTTTAATTCGTGTTAACTCGGGGGGCCTTAACTCTTTCAAGGCGATGCCTTTTATTTGTCTTAACCCTCTCACGTTCTTGACGCAATTTTGAGCCTATTAGGGATACTTTAAATCCTTTGTTACCATCAGGGGTATTTAGAAACCTTTAGTTTAGTTACTTTAACCTCTGCAGTTGTCTTTGAGTTAGCTGTGGGCAGAAAACTAATTTTGGAGAGGTAATTATAAGAGTGAGAGAACTCTATTTCTTATTGCTAATCTGGCAACCTCTGCGTCATATGGTCGTGAGAGGGTTAATCTAGAGTATTGTCTTCAGCTTAGAAAGAACCTATAAGATTCAGAGGGGTACTACATAAATACAAACAACTCTTTAATTACCACACCTTCGGGGATCACGGTGTCATGCAATAGATAGATAGAGAGATACTCTTAAGGGGAGATCTCCACTCTAGGGATTTTTTTCTTGACCCCTTTCTCCCTCATGTCTAGCCCCATTGCTTTTGAGATTTTAAGACGTTTGCCCCATTAGTTTAGCGATTTTAAGAACTTTCACCCCATATTAAGACCTTTCGTGCCATTCAGGTGTCGATTTTATCCTGGCGAGCGATAGCGAGCCTGTAATTTAAGAAGAACCGGCCTTCGGCCGGGACATTTTTCTACCGAAAAATGTACAAATTTATCTTGAAAGGGACTCCAGGGGGTGTAATTTTAAGCTTGATGGAGGTCTAGGGAACAAACTAAATACCTCCCCTTAATCTAAATCAAATTGTTCAATTACTGTAACTACTGTATAGCCAGAATAATACGGACAAAAAACTAGTGAACGTATTGAAGAGGTTTTAGCCCCCAAACCCACTGTCACCTCAAACCCAGGAGAATGAAAAGAGAGGTAGTAGAGAGGGGGGGGGGGGGGGGGGGGGGCTCCACGCTGGTAGTCCTCCTCTCGGGTTACTATACTGTTAAGGGAGCCCACCTCGCTTTTTTTTTTCTCTTTCTCTCCCTCTCTCTTTGGCTTTTATCCATTCGGTCCCGTTCAGCCTACTATTTTAAGACGTTTACCACCATCCAGGTGTCAATATTTTCCTGGCGAGCGGTAGCGAGCCAGCATATATATATTTTTGTTTTGACAGCAAGCTAAATTTGTACATTTTTTCGATAGAAAAATTTCTCCGGAGAAGCCGGATTTCTCCAAACAATACTGGCTCGCTATCGCTCGCCAGGAAGAAATCGACACCTGGATGGTGGTAAACGTCTTAAAACAGTTGGCTGAATGGGGCCAAATTGATACAAGCCAGAGAAAGAAAAAAGGAGAGAAAGAGAAAAAAAAGCAGGTGACCCCCCTTAAGTGAGAAACCGGGTATCGCCTATCTGGTATTTCTGGGTTACCTGGGCCCGGTATTGTGGGGGGTTACATGAACTGGTACTATTGTTGTGGGTAGCGTGCTGGACCCTCCCATTGCCACACCTCCACCGCCGGAACCCCCACCCCCCTTTTTTTTACGGGGGGTCACCTGCTTGTTTTATCTTTCTCTCATTTTCTCTCTTTCTCTGACTTTTATCCATTTGGCCCCATTCAGCCAACTGTTTTAAGACTTTTATCCCCATCCAGGTGTCCAATTTTTTCCTGGCGAGCGATAGCGAGCCAGCATTGTATGGAGAAATCCGGCTTCGCCTGAGATATTATTCTATAGAAAAATGTACAAATTTAGCTTGCTGTTGAAACAAAAAAATATATATGCTGGCTCGCTCCCGCTCCCCAGGAAAATATTGACACCTGGATGGGGGTAAACGTCTTAAAACAGTAGGCTGAATGGGGCCGAATGGATAAAAGCCAAAGGGAGAGAGAGAGAAAAAAAAAAAAGCGAAGTGGGCTCCCTTAACAGATGTTTTAGGGGCTTCTTGTCTCAGTTGTTTCATTTTGATAATTTTGGCGTTACTACCAGCCCCCCCCCCCCCCCCCCTTGTCTGGTTCCTATCCTTCTCCGACATGTTTTGTTTTCCCATTATTTCTACGCCATTAATTTCCTTCTCACTATATTCATTCCCTCGCTGTACTTACAAACATACGAAACTCTTGATGGCGTTTATAAGTGGCTTGTATAGTTGTTTACAGTTGGGTGTTGGTGACCTTATGTGTATCATTATGTAGGGTCAGTTGTTTACAGTTTATGTGTATCATTATGTAGGGTCAGTTGTTTACAGTTTATGTGTATCATTATGTAGGGTCATTTGTTTACAGTTTATGTGTATCATTATGTAGGGTCAGTTGTTTACAGTTTATGTGTATCATTATGTAGGGTCAGTTGTTTACAGTTTATGTGTATCATTATGTAGGGTCAGTTGTTTACAGTTTATGTGTATCATTATGTAGGGTCAGTTGTTTACAGTTTATGTGTATCATTATGTAGGGTCAGTTGTTTACAGTTTATGTGTATCATTATGTAGGGTCAGTTGTTTACAGTTTTTGGCTCCTCACTGGAATTTATGAGTGAGTGGATTATACAATAAAATATATTTGTTTATATAGTATGTATCTGTGTAACTGTATATATATATATATACTGTGTGTGTGAATTGCTTTACAGTGACAATTTATATCGCGGTAGTGACGGCTTTCTCCGTTGGTCCTGTCCTGCTCTATCCTGCTCTTAACCCTCTCCGATATATGACGCGAGTTTTGAGCCTATTGGGGATACTTTAAAGCCTTTGTTACCATCAGGTGTATTTAGAAACCTTTAGTTTAGTTACTTCAACCTCTGCAGTTGTCTTTGAGTTAGCTGTGTTGAGCCTATTGGGGATACTTTAAAGCCTTTGTTACCATCAAGTGTATTTAGAAACCTTTAGTTTAGTTACTTCAAGCTCTGCAGTTGTCTTTGAGTTAGCTGTGAGCAGAAAACTAATTTTGGAGAGGTAATTATAAGAGTGAGAGAACTCTATTTCTTATTGCTAATCTGGCAACCTCTGCGTCATAAATGCGTGAAAGGGTTAAGTGCCGTGTTCTGTCTTGTCCTTGCCTTAACCCCTTCATTACCGAGGTCGTCTTTTAATTATTTTCTGGCAATTATTAAACGATTTTAATGAGCTTAGGTAGGGCGTGCACTAATTAAAAGGCTTCAAAGTATTCCAATTCATTATTTTAACTAACACACGTCATTCCTTAGTAGTATAAAATCTTCTAAATATAGCTGAAATAAGAGAAAAAGACATCCCCGGTAGTAAGGGGTTAAGTGTTCCGTCCTGTACTGTTTTTGCACTGGTATCGGAAACTAGACCGATGGTAGGTGAATTTAGGTGACCGAAATATTGTAAACGTTGACCTCATAAGCTGCCAGACCAGTGTTGAGGGAAAAAGCGCTCGTGTGATACCGGCTTTACTGGGTGCCTCCAGGTGGGTGACCGGTCAACTCAACCAGTAGACCATTTCAACCAGTAGCTCTCAACCAGTACCAAACCAACCAATACGGTTAGGTTAGGTTAGTACTATATTTTGGCACTGGTTTGGTTGGTCTGGGTAAATTTGGCACTGGTTGAGAGCTACTGGTTGAAATGGTTAGGTTAGGTTAGTACTATATTTTGGCACTGGTTTGGTTGGTCTGGGTTAATTTGGCACTGGTTGAGAGCTACTGGTTGAAATGGTTAAGTTAGGTTAGTACTATATTTTGGCACTGGTTTGGTTGGTCTGGGTTAATTTGGCACTGGTTGAGAGCTACTGGTTGAAATGGTTAAGTTAGGTTAGTACTATATTTTGGCACTGGTTTGGTTGGTCTGGGTTAATTTGGCACTGGTTGAGAGCTACTGGTTGAAATGGTTAGGTTAGGTTAGGTTAGTACTATATTTTGGCACTGGTTTGGTTGGTCTGGGTAAATTTGTCACTGGTTGAGAGCTACTGGTTGAAATGGTTAAGTTAGGTTAGTACTATATTTTGGCACTGGTTTGGTTGGTCTGGGTTAATTTGGCACTGGTTGAGAGCTACTGGTTGAAATGGTCTACTGGTTGAAATGGTCTACTGGTTGAGATGACTTGGAACCCTCCAGGTGGCATGTCTTTGGCTACTTCCGGCTCTCTGTGTATTTCTCTCTTTCCTTCTTTACTCGTTTAAGGGGACATGGGCCGGTTTTCTGGACCCTTTTCTCCCTCATGTTTAGCCCCATTAGTTTTCAGATGTTAAGATGCTTGCCCCATTAGTTAGTCGATTTTAAGACCTTTCGCCCTATTTCTTCGTCAATATTTAGACCTTTCGTGCTATTTAGGTGTCTATTTTGTCCCTGGCGAACGATAGTGAGCCTGTAATGTTGGAAGAACCGGCCTTCGGCCGGGAAATTTTTCTACCGAAAAATGTACAAATTAATCTAGGAGGATCTAATGGATGTGTTTTTAAATTTGATGGAGGTCTAGGGAGGAAACTAAGAAAATCATACAAAGATCATTAAAAAGGCAAATAAACGGCCCATCTCCCCTTAATACGATAGATAGAGAGATGATTTTTAAGCAAGACAAGCATTTGATGTACACCTACAAGGATTCGTCTATAGCTATTTCTTGAGGAAACTCATTATAATTTAGTCCTTAAGGGGGGTCACCGGCCTTTTTGTTAATCTTTCTCTCCTTTTCTCTCTCTCCCTGGCTTGTATCCATTTGGCCCCATTCAGCCAACTGTTTTCAGACGTTTATCCCCATCCAGGTGTCGATTTCTTCCTGGCGAGCGATAGCGATCCAGCATTATATGGAGAAATCCGGCTTCGCCGGAGACATTTTTCTATCGAAAAATTTACAAATTTAGCCTGCTGTCAAAACAAAAATATATATATGCTGGCTTGCTACCGCTCGCCAGGAAAATATTGACACCTGAATGGGGATAAACGTCTTAAAACAGTAGGCTGAATGGGGCCGAATGGATGCAAGCCAAAGAAAGAGGGAGAGAAAGTGAAAAAAAAAGCGAGGTGGGTTCCCTTAACAATAACAAGTGGCTGGAGTTCTCGAAAAGGAACCCCAGTCCTCACGCTATTCTTAACTTACAGTGTGCTGGCTTAATAATCCAGTAGGGTAGATAGCCTCTGAAGTCCTATTTTAACTATGTTAACTAATTATCAATAAGATTTGCAAATCCATTAACACAAATACAGAACACTAATTATGAATGATATCAAATTGAAATTGATATGATATTGATATCAAATTATAACTTCAGATCAATTATTATATTACTGAAGTTATAACTGGTTGTTGTTGTTGTTGTTCCCTAAGCTGCCTGGCCGAACAGGCCCGAGTCCTTAAGGAAGGCCATGGCCACGGTCGGGCTTTCCCACAGAGCTCTCAAAGAGTGTAAATTGTGTTGTTAGCGTAAGTGGTTGTGTGAAATGCAGTCTTCTATGATGTGGTTAATGGTATGGGGTGCTGTGTTACAACCCGGGCAGGTGTCGACGACGGAGTCATCCAGTCTCCGCGTTGAATACATTTGTTTTTTCAACTGTACAGTAATTCATCCAGTTCTTGTTGAACCCAGAGAAGGAATTAAAATCCTGCAAGCACCATCTGTCTAGACATTTTGAAGCAAATGCAATTACAATTAAGATATTATGTTACTTTCATGCAAAAGGAACACTAGCTAAAAGCAACTTCGTCTTTTATTCCATTATTCAGCATAGTAAAATTCGTAGGTTGATGTATAATAACACTATGTCAAGGAAACTAGATAACAAAAACTCGTTGAAGATTTTGTTCAATATATCACCCATTCCGCTTGAAATTGTGAGTAAGATCCTTAATTAAAAGTTACAATGCATCTATCTAGCATAATCTATTTATGGTTTCATATGTGTACCTTAAAGAGGGGAGATATCCACTTGAGGGATTTTTTTCTTGACTCCTTTCTCCCTCATGTTTAGCCCCATAGTTTTCTAATTTTAAGACGTTCGCCCCATTATTTTGAGGATTTTAAGAACTTTCAACCCATTTCTATCAATTTTAAGACCTTTCGTGCCATTTAGGTGTCGATTTTATCCTGGTGAGCGATAGCGAGCCTGTAATTTAAGAGGAACCGGCTTTCAGCCGGGACATTTTTCTACCGAAAAATGTACAAATTTATATTGAAAGGGGCTCAAGGGGGTGTAATCTTAAGCTTGAAGGATATCTAGGGACCAAACTAAAAACCTCCCCTTAACTACTGTATGTATATGCAAAATAATGTATGTGAATGAAGGAGACAAAAGTGATGTTGCCTGTAACTAGTGTCTCCCCCAGTGACAAAAGACTGACGTAGGTGTCAATATGCCTGGACAGACCACACTTCTTTCCAACACACCTAAATTACCTCTAACGTACCTCTCTATCACTTTTTTTTTAACTATGTGTGTGTGTGTGGGGGGGGGGGGGGGGACACTTGTTACAGGCAGCTTAGCATTTTGTCGCCTTCATGTACTACATAGAAACAAAATATGATACATTTTGGATTTATCTGTGTTTTTTTGTTTCTAACATCATCGATTGCCACATCTGCTTTATCAATTCAGAAGAGGAATAATAAGTGTTAGAAGAATATTGTTATATCAGGTAAAGGTAATTAGTTTATGTAATACAATACTATCCACCTTACAATTAAACTCAACCATTATAAACCCTCAGTAGTATTATGTGAGGGCAGATTTTAAAGTTGCGAGCATATTGTTTTGTGAAGGAAATTGTTTATCTGGGTGTTGCACAATATAAGATCATAAGCACGTAACATTTAATTAATGACCAAGTCACAATTTGACACCATCCGAGGGGGCACATGTTCAGCATATACAGTACCGCAATTAGCGGGAGCTACGAGGCATACATAATCATCAACAAACATTAACTCAAAATAACATCAACACACTAGTATGAACAATGCAACGTTGATTAACCCTTTCAAGCTCCAAAACGCATGTCTGTTTTGTGTTCTGGCTATTATTAGACGATTTTATTCAGCATAGGAAGGGTATATGGAAGTCAGAGGGTTAATTGAGATAGTCCTTACACAAATAATTGAGATAGTCCTTACACAAATAATTGAGATAGTCCTTACACAAATAAATGAGATAGTCCTTACACAAATAATTGAGATAGTCCTTACACAAATAATTGAGATAGTCCTTACACAAATAATTGAGATAGTCCTTACACAAATAATTGAGATAGTCCTTACACAAATAATTGAGATAGTCCTTACACAAATAATTGAGATAGTCCTTACACAAATAATTGAGATAGTCCTTACACATATAATTGAGATAGTCCTTACACAAATAATTGAGATAGTCCTTACACAAATAATTGAGATAGTCCTTACACAAATAATTGAGATAGTCCTTACACATATAATTGAGATAGTCCTTACACAAATAATTGAGATAGTCCTTACACAAATAATTGAGATAGTCCTTACACAAATAATTGAGATAGTCCTTACACAAATAATTGAGATAGTCCTTACACAAATAATTGAGATAGTCCTTACACATATAATTGAGATAGTCCTTACACAAATAATTGAGATTACACAAATAATTGAGATAGTCCTTACACAAATAATTGAGATAGTCCTTACACAAATAATTGAGATAGTCCTTACACAAATAATTGAGATAGTCCTTACACAAATAATTGAGATAGTCCTTACACAAATAATTGAGATAGTCCTTACACATATAATTGAGATAGTCCTTACACAAATAATTCCCACAGATTCTTAGTAAACTGTGTACACTCGTTTAATGATAGCCAGAATAAACGATCAGAATGCATCATAATCTCGAAAGGGTTAAGCTGTGCATGAAAGGGTTAATAGAATGTCTATTACCTCTCATGGGTGGAGCCTATTTTCACCCAGGCCCACGGACTAATAATGGGTGACAAAAATAATATTATTTTGGTGAAGTAGGAATTGTGTGCATCCTGCTATATTGATCTTGTGACGCTGTTGCAAAGATTTTAAGATTGATGTAAACAAATACACTACGATAGCGAAGCACACACAAGTACTGTATATTCGTGTAAAGGTTGCAGTAGTGTTTGCAGTATAAAGTGTGTAGTGGTGTGGGGTGCGTGGATGTTGCAGAGCACGGGTAGATCTGTCAACCGTCGCGGGAGTGGTGCCTATAGTGTCCCCCCCCCAAGAGCCCTTTATGCGGCCTAGGTTCCCATGCCTGTTGCATTGTGATGGAGTCCTGGCCCCGCCCCCAGGCCTGCACCACGGCCACGACAAAGAGAACAAAACAGGGTAGGCGAAGCTGCAACAGGACCCTGGTGGGAAGCTCGCGGAGGCCTCTCTGCCATGCCTTGTCTTTCTTTGCTTTTCAACCCTAACCTGCCATGCCTTACAATGTCCTCTGCTTTTCAACCAAATCCTGCTCTATCCTATATCAACCCCTGATTTTTAAACCTGTCCTAGCCTACACTACGGTGTCCTGCTTTGTTTTTCAACCCTGTCCTCCTCTTCTATCTACTACGTTACTTTTTTTCTTCTATATTACAACTACTCCCTCTCGGGCATAGGCTGAGAGCCTGTACATTCCACCGCTCAACACGGTGTATCCCGTGAGGTCTTGTTCCAGTCTGGGAAGTGAGACATGTGAAGCATCCATTCATGGCTCGAAGCAGCTCCATCTCTGAAGCGGCTTGTTGCTTCGTTCAAGTGCTTCACTGTCTTATCCTCCAGACTCAGACCCTCACTCTCAGAACGCCACCTATTGAGCAGTGAACTCACTAGGCATTGTCCCCCTGTAACAGATTTTGAATATGGGAATATTCATACAGTGTTATTTAATCAGGGAACAATGAGGGTATTTTTTTGGCATTTCGGTGGGCTTTGTGGTAATGCACTGATACTAGGTACAGCACAAATTCAATCCCAATAATATCTTGGCATTGACAAAATCGGGATTTGAACCCGGGTCCATTGGATTACCAATCCAGTGGCATGACCACTCCACCACACCTCCCCTTATAATTCATGTCTTGTCATGGTGTCTCGGTTCTGCCTATCCTTTGCTTTTCAACTCACTTGTGCCTTGCCCTACACTGTGCTGCACTTACCCTACACTGTGCTGCACTTACCCTACACTGTGCTGCACTTACCCTACACTGTGCTGCACTTCTTATTAAATTTGTCCTATGCCATCTGTTATTGCCCTACTATGCTCAACTCAAATCTATCCTGCCATACACTGTGTTCCTTTAGCTCTGCTTTTAACATTGGTTTACCTTTTCTTGCTCTGTTTTGCCTTCTATTATTGTCCTGCAACCTTGTAAAGCCGGTATCACATGAGAGCTTTTATAGTCAACATTCTATGATCAACATTGTTCTGGCAACATTTCTGGAACATTTTGCACTGGTATCGGAAACTAGACTGATGGTATATGAATTTAGGCAGAAAAAATATATTAAATGTTGACCTCATAAGCTGCCAGACCAGTGTTGAGGATAAATGTTGAGGGAAAAAGCGCTCGTGTGATACCGGCTTAATTAACCCTGTGCTGCCTTACAGTAGATTGTCCTGCTTTGCTGAAGTATTCTATCCTGGTTACCCTACATTATCCTGCTGTACAATGAATGTATCCTTATCCTAGCCTGCCCTACCCTTTCATGTGTTCCTTCAATGTATCCTTATCCTAGCCTGCCCTACCCTTTCATGTGTTCCTTCAATGTATCCTTATCCTAGCCTGCCCTACCCTTTCATGTGTTCCTTCAATGTATCCTTATCCTAGCCTGCCCTACCCTTTCATGTGTTCCTTCAATGCATCCTTATCCTAGCCTGTCCTACCCTTTCATGTGTTCCTTCAATGTATCCTTATCCTAGCCTGCCCTACCCTTTCATGTGTTCCTTCAATGTATCCTTATCCTAGCCTGCCCTACCCTTTCATGTGTTCCTTCAATGTATCCTTATCCTAGCCTGCCCTACCCTTTCATGTGTTCCTTCAATGTATCCTTATCCTAGCCTGCCCTACCCTTTCATGTGTTCCTTCAATGCATCCTTATCCTAGCCTGCCCTACCCTTTCATGTGTTCCTTCAATGTATCCTTATCCTAGCCTGCCCTACCCTTTCATGTGTTCCTTGTATTTGTCCTGCATCCCGTTCCTAGTCTGCTTCTATCTTAAGGGGAGGTTTTTAGTTTATTACCTTAACCTCCATCAAACTTAAAAGTAAACCCCCTTGACCCCCTTTCAAGATAAATTTGTACATTTTTCGGTATAAAAATGTCCAGGCCGAAGGCCGGTTCCTCTTAAATTACAGGCTCGCTATCGCTCGCCAGGAAGAAATAGACACCTAATTATTATTATTATTATATGAGATGCCGAAGTCTCCAACCAGGGTGCAGAAACACCATCAAGATCAATCCACACAAAACACCCGGAGGCACTGGAGAGAGACTATGGCAACTTAGGAAAAAATAAAAACATACACTGTATACTGTACTGTACATATACACATATTAAACACAGATAACATATTATGCAGTGGAGGATATCAAGCTTAAATATAATACAATATAATACAACTAAATGGCACGAAAGGTCTTAAAATTATCCGAAATAGGGTGAAAGTTCTTAAAATCGCTAAACTAATGCGGCGAACGTGGTTAAAATCTCAAAAGCAATGGGGCTACACATGAGGGAGAAAGGGGTCAAGAAAAAAATCCCTCAAGTGGATATCTCTCCTTAAAGCTGGTATCACACGAGAGATTTTATAACCAACATTCGATAATCCACATTAGTCTGGCAACATTTCTGGACTATTTGGAATTGGTACCTGAAACTAAACTGATGGTAGATGAATTTAGGTGACAGAACTATTTTAAATGTTGACCTCATAAGCTGCCAGACCAGTGTTGAGGGAAAAAGTGCTCGTGTGATACTGGCTTTACTCCTATCTTGCTTTGTTTTCCGATGTGTCATGGTATTTTTCCGGTGTGTCATGGTATTTTTTCGGTGTGTCATGGTATTTTTCCGGTGTGTCATGGTATTTTTCCGGCGTGTCATGGTATTTTTCCGGTGTGTCATGGTATTTTTCCGGTGTGTCATGGTATTTTTCCGGTGTGTCATGGTATTTTTCCGGT
Organism: Paralithodes platypus; assembly: GCA_032716605.1. Classification (NCBI taxonomy): domain Eukaryota; kingdom Metazoa; phylum Arthropoda; class Malacostraca; order Decapoda; family Lithodidae; genus Paralithodes; species Paralithodes platypus. Next base: position 8,676,163 of record CM064494.1, read on the forward strand.
GTGTCATGGTATTTTTCCGGTGTGTCATGGTATTTTTCCGGTGTGTCATGGTATTTTTCCGGTGTGTCATGGTATTTTTCCGGCGTGTCATGGTATTTTTCCAGCGTGTCATGGTATTTTTCCGGCGTGTCATGGTATTTTTCCGGTGTGTCATGGTATTTTTCCGGTGTGTCATGGTATTTTTCCGGTGTGTCATGGTATTTTTCCGGTGTGTCATGGTATTTTTCCGGTGTGTCATGGTATTTTTCCGGTGTGTCATGGTATTTTTCCGGTGTGTCATGGTATTTTTCCGGTGTGTCATGGTATTTTTCCGGCGTGTCATGGTATTTTTCCGGCGTGTCATGGTATTTTTCCGGTGTGTCATGGTATTTTTCCGGTGTGTCATGGTATTTTTCCGGTGTGTCATGGTATGTGTCATGGTATTTTTCCGGCGTGTCATGGTATTTTTCCGGTGTGTCATGGTATTTTTCCGGCGTGTCATGGTATTTTTCCGGCGTGTCATGGTATTTTTCCGGCGTGTCATGGTATTTTTCCGGTGTGTCATGGTATTTTTCCGGTGTGTCATGGTATTTCAAAATTCCCTATTCGTTATGAGCAGCAGGTTCTGCTTTGCCGGAAGTTTCAAAACAATATTGTCTTTCTGACCTGTCCCTATTTAAATACTTGTTAAGGGGAAATTTCCACTCGAGATATTTTTTCTGGATCCCTTTCTCCATGTTTAGCCCCATTGCTTTTGAGATTTTAAGATGTTCGCCCCATTAGGTTGGCGATTTTAAGAGGTTTCACCCCATTTCTGTCAATTTTAAAACCTTTCGTGCCATTTAGGTGTCGAATGTTTTCCTGGCGAGCGATAGCGAGCTTGTAATTTAAGAGGAACCGGCCTTTGGCCGGGACATTTTTCTACCGAAAAATGTACACATTTATCTTGAAAGGGGTCTAGGGGGGGAGGTATTTTTAGCTTGCTGGAAGTCTAGGCAACAAACTAAAAACCTACCCTTAAACCCCCCCCCCCCTCCCCCCCATAGCATGCATAATTTGTTTTTCCGCCTTTACTTGAGTTTCAACCGTGCATTGCTGTTCTTGTCCTTCACGCCCTGACCTATGCCTTACCTTCCTTCATACTGTTGGTCCTGACCTGTTTTCTGCCTGATCCTGTCATTGTATATGTTTCTATATTTCCGCCCTCCAGACATGGCTCCCTGGCAGGTCATCAATTAATTTTTTTTTTTTTTTTTTTCCACCAACCAACTTCACCTCTAAACTCAATTAATTAAATCGACAAATACATGTGGCACTCCAAGGACTCGAACCTAGGATACTCGCACCGAAATTCCGCGCACTTATGAATTACGCCATCAAGACAGTTAATTAAGGGGAGACTTTCCACTTGAGGGATTTTTTCTTGACCCCTTTCTCTCTCATGGTTAGCCCCATTGCTTTTGATATTTTAAGACGTTCGCCCCATTAGTTTGGCGATTTTAAGAACATTCGCCACATTTCTGTCAAATTTAAGACGTGCCATTTAGGAGTCTATTTATTCCTGGCGAGCGATAGCGAGCCTGTAATTTAAGAGGAACCGGCCTTCGGCCGGGAAAATTTTCTACCGAAAAATGTACAAATTTATCTTCAAAGGGGGTCTAGGGGATGTAATATTAAGCTTGATGGAAGCCTAGCGAACTAACTAACACCCTTCCCTTAAAAGAGGGCACCGGGGAACATATCTGGAGTCTGGACGGATTCATATTCTCACGCTACTATTCTGTTGCCAGGATGATCATGGGAAGTTATTGTAGCCTATCTTTTCCAACCCTAGCCCAAACTTTCTTTACCTAATCTAATATAAGTTAGACGAGGTAAGGTTAGGCTAGGATAAGATAGGTTAGACTAGGGTAAATTAGAGTGGGCGACCTGATAACAGAACAAAATAGCTCAAGTGTATGAACCTGGCCAAATATCGTGAATACGCTGCCGAATGATTCACCTGTCATCACCATAGCTGTAGAAGGCGTAAAATGGCACATTCGGTCCAGTCTGTCTACAATCACACCGCACACTACCAGCAAAGACTGGTACTGAAGCAGACTTTATTTATTGAACTTTTGAGGATACCCATTTATTATAATCAACTATTGAAACTTAACAGGCGCCTGCAGCATGACTATAATTCCATGACTATATTTCTTTATCAGATTATTATTATTATCAGAGGTGACCTGTGGCGCAATTCTAGCGCATTCGACTCACAATCGAGAGGTTCCGTGTTAGATTCCCAGCGAGGGTGAGATGAATGAATAGTCTCCTTACACCTTATGCTTTTGTTCAACTAACAGTAAACAGGAACCTGGAGTAAGGGGATATTTGTAACTTAATGTTCGGGGAAGTGAACTGCGGTAAGCTGCATAATATGTAGTAGCCCCTGTGTACCAGGCTGGATAGCTACCCACCCACCATGCGCTACAAAGAGCAATGGCACGGAAATGAGCACCACGGTCAAACACAGTCAAGCATACCGGCTCCCATCCCCCCCCCTCACACTTTGCTTTATATACACCGGGATTCAAGCATAACCCAGTAGGATTACAAGTCCAGTGATTTGACCATTCAGTCACACAACCTCTACAATATTTTATATTTATTCTTTTACCATAACAGTTGTACGAGCTGGTTGCTTTAAGCCCTGTCAAACGGGGATGTTTGTAAATTCTACTACCTGCCTGGCGGGCATATTTACCCTAAACGAGCTTCATTCCATGCTCTTTTTCATGCATAAACAAGAGCCAGAGCGTAATAAAATTATGTATCCATGAAAGGGCGATAATAGAGCTTTCCAATGACACCTGAATCATCCTTGTACGACCACGGGTTCTCTTGCAACAATTGCGCAACACGAGGGCAAAAACCCTAAGATATGGTATATTCCCTAAGTTTTTTCCTTGTCTCGCGAGGCCAGGGGTGTGGAATGTTGTGGTGGGGAGCTCAGTCACATCACTCGGTCCATGCCGAGCGGTCAGAGCCTGCCTATCATCCTCCCTACTCGTGGACTCTCTATCAGAGCCGATAATGTGCTCAACATCCCTTCCGACATATGTCGGGCCCCGCAGGGATGGCCATGGTTCTCTCACCCGACATATGTCGGGCCCCGCGGCTGTTGTGTTAAGGGGGTTTCACACATTCACGCATGTGAATCCGCATAGCGCCGTATAAGCATGCGGAAACTATACGGGACAATAGTCTGCAACATCCGGGAACATGCAGCAACTATGAGTAGGAGGTCGGGAGTAGTTGGCAACATGTGTAGATATGCGACCCGGCAAGCCAAATTTTTTAACAAACTCATCGTTGCATGCGGATTGTGGTCGTAAGTATGCGCATGTTGGTCTGATACATACGGATCTAGACTGATATATACAGATTTATTCGGATGTTGCCCTGGGACAGTCTACGGAAACTGTACTGTAGCTTTTCCCAAGTATGAGAAGCCATTCCGATTATAGACCGACCTGTCACTAGCTGGCATTGTCCCATTGCCTAAATCAGTGACAACTGAAAACTTATCATTGCATTTGTCACCCGGTCCCTTAAGCTGTCCGAAGTCAACTACTCTGCCACCAAGCGAGAAAGTTTGGGGTAAATCTGGGCGTTGCGACATTCTAAGTCCTATGTTTCTGGCACCAAACTAACCATCATCCCCCCCCCCCCCTCCCAAACCCACCCCCGTAAATGTATTCAAAACAGCTCATAAAATTGGAGATCATTCACTCACCGAGTCTGGACACCTTATTGTAGACCCCGCCCAATCTGACAAAATCATGGCAATTTTATGCATGGGAAATGGCATCCATTTGTGATATAAGAAACTGTTAGCATTATGTTATCTCACCTACTGGACCCCTCATCCTGCAGCTGCAGCAAAGCACACAACTAACTCTGCTTACCCTTTACCCGAAGAAAAGATATCTTCCGCACGAGAGGCCCTTCTGGCACCCTCCTTGCCAAAGACCTCCGGCTGTTACTGGCCCTCGATGCGTTTGGCTCTATTCCCTCCCCTTATTCCTACCGATTCGTAATTACATTTGTCGATACCCATTCGAAATTTATAATTGTTTCTGCCGTCAAAGAACATACAGCCACCTCTGTTGCCAATGCTCTCTTATCAGATATCTTTCCATATTTTGGCCTACCACAAGTCCTTTACAGCGATAACGCCCCCAAATTCTCCGGGAACTACGTACAGAAATGTCTAATATAATGGGTTATGCCAACTCCAACTCATCCCCATATTGGCCAAAAGGCAACTCGATCTGTGAGCGTAACCACCGAGTAGTTGCCAACCAACTTGGCACTCTTCTTCTTGCCAATAAAGCCAAAGAGTGGCCAGAACAGCTCAAAATGATACATGGGGAATTAATTCTTCTCTTTTTGAGGATGGCATCACCCCCCAAAAACACGTGTTCGGTACCCTCTCTCTCCTCCTCCCAACCCACCATCTTGTTCTCAACCCACATTAACCGATGAACAGTCACATACCCTCACTTATACAACAAAGCATGCGTATATCAGTAACTGAAATGCCAAGAACTTCACAAACACAACCTTCCGAACAATAACCCATTCAAGTTAGGCGAGATTGCAGTAATAGTAAACCTTGCCTTTAACCCATTGGCTGCGAGAGATGTTCCGGAATGCACATGGCAATTTACAGGCTATTAAAGCCTGTGGAGACGAGTCCGAGTGAGCGTGAGCGCGGCAGGCCCCCGTCCACTCTCCTGCCAGGCTGCCACGGCACTAAAGGATATGAGCCATGTCCCGCTAGACATATGCAGCACTGCCAATGGCAAATGTAGTGCGACATTAGCGATATTCGCTAAGTATTAGCGAATGTCTATGATAGCGCTGCAGATTAACCCTGCGCGCTACGAACCTCATGCTTGTGTCATTTTGAAGCTATTTTCTTCTAGTTTTGGGCTGAATACATTTCATTTCATTCAGACACTTGCTAAATCATTGAGGAGTGCCTGAATAAGCCCTAATATAGCGGAAATATGCCCGCAGCGTAATTGTTAAAAAACAAATTGCAACCAAATTTTCTAGGCCCATTCATAATCGTCTGCCTTTTCAAAATCACATTAAACTACCGCGGAGAAGCAAGAATTTATAGAAACCAACGTGCACAGAGTAACTAAACCAGATGACTTTTCTGAACTCTTAACATGATCCGACCCCTCCAGAAATCCCTTCAGAACCTCCCCCTCCTGTCCAGTACCTAGTTTCCTATCCATAACCTAATCCACCACCTCCACCTCCACCCATTCCACCCCTTCCAATCCCAAAACCCACTCCTTGCCCTACTCGCCAAGAAAACCCAACTAAAACTAACACAACAATCATGAGATCAAGCCGCCTTTTTACCCCCTCATCCACTTAGGCTTAGCGCATTGTACTTTCGTGTTTGCACAGGTCTATGTCAACCTTAGTCGACCCAGAACAATAGCAGTAGTAACACTTGTACCTGCAATACTCAACAGCCTCACCTACTCCACCACCAGGAAAATTTATATTCGCTACATGATCTGGCACCTGAAGAATGGACCAAAGCAGAGGCTGAGTAATCCACATCAACTTTTGAGGCGTCTTAACCTGAGAAGCGCAAAAATAGCCTAGGACTTAGCCAACCCTGGTGCATATTAACACTTACGCTGCGGGCATATTTCTGCCTGTTTCCGCTATATTAGGGCTCATTCAGGCACTCCTGAATTATTAAACAAGTTTCTGCACGACATTAAATGTATTCAGCCAAAAACTAGAAGAAAATAGCTTCAGAATGACGCAAGAACGAGCTTCGTAGAGCGCAAGATTGACCCGCAGCGCGCAAGATTGACCCGCAGCGCTACTATAGACATCGGCAAATATTCGCTAATTATGAGAATGTCGCGCTAGTTTTCTTTTGGGAGCACTGCATTGTCTCGCGAGATGTGAGGCCCGAGTCTCAGTACCCCGGCAGCCGTGCTGGAGAGTGGAGGGGAGCCTCCCGCTCTCTTTCACTCGTCCCCACAGGCTTTAAGAGCCTGTAAATTGCCTAATATTGCCAGGATGTTCCAGAACATCTCCCGCAGCCAATGGGTTAATGGGCAAAAAGGTCACCATCGCAAAACTTAATGTAATGTACATCAACGTGTTGGTATCACACCAACACATCCCACTGCGAAGGTTATTTGCACAAAAATTATGTGAATATGTTGTGGGCATGGTCGAGAGTTGCCTGGTTGGTGAAAAATAGGCACCCGCGCACTATTGTTTTGGTTCGATCAGCGCGGGTCGAGGGAAGGGATGAATTACGTAATATCCCATATATCTCCCTTATAAAGCAATAATATTGCACCACAAAGCATATGTGAAGAATTAGAACCCATATTTAGGTGTAGGGAGTCAATAATGCACTTACATGTACAAGGTCAGGTATATATGAGTCTGGAATGAGGGAATGGAGGGAGGGAGGAAAGTTTTTGCCTCCAATATAGGGGCCCCCCACTGTATTCTCTCGCCACGTATCTTATACGTATGGTATACGGTATATATCTAGGAATGAAGGATGGTCCCAGAGCCCTGCCACCGCCTATACGATAATAAAGGTGTGTGAGTGTGTGTGTGAGGTGTAAGTGTAGTATGATGTGTGGTATTGATAATTGCCATTTTGGCCTATTCTTGATCCAATTTGCAGCTGCCTATGCTTGTTGGTGTGGTTTTGGAATGCGTCTCAATATCTCGCTTCCAAAAGGCTTATCGCCGTCACCTAGGAGAACCTTCTGGAAGGCTTATCGTACTCCTTGGGTTAAGGACTCCCCTCATGATGCCCACCTCACCATCCTCAGGAGACAAGGTGAACCTAATGATGCCAACAAGAGGTGGTACCAAAGGCTGGAACATCTCACCTCTTACACCTCAACACCGAAACATGAGAAATGCATACTCAAGGCACGGGGCTGTGACTTCTACAATAGCGAGGAAAGTGAGATGCCAGAATCTGCAATAGCGAGTAGGTAGGTTAGCAACAATCACCGCCGGGCCTGCAAGCACCACCAGCAACCCCAGACCACTACTATCAGCATTGACAATGCTCTTGCCCTTTATCACAACCTTGATGGACACCCTTTCCTTCATATCCCCTCTGCCAGATACCCTGAAGAAGAAGGGCTCAAGCCACCACAAAATGTCCGTAGTCTCCCCTGGCCACCACCACCATAGAGAATGGAAGAGTACAGTTTCAACACTCCAGCCAGATGATAGAAAAGGAAGGTTTCCACTCCCTGCGCCAACACTCATTAAGCTTTCACATGACACTTCCATCCTAGAAGGATCCAAAATGGACTCCGTAATAAGGACCACTTCAGCCCATCTTCCTCGGAGGCCAGCCCCCAGCGAGAGACGCAGGAACCAGATAGAGATTAGGATGTGGCGATTACCATACAGCTACTCTACTCAACATTTACCCAGGCTCTAGGACGTTCGCTTACCCCCCCCCCCCCAGGGGGTAAGGTGGCCTTTCTCTTATGGTGGAGGAAAAAAAGAATATGCCCTACTGTGTGTCGTAGAAGGCGACTAATAGGGGGAATGGGGGTAGATTGTAGGCACCAATCGAACAGAACCCAGGAGAGAGTGTAGGCATTCGATAAGGAGTTGCTGGAACTACTGTTTTATTTGCTTGGCCTATCTTACTGATTCCCTTTGTGCTTAACTTACACTGTGAGTAGTCCAGCCAGCTCTCACAAAAACCTCCTCCTCCTATCCACTTCCCTACATCCACACCACACAAAACAAAATGTTTTTTGTGGAAGGAGTTCCACAAAAACATTTTTTCTTATGATGATGAACACACACCAAGCCTCTGAGTCCCCAGGGAGGGAACCATAAATGCCCCCACACCTGCCCGACCTTCCCTTGATGACCCCTCTAAATGCTCTGGACTACGGCCTGCCACTCTTACTATCAACTTTTACAATATTCACGGCCTTTCTTCTAATTTTCAATCTGTTGAACATCGTCTCTCCTCGTCCAAACCTGATCTTCTTTTCCTCACTGAAACCCGGGTGTCTGATACAACTGCCTGCAGCCCCTTCTCTGTATCCTCCTACTTTCACTGTCCTTGTTTCAAAGCCAAAGGGCGATGTTTTGTATACGTGCACAACAAACTCACTTGCTCTCGTGCTCCCGATTTAGACTCCTCGGAATTCTCAACTTTATGGCTCAAACTATCCTGTCATTCTCATACTAAATATATGTGTGCTGTCTATCTTTTCCCAAACTCTACCGACTTTCCCAAATTCTTTGACTATCTAAACTCTAAATTGGTACACATTCTATCCATCTCCCCCTTCTCGGAAATCTCCATCTTAGGAAATTTCAATATTCACCACCGCCAATGGCTCTCCTCTCTTACTACTGACCAATCTGGTGAACAAGCCTTCGTCCTTTCTATCCTAAATGACCTAGAGCAGCTGGTCCAGCAACCCACCCGTATCCCGGATCACTTCGGAGATCGGCCCAACAATCTTTACTTATTTCGGACTTCTAACTCTTCTTCTTATACTGTCAATCTTTTCTCTCCTTTGTGCTCCTCTGACCATAAACTTATCTCTGTCACCTGTCCTATCTCTCCAGTACGGCCAACCGATCCTCCCAGCCGGTGGCGCTTGTGGAATACTTTGGCGCTGCCGACTGGGAGGCTCTTCGGCATGGAATGACTTCTGCTTCTGTGGCCGAAGACCCTTGGATGCTGAACGCATTACCGAGGTAATCCTCTCGGGCATGGAAGCATGCATTTAATTTTCATTTACATGGTTCCGCCTCAATTCAGGATACCTGGGATTTTTGGCCCTTATACTGTATATCCTTGCTCAGTATCATGTTATGTTGGAGATGTTCTTGGCTGACCAAACAGGGTGCATGGCAGTTGCCGGCTTTCACTCTTTGACCTTGAATCTAGATTTTCCCCCGACAGGTAAGGTGGAAGGACAGCTTTTCCCTCTGATCTTGAATCCGGGTTTTACCCGGTTTGGTGAAGTGGACGTTCAGCCAATTCGGCCTGGCCAATCATCGGTCTTGGTTTCCTCTTCTTCCCATTTCGTCCCTTAACTCGGTTTGGGCGGTGTGGGCATCCGTTTGTCAGGGCAGAAGTAGGGGCTTCAACCTGTAGGGACATGATCGAGACAGGCTCTGGGGCGGTGAGGCCTTCCACTTGGAAAGAGAGCGGCCAGGCTCAAGCATAGTTTGTCGAGATTTCTACCGGTGACCGGGAACAAAGACCTAGAGGTCGGTGTCAAGAATACTGGTTATACGGGGGCATGGAAGGGGAGTCGTCGGAGGGTTGTGCCGATGCCAGCTGCTTAATCCTTACTGATGGAAGTGTCAAGGTTGCCAGGGGTTGGGAGAGGTATCCTGACCAGGATTCGAACCCACGCACTCCAGGTATATTTGGAAGAGTTGGGCACCGTAGCCACTTGACCATGTTCATCCACTCATTGCTGAGTGGTTACGGTGCCCAACTCTGCCAAATATACCTGGAGTGAGTGGGTTCGAATCCTTGTCAGGATACCTCTCTCCAACCTGTCTGAAATTATCATTATATATTTGCCAGGGGTGTCATTGAATCTTCTAGGTTCCTCTCTCTCTCTCTCTCTCTCTCTGTTTCTCTACTTCTCTCTCTCTCTATATATATATATATATATATATATATATATATATATATATATATATATATATATATATACGGTATATATATATATATATACATATATATGTGTGTGTGTGTGTGTATGTATTATCCTGCACTGAATATCAACCATTCCTATCTCCCCCTGTTGCAACCACCGTATGATCGGCCAAGTATTGTCCAGTCCTCTTCTACACTTGCCCCTTCTAACCTATGACCCCCCCCCCCCCCCCCTCGGGTAGATCCACCATTCCTTGCCCTTTCTTCTCCCGTCCAGGCTTTTTCTGCCCAGTCTTACCCTCATTTGCCCTCCAATCGCCCTTACTTTAGGAACACACATTTAGGAGAAGTTGGCCATCTTTGATCTACAGTCGACATATTGTATACCTAGTTGTTCTGAGCTTGTTGCCTTTAGAGTTATACATACACTAGCTGGTGTGTTATTCGCAAAGTTAGTGTAATTACAAGGATAGCAAATGTTAAATAGATTACTTTTACTGGTTAAAACGCACCGTAACTTAGCTAGGAATGCAACATGGCAGCCACCGAAGGGATGTCAGCGAGTAAGGGCCATTTTATTATATCATGGTAAGAGCTTTCCCGACCAGCTTGACCCTTATACATATAAGCGATAAGGGTCAATCTGATCGGGAGAGGTCGTAGGGAAAGCTCTTACTATGGTTCAATAAAATGGCCCTATCTCTCTCCCCCCCCCCCCCCCCCAGCAAAAGACGGTTCCTCCCTACCTCTACTTATCTGCGCCCTGCCTTAACCCCTTTCTTGCCCTCTCCTGCTTCCCAGGCCCTCTTAAGGGGAGATTTCCACCTGGAGGATTTTTTCTGAACCTCTTTCTCCCTCATGTTTAGCCCCATTGCTTGTGAGATTTAAAGACGCTTTCCCCATTACTTTGGCGATTTTAAGAACCCTCGCCCCATTTCTGTAAATTTTAAGACCATTCGTGCCATTTAGGTGTCTATTTTTTCCTGGCGAGCGATAGCGAGCCTATAATTTAAGGGGAACCGGCCTTTGGCCGGGACATTTTTCTACCGAAAAATGTACAAATTTATCTTGAAAGGGGGTCAAGTGGGAGTAATTTTAAGCTTGATGGAAGTCTAGGGAATCAACTAAAAACCTCCCCTTAATACCCTTCCGGTGGTCGGTCAATGCAGCCACAGGTCACCTCAACCCTTGGCCAATGTTAGGTTAACCCTAGCTTCATTTCCTTCTGGTTATCTATGCAAGATTGTGTGTATTTTTTAGTTTCCTCCCAAGACCTCCATCAAGCTTAGAAAAACACTCCCTAGATCCCCCCTTCAAAATAGATTTGTACATTTTTCGGTAGAAGGCCGATTCCTCTTAAAATTACAGGCTCGCTATCGCTCGCCAGGAAAAAAACGACACTTAATGGCACGAAGGGTCCTAATATTGACAAAGAAATGGGGTGAAAGGTCATAAAATCACCAAACTAATGGAACCAACGTCTTAAAATCTCAAAACTAGTGGGGCTAAACATTAGTGAGAAGGGGGTCCAGAAAAACGGTCTGCCTCCCCTTAACCCTATCTGTATGTCCTTCTGGTTGCACGATTTTATGTATTTTAACCCTTTGAGTACCAGCGACGTGTTATATTGTATTCTAGCTATATTTAGACGATATTATGCAGCTTTGGAAGGATCTGTGGTAGTTAAAAGGGTTGGTTGAGATAGTTTGAAGCCTTAATAATGCTAGAGGTCCTTCTTAAGCTGAATAAAATAGTCTAATAGTTGCCAGAATATGATGAAATGGACGTCCCTGGTACTGAACGGGTTAAACGGTGTCGTCTGTACTGTTTACGTTCATACAGGATTCTCCAAAGCTTCATAAAATCGACTGAAAAAAGCAAGAGTGAGATATTTAGGATGTCGCCGTTAATTCTCAAAACGTTAATATCAATCAAGATGAGGCTTGGTTAAGTTGAATTTTGGCTAGGCAATTTTATAATGGATTGAGTTAAGATGGGCAGGAATAGAATAGGTTAGGCTAGATTTAAATTCGAGTCTCAATTGAGGGAAGATTTGAGTTGACACGTAAACCCTCTCCCTTCCGCTCCTGTGTGTGTGCTACGGTCGACCTTCTGCCCTAACAATACAGAGGTCGGTCAGCCTTTTACCCTGAGGCCACTTGGGGGGACACACACGTAGCAAGAAACTTGGTCGAACGTATTGGATGACCCGAAACCGTATTATCCCCCTCAACCCCCCCATCCCAATTATCAACATCCATATAATTGACATCTTAGTATAAATAAAGTAGAAGTGCCGCTTTGCCCAAAATCAAAACGTCATACCCAACTCTGCTATGGGTCAACATCATAACTACTATTACCACCATTATAACTACTACTATCACCATCATCACTACTGCTATCATTACTACAACTGTCACCATCATCACTAGAACTGTCATTGTCATCACTACAGCAGTCACCATCACCTTACTATCACCATCATCACTACTGCTATCATAAGTATAACTGTCACCATCATCACTAGAACTGTCATTGTCATCACTACAGCAGTCACCATCACCTTACTATCACCATCATCACTACTGCTATCATTACTACAACTGTCACCATCATCACTAGAACTGTCATTGTCATCACTACAGCAGTCACCATCACCATTACTATCACCATCGTCACTAACATCATCACTACTGTCATCACTATCACTACAACTACCACCATCATCACTAGTATACTATTATAACCATAATCATACAATCATCCTTACTACTGTCACCATCATCACTACTATTAGTACTATCACCATTATCACTACTATTGTCACCATCATCACTACTAATAGTAGTCATCATTCATACTACCATCATCATCACTACTGTCATCATTATCACTAAAAGTATTACCATCATCACTACTATTATCACCATCATCCCTGCAGCCCTGCTGTTACTATCATCTCTGCTACTGTCATCATCAGTACTATCACCATCATCACTACTACTATCACCATCATCACTACTACTATCACCATCATCACTAATAATATCACCATGAATACTGGAGGGATTCGCCCCGAAAATAACTCGCCTCCGAATGGGGGCGACGAATTTGCCTGCAAAATTTGGTGACGATACATTAACCCGTTCAGTGCCAGTTCTGTCCTTTTCATTGTATACTGGATAATAATAGACGATTTTATTCAGTTTAATTAGCAGGCTTTCAACTATCCTAATTAACCCTTTTTCACCACATATCGTTCTTAAGCTGAACAAAATCGTCTAATTATAGCTAGATTATGATAACAAATACGTCGCCAGTACAGAAAGGGTTAAACTGTCTAGGAAAAGTTTGGGAAACATGATTAATTTAAAGTACAACTATCTCACCAAATGTTGTGAGGTTTGCATGAAAAGTAAAGAAAATAGCATATTGACCTTTTATTTGACCTTGACCTGTGACCTTTACCTTTCATGTGGAATTGCATAGTTTCTTGTATGACCTTGGCCTAGGTATTCCGAATATACATGGTAAGCCTAGTGAGCATCTAACAGTTAGTATAAGAAATACTAGTGAAAAACTTATTTTGACCTTTGACCTTAACCTTTAGAATATTTACCTAAAATTTGGTAAATACGATATCAAGGTTAGTAGTAACTTGTGTAGTAAAAATTAAGAAATTTGAGTAAAAACTAAAAAAAATATGAAATATTGACCTTATTTTTAATCTTTACCTTTGACCTTAACCTTTGTTAAATGCACAATTTCTTTTTGACTGACCTTTGCATTGACCAAATGGATATACCTGTGAAATTTGGTGAAAATCGATTGAACGGTCTAGGAGGAGTTTCCGGAGAGACTGACGACGACGACGACAGACAAGCTGACTGGTGGTGCACAGTATACGGGCGGGATCTGTGTGCGTGATACCACTCTGCTTCGCAGAGTTGATAAATGTATGACCCAAATCCATAACTACTATAGTCTATTCGCTGTAGGTAGGTGAGCAATCATGACCTCTATCCTCTGTAACTCAAAAAGGGCTAGAACAAATTGGCGGAAACTTTCCACATCTATTCCCTGACTGACTCTTCCCAAATGGTAGACATATTAAGGGGAGGTCTCCACTTGAGGGATTTATTTCTTGACTCCTTTCTCCCTCATGTTTAGCCCCATTGCTTTTCTAACGTTAAGACGTTCGCCCCTTATTTTGACGATTTTAAGAACTTTCGACCCATTTCTGTCAATTTTAAGACCTTTCGTGCCATTTAGGTGTCGATTTTATCCTGGCGAGCGATAGCGAGCCTGTAATTTAAGAGGAACCGGCTTTCAGCCGGGACATTTTTCTACCGAAAAATGTACAAATTTATCTTGAAAGGGGCTCAAGGGTGTGTAATCTTAAGCTTGATGGATATCTAGAGACCAAACTAAAAACCTCCCCTTAATTCGATTACTGTACTTGTATTTTAGTTACAGAGGCTAGAGGTCATGATTTCTCGCCTACTTACAGCGAATAGACTATAGTTCATTACCAACACACACCGTACTGGATGAACCGAACCCATATAGCCTTGAATTCATTAACCCTTACAGTACCAGGGACGTCCTTTTTATCCTAATATATGTATATTTGCACAACACACTTCCTTGCTCTCGCGTTCTCAACTTAGATTCCTCTCCACTCTCTTGCTCAAACTTTACTGTCACTCTCAAACTAAATATTTATGTCTATCCCCTAACTCTACTGACTTCCCCAAATCCTTTGACTATCTGAATTATAAAGTGGAATACATCCTATCAACCTCTTCTTTCTCAGAAATCTCTACTGCTGTCCGCAATAAGGAGGAAGCATTCAAATGGCTCTCTATAACTCTTTCAACTTTACTGGAAACACTTGTTACAGGCAGCTTTACCTTTCGTCTCCTACATGTATGTAGGCTACACTCGACCAAAAAACAATCTTTACACTAACGCTCTAAGCATTCTGGAAGTGGGTCGAAATTTTATGATAATACCTCACAGACGTATGTTTCACCCGATTCATTCCGTTCACACTACATTATTTACAGCTCACCAGTGTAAAGATTGTTTTTTGGTCGAGTGTATGTATCTATGTACTGTCACTACAAAAAAATAAACATTTATCTAATATAAATTAATTTTGCTGTGGACTTTCAGTATGACACCGTATGCAGGGATACGGTGATATTCCCCTTATCGTTGAGATATTTATTACACCATAATTAGCATATTATTTAGCACATTTTCATGTCAATGAACTGTTGTCAGTTGCTTAAGTATAATCTTATTGCACGTTTCGCTATGAAAAGCTCTAATGACATATATTTTCACCTTTGTTGGTGTGAGTTGTAAATTCTATTGTTTCGCCGAGGTTCGAACCTATATAATTGTCATAGCACTGTGCGATAGTAGTTGCCAGCAATGAAGCGTGAGTTGGGTGAACATGTGACGCGCTTCATAAGCATTTTATACTTGTTGTAGGCCTATTACCATATTTGCTTCATTGTGTTCGTTAAATCGGTTATGCCCTAGTATCTTACCCTTCTACTATTTTCCCTGTGGCGGTCGAGTGGTGAGCACGCTCACTTGTGAATCTGCAAGACCCGGGATCGAATCCCTGCCACGGCAGACATTTAGTGGGTGTGGTAATAATAATAATAATAATAATAATAGTTCTTAAAGCTAGCGCATGCGCCAGCTAAGGATAACCCAATAAGGCCGATTATGCGTATTTCCATTGGGGTCCTGTACTACTACCCCATCCCCTTGCTCATGAGGGACGGTAACGACTCAGTGCTTGTGAAAAACCTTTAATGCGCCGAGCGTGGGCGCGGCACTGGGGCCTTCTGGGTGGAAGTCCAAGACGCTAGTCACTACACCAGCGAGCCGCTAGTAGCCTACGTCCTAGCATGTTCCACATGCTCGCACCCAATCAGGGGACATCCTGACGACGTATACAGACTAAACACACACAACAAATCCACTCCAACAGCTTCTTCTCTCTCCAACACCCCTTCTCCCCTCTCTACACTCTTCAGAAAAATAGGAAAAGTAGAATGTAGATACGAGGTGCCATTGCAAAGGCTTATCCCTCAATACCTTCATCTGATCTGACCAAACATTTTCATTATCTTAATCTCTACTCATTTCACCTCTTCTCACCCTCCCTACAATCCTATTATTATTTCCAAAATATACATAACATAAATTTCATAAATCAGCCACAAATACATCGGTAATAAATACGACTTCAAATAATTAAACTTACGTCTGGCAGCTACAACATCGCCATTGTGGACAAGTGCTGCCCTCGTGCAATATTTTTCGCAAATTTGCTGAAACAAAAGCAGCCAATTAGAACTCATCATAGTATCACGTCAGCAGTATCAGCCAATCACATGTTACCACCTATTTTTCCAGTCATCCGGGGACGGGGGTGGGTCCAAAGTTTATATACATATGTGTATACATAGTGTATAATTATATACTTTGGGTGGGTCACTGGGTCTTTGTGCAGCAGTCAGTTTGAGCATGGCTGCCATTTGTCTCGGGTGTGAGGACGAACCTCTTCGAGTTCTGAGCACAGTATTCGAAAAAAAAGGACTCTGCTTTGGAAATTCTCACAGCCCATGGTGTAGCCTACTTCCTTCCTCTGTACAGTCACTACAGTGCCCGAATTGTAATAAAGACTGCTACAAATATTACAGAGAGGACGAAGAATGCTGAATTTGGAGGTGTTCCGGAACTTATTACCCTCCTAAAAGTAAAAAAAGGAAGTAGTGTGGGTTTAATAGTTCTTATTTCAAGGGAACATGCCTTGATAAAGCTAAAATCCCGGTAGCATTCAAGGAGACTACTGCAAGACTCTTCTTCTTACCTCTGACCAGGTATAGGTTATCCTAGTGTTTACTACCCTATACCCCTTTGAAAGGACATTAGCCTAACCTAACAACCTTACCTAACCTAACCTAACCTAGTATTATAGGTGGGGGCTGCCGCCCCCACACCCCCGCTTTGACCTAGATGTTTGGTGTATTTGTCTGTGAAGTGAGTATTTTTCAATTTGTTGATAACGAAAATCCTCCATGCGGACTAGGCTATATGGAGGAAAAAATGGCGAATCTATTGGTGCCTATTTTCCCTAATAAATTGTTTCTCATAACGTCGCACTAGTGTCCTTGAATATTATCAAAATCCCTGCTTGGAAAGTACTAGCTTTCATTGTTTATTGGTTAGATAAAGAAAGGAATCTTTCTATTTACCTAAAAACTAGCGTTGACTGGCTGCTGTGAGAGTGTGAGGTGATAGTCTATTCGTCTCGTGGCTGCATCGACAACGGATACAGGACGTTTCGTCACCAACCCGTTTCGTCATCGCGATCTCGGACGTTTCGTCACCATAATTAGCCACTTCCATTTCAAGGCCATTGGACCTTGATTTAAGTATTAATGGTTATAATTTGTGATAAACTTAATGGTTCGTTGCCTAATTGTACCCTATTATGAGACGGTATATATTTATCGGATATGGTTTTGTTAGATTCTGATAGGCCCATATATTTTGTCAAAACGTTGTCTTATATAGGCCTATAATACGATAGGCAGTTGTCAATTCAATTTCTTGAACTTTTGTATATACAGCTTGACACCAGTGGAATATGCACCCATGCATCAGGAAACATAATCCTAACTGAGACATCTGAATTGACCACTTGCGAGTTTCGTTCTATAAGGAAGTTGGAGCTGTAGATATTGATAGTCAACATAATTACCTGTTAACATACGGTTGTAGTACATTTATAAATACATAAAACCCAGTTTAACTACTCTAGCCATTAGAAACCTACATAATTATTGCATTTCTATTTACCATCGATGTCTACAGCTCCAACTTCATTAGGCTATAGCCTAGCCTGAAACTCGCAAGTGGTCAATTGTTGGTAGTTAGGTCGTCGATGGTGTCATTGGCATCTATAAATCCATTGATGGGACATTTAAAGTGTTGGTTAATTGCTGATTTGCTGTATCCATTATATTGCTGTATTTTTTTTCATTAATTGAGTTTATAAGTGAAGTTGGTTGGTGAAAAAATATAATATCATCAATACTGTTATATATCATTATATCGAAACAATCAGGGCAATGCCAGAGTAAAGTTCTACCTAATTCCCTAAGGTGTCTGGTAATGTTTCCATATTCGGTCTAGGTCTAGGCTACTCTAGGAAATTGATGCCCACACGAGAGCGCCTGTTGTTTAGGACTTCCTTGCCACATCCAGCACGTGAGTACTTAAAAGGTGCCGGTAGAGATATGCCATGATAAATGTTGAAAACTCACAAATTGCGAGGCAAGGGAAAATTTAACGTTCCCGCCAAGCGCAAAAAACACGAGATGAGAATGTGTCATTCGTTCCATTTTGGAATGGATGACATGGAACGATATATTTCAGTATATTTCGCTACATTCCACTCTCTTTCGTACTTTAGTGACATCCTGGGCGAGAATATAACATTGGAGTGGTTAATGAGTTTCGAATCAAGCTACTAACAATGCCTTCAGGACAAATAAACATGGTGACGAAACGGGTTGGTGACGAAACGTCCATACCCCTCGACAGCCACCGATTGGCGGGAAAAATATTGTCGAAATTGACGAAACTTCTTATTGTCCGACGCAAATATAATGTGGAGAGAAGTGAAGCAGGTGTGGCTATTTGGCGGAATTGAAAGGATTTCAAAGAAAAGATTCATTATCCCACTCATTGACGAAGATATTGAATCCCAGATTCTCAGGCCCGAAGCAAGGAATGGTAAGATTTTACGGTGTGACAGTTACAAGCCCCATCGATGTTTGTGTAGCCTATAGGTATGTTATATAATAGTCTTCAGTCCTATAAATGTCCTTCCTTTCGCAAATGTATTATAAGGGAGATATAGGGTAAAACACAGTCTTGTCTGCATAATGACAAGTCCTGTTTTATGGGGTTTCTATCCAAGTATTACTTTTAGGTTAGGTTAGGTTAGGTTTCTTAGTTAGGTTCATGACAAGGTATCAGCTGGTAGGTATGGGATAAACTAGGGACACATACTAGCTGGTAGGTAAGGGTTATTCGGTAAATCTACAGTTATACTACCCCTCCCCCACCTCCCCCCTTCAAAACACGCCTTTTAGCGTGTTTTTGGATGGTTCAGCAGACGCGGAAACTGGAAAAAAACATTTTGATCAAGATTTATCACCAACCAGATAAAGAGTTTTTCAGGTAGGCCTAATTTGTATTTTTTTATTTTTTATTTGATATAGGCCTAGCCTAGTGTTGTTTAATACCGAGGACCGTCGCATTTTAGTATTTTTAACAGCCTAACCTAACCTAACCTAACCGAAAACTAACCTGTCTAAACGGTCTAAACCCAGCTCACGTTCCCTGTTTATGGGTTCGCGAAGGTTTGTAATAACTCAATGTATCTATTTCAAGTCAAATATAGGCTACATTTCCGCGCATCATCAAACCATACTAAGTCTGCTACTAATAATATTAACCCATTAGTACCAACAGAATAGCGACAAAATAGGGGTAGTATAACTGTAGATTTATCGGTTATTCTTGTATCCAACGTTCTAGGTTAGGTTACTGTGTTTTTTTACTTCAAAAAATCGCTAAACCCGAGCCAAGTTTGGGAAATGTTGGCTCGGGTTTTCAAATTTTGGGGTTTAATGGGTTTCAAAAAACATGAAAACTCGAGCCAACTTTCAAAATTCAATTAGGCCTACTGGGTTTTTTTACTTTGAAAAATGCCAAAAGCCGAGCCAACTTATTTTCCCAATTTTGGGTTTTTTGTACTCTGAAAAATACCCAAATCCGAGCCAACTTTTGCCAAAACTTGGCTCGGATTTTCACATTTTAACGTTTTCCCTATTTTATTTTAAGAGTTCTTCCCCTATTTTACCCCGCAATTTCCCTGATCTTCATAGCCCTCCCCACTAGTGGGGGATGTGTTTTTAGATTGTTGGATAATGGGTAAATACTAATTTGCTGCAGTCCTTGGTATAAAACAACACTGTATATCAAAGAAAAAATGCAAAAAAAACCACATGCTAAAACTTGTGACTGTCACACCGACCCATGCTGTCCTTGTGGAAGAGGTTTCTGCCTGTGAGTGTGACTCCAGCTCTACAGACAGATCGGAAAATATAACCGAAACTACCACTAATTTTCCCATGGTTTTTCTTTTTGGTTTTAGGTAGTTTTCATCATTATAGCCTACAGTAGTTTAAATTAGTTACAATCCCCGGAAATTTTTATTTCTCCCATTATCCAACGATCTTAAAACACTGATGTAGGCTATATGAGCAGTGACGCCACTTTTTCCCAGCATATTACCAAAGCCACAACAACAGCAAAACAAATAGCAGGCTGGATCCTGAGAACCTTCCACACAAGAAATGAGAGGTGTATGCTAACACTGTGGAAGTCACTGGTCCTACCACGACTGGAGTACTGCTCTCAGCTCTGGTCTCCCCAAAAAGTAGGAGAAATAACAGAAATTGAAGCCACCCAGAGGACATTCACCAGTAAAATCCATGGGTTTCAACACTTTAACTACTGGGAGAGACTTAAGGAGCTGCAGCTGTACTCACTTCAAAGACGTAGGGAGAGATACATCATCATCTACGTCTGGAAGATTTTGGAAAAAAAGGTACCAAATCCAAACATCCAAGAGACTCAGCACCAAAGGCGAGGGAGGCTGTGCTATGTGAGGACTACGCCGGGATCAACACAAAAAATCAAATCCCTGATCCATCACAGCTTTACATACAATGGAACCAGACTGTTCAACTGTATACCAGCCCCTCTCAGGAACATGACCGGGGTGTCTCCAGACACCTTCAAGAAACACTTGGACATGTGGCTGGCCAAAATACCGGACCGGCCACCAACACCAGGATACCCCAGCACCAACTCCAACCGACTTCTGGAATGGAGAGTGGAAGAAAGGGAGCTGCCTGGTCGCAGTGGAGCCCCAGCTCAACTGTGTCACTAACGGACGGAATACAACTAAGTGTAACTAAGTGTGTAGGCTAAGTAGGCCTAATTTTCAGGGTAAATATAATTGTTTTGCCTTTGGATACAGGATGGGTTGAGGGGGGCTTTGCGCCCCCCCCCCCCCCCCCCCCCTCATGACTTATTGAAATCAGCATCTATTTTAACAGTAAATGGCTTAAGAATTTTACTGTTGTCAATAGGCCCAGGGAGAGTTAGGCTATAGGGAGATTTTTGTTTACAGTAGGCCTACTTTATATAGGCTAGGCTAGTGCACATAAAATGTATCTCCGGAGGTTAAAACACATTTGGTAAGAGTTGTGTTATCGGGCGTACCACTACCGACATAGGCCTAGGCTACAACATAAATCATCTATAAATACTTAACCTAACCTAGTAGGCTATTCCCATTACTAGCCTAGGCCTACATGAATACTAGGTTAGGTTAGGTTGTTTGGTTGATAATCTTCAAGGACACTACATCCGCCCTATTAGAAACAATTTATTAGGCTAGGGACCAATAGACTCCATATTTTTCTCATTAGGCTATAGGCCTAGTCCGCATGGAGGAATTTCGTTATCGACACTTGAAAAACCCCGATTACACCGAAAAATAACAAAAATAATAAGTCCCGACCGTAAACAAAGCATTGCGCACAATGAATCCTTCGAATTGACTCCTTGTTTTGAAAGATGCGGTGGGTGCGATTCACCAATAATTGGCGTAAGCTTTAGCCTACAGTGGAGCACCCATCTTCGCCACATCAGTCTTCGTTGTTTCAATCTTTGTTGTAGTCTTGTAGACACCAAATATTCCCAATTTCCATGTTCGCTCAAAAAGCTTCTATCTTGGCACACAAATATTCCAGTCAAAACCCGAAAAAAACAAAAATAATTAAAAAAAATTACATAGCCTAGGCCTAAAAAGCTAGAAAACATAAACAAAAACAATCAAAAAAGTTAACTGAACTAAAAGAATCTGCCAGTCAAGGTGTTTGCCGCTTAGAGACGAAATCCGAGATCCGATCGTCATTGCGCAAGATGCCGCCATCTTTGTATGACGTCAACACTAGCTGAGATCGCCTAACAGTAAAATAGGTCTATGACAGGGTAAAAAGATTCCTCGTGACCTCATCCCTTAACCCTCCCGCCCCGGGCTGCCTTACCAAAGGACGGAGGTCGTATCCGGGCGATCTGGCCGAAAAACGTCTAGGCCTAGGCTACCGTATCTTTGTTATTTTAACTGCTAGAAATTTCTCACGCATCCCTAAACGTAGGTCGGTTTCCAATCTGTAGACTGGTGTTGAGTAGAGCTCTCTAAGTCAACTGGTTCAGTTGTGATGACGATTTCCGTGGAGCAAATTTTTCCGCGATGTTGACAATATCGGAGCTTTTCAGACACTAATTTCGTCATATCCTACAACAACATTGATCCGACGTCTCCTTGTTTTCGGAGGTGCGGTGACGCAATGACCGGCTTATGTTTACATGCGTCGGACGCACGGCGTTCAGACCAAGCTTAATAGGCTTTCAAGCTTACTGCCTTTTATAAGGACGCCTGGGTACCGGCCCATCTGCCGCGGTGTTCTTATAAAAGGACACCCGGGCTGGAAGGGTTAACTACTACAAAAAAAAAAAAAAAATAGCCGAGTCTAGCTCACAGTTAATTCGTTTCTATGAAAAACCAGCTGTTTGCAATTTTTGTTTTGCCTGAACCTCGTATCTCTCGCGTTTATTATAACCTCTAGTACATCTGGTGATAGGGATGGTGGGCCTGGTGGTAGTAATAAAGGAAATTCATGCTCAAAACAGAGCAAAGGCCAGTCCATGTCGGACCAAAGCGGTTAGAATAGCCTAGATGATGTTAGGCTAGGCTAAATATGACCATGATTTAAAATAAAGGCTGTGTGGTAAGTAATCTCATATGTATTTATACATATTCTCCTCATAATATGTATTTATTGGATGTATTTGGGGCGAAATGGGTGACTGTACGAATTTAGAACCTAGGCTAGGCCTACCATTTTTCCCATAAGAATAATGCCCCAATGTACAGTATTTATAATGCACCTTATTTATTTACGGAAGCGAAGCATGGACGTTGGTTGAGAGACTCGGACCAAGAGTGAGAGCAGTGGAAATGAATTACGTAAGAAGTGCATGCGGAGTTGCATGGAGGGATAGACAGACTAATGAGGAAGTAAGAAGGAGGTGTGGTGTGGAGGTAGATGTGCTGGAAAGTGTGAAAAGGAACAACTTGAGATGGTTCGGCGGTTCGGCCATATGAAACGTATGGAAAGCGAGAGAATGACTAAGAGGGTGTACGAGAGCGAGGTGGAGGGACAGAGAGGTAGAGGTAGACCGAAAGAGAGGTGGAAGGATGGAGTGAGGAAGTATATGAACGAAGCATTGCTGGTTGGGGGGAGGGGCGTCGACTGACCGGGGACAGAGGTGCATGGGGGCGGTTCGTGCGTGGCCACCCCTTCGGGGATCACGGCGTCAGGCAATAGATGTATTTATACATATTCTCCTCATAATATTTATTTATTGGATGTATTTGGGGCGAAATGGGCACCTAATTTTTTATGGTTAGGGCTTCTTTAGCCATGTCTACATTATTATTTACAATGCATAAGATTTACTTTATGTAGACAAAAAACATGTTTTCATAGGCTAAAACTGGGAAAATGTGCCACTTTTAGAATGAGCACGGAACCGATTAGAGTTTTCCCCATAAGAACAGTGCCCCGATCTTGGCATCAATCTTAGCTGATTAGCGGAACCGATTAACCTCGGAAGTGCGCATGGGGGTAATTAGACACCTCTGCCTGTGCGCATGTATTTGAGCTGTTTCCATCACTAAAATATTCATTTGACCATAAATAGCATTAATACTTAAACATATGCACCTATTATAGGTTGATTATAAAGGTATTAACCTGTTACAACAATAAAACAAGTGAAAACAGCGTTTGGATGGTCAAAATCGGCGATACAGGGCGGGAGTTACATAATGTATGGGTGAGGCAACCTCCTTTCCCGCCAATTTCCCCCAAGGCTGGAGAGACACTGTCGATCGATACTCTCTCTCTCTCTCTCTCTCTCTCTCTCTCTCTCTCTCTCTTGCACTTGCTTGCTAACAGTGATGACAATGCCCTGCTTGCAACTCGCTAATGTTAGCACAAAAATATACCTCAGAATAAGGGAATAACAGGGAAAATAGGTGATAACTGAAGGAGGGGAGGAAAGTGGGGAAGGAGGGGAGGTAGAAGAGTGATATTTTGCATGGCCCAGGGGCAAAAAAAACAAAAATAAATAAATAAAAATAATGTTTTTTTTGTTTTTTCGATGTTTAACCCCTCCAACCCGGATGGGCTCTTGAACGCCCATAACAACCTCGGCCCGCGCAACCCGGAAGGGCTCTTGAACGCCCATTGCTTGCATGCGTGCTTTCGAATGCCGCGCGTACATTTTCGGTATCGTGGGACGGTAGGTGGCGCCACCAGGCGTAAACTACGCCACAGCAACAGTATCTACCCCGACGCCATCATGGACAGTACGCCAAATAGTGATTCCGCTGTGTCCGATACCGTGCTTCCTACGACGCCCTTGCTTGTTCGTCGCGCCTTACCCCGACGCCATCGCCTAAATGTGTTATCTCCCGGAGGTATTGAGACGACATTGAGACTTTATGAGCGAGCTGATGCCAAGCATAATGTTGATGATGAAGTCAGTGACGACTCCAGTAATTATAAGTCGAGTGATTATGGCCATGAGAGTGACAAAGAAGAGCAATTCCTGGGATTTGCGAGAGAACATGACAGTGATGAAGGTGATGTACCAGTTGTTGAGGAAGCTGGTTTACCTAAAGACAGTGAACTTGAGAGAGTGAGCGAGTGGGAGAGTTCAAGGTCACTCACCAAATTTCGCTTAAGTGACACGACGCCAAGCCCTTCCCCAGGTAAATCGCCTTTCAAGCTACATTTGTATAAGCAGAAAATACTTGAGAAGGCGGCCGCGGCAGCTAGGGAACAAGCAAAACTACTTGGTGAGGATGAGGCTGTGAGTGAGGGTCAGCGTGGTGACCCTTCTCGTCCGCCATTGTCTCCCTTATCTACCCACGCCACCCAAGATGACCCGGATGCCCCGCATTCTTCCCCACCACCCCCACCATTGCCAAGGGTTGAGGACCCCACACTTTCGGCCTATTTGCCTCCTAGGTCCCCGACAGGAGACATACTGCTGCCGAAAAGGGGAAAGGTAGGAAATATACCAAGAAAATTAAGAAAAGTAAATGAGTTTTGTTCGAGGCTCCCGCGGCGTCCACCCCGGCCGGCCCCAGCCATACGTCCCCGCAACTTTCCCCACGGTCCTCCCCACCTCTCCCGCCTTCAACATGTCTTCCTGAAGAAGTCTTTGAGCTCGCATCACCAATACCTGGGCCTAGTGACCGTGAAACATTGCTTTCTGTCACTCGTCGCAGGCCAAGGAGCCCGGGACCTCGGGGGGACACAGCCTCACCTGCCACTCCTTCCCCACCTCGCCCACCCGCACGCCGCCCACGCATCACTGGTTCCCCGCCAGATTATGTGGGGGCCACTGATGATGAAGGGCACCTCTCTCAAGACTCTGGCCATGATTACATAGGTCCACCGTCAGGGCAAGATGACCACTCTGACGATGACTATATGGACATCGACGACCCTCGACCCATCCGCTTGGCCCGGCGTCGTGCTGCCCGTCGTGCTGCCCACCGCCCTGGCCGCCGCCCTCGCCGCAGGGCGCGCGCCTCCCGAGTTGGCCGTGGGCGTGCTGGGCCACCAGCTGGAGCTCCTCGTCAGCGTAGACAAGACCCATTCTACGTTTTTCAGTGGCAAGACGTAGTTGATGAGGATGGATACAACCCTGATGTGCCAGCTTTTGATGAGGTACTGGAGGGTTCAGGCGTTACCCCCAATTTTCCTGCAGGCCCCAATGCTCCACCACACGAACTGTTTGAGGCCTTCTTTGATGAGGAGGTGGTAGGCTATGTTGTCAAAGAGACAAATAAGCAGCACCAATTCCAGGTCCACTTTTTGGGAAAGGTGACCAAGGGCCACATGAGGCAGTGGACCCCAGTGACTCATAAAGAGTTCATGGTGTTCCTGGCACTCACCATGCTAATGCCTCATGTCAAGAAGCATAGGTTGCCTGACTATTGGATCACCAATGATCTGATATCCACCCCTGCCTTCGGGAAATATATGTCTCGCGACCGGTACCTTGATATCCTCGCAGCGCTCCATCTTGTCACCAACCTTGACGTCCACCTCCCAGACAAGCTGTGGAAGATTAGGACGTTGTATGAGATGATGCGAGAACGCTTCACCTCCTACTTCAAGCCCTTCCGCAAGGTCGTCATTGACGAGTCTCTTGTGCTGTTCCGGGGGAAACTCAGCTTCCGGCAGTACATCCCCTCAAAAAGACATCGCTTTGGCATAAAATTCTTTGTGCTATGCGACTGCCAAACTGGCTATGTCCTGGACTTCCTGGTCTACAGCGGGAAGGAAGGGGACTTGCTTGTGGACCCCCTCATTGGCTTTGGCGGAGCAGTGGTGCAAGCCATGATGGACCGCTACTTTCACAAGAATCACGTCCTCTACACGGACAATTATTACACGTCCCCCACTCTCTCACAGTACCTGCATGAGCGCAAGACGGGGACTGTAGGCACAGTACGAGGGAAAAGGAAGGGCATGCCACCTTTCCCTCCAAAGACCAAAAAAGGTGATGTGTTCAAGAAGAAGTCGGGGCCCATTCTGGCTATCCACTGGCACGACCAGCGGAAGGTCAACCTCCTGACCACCATCCACAAGGGGGAAATGGTGGAGACTGGCAAGGTGGATCGCCGCACCCAGGCCAGGGTGACCAAGCCCGATGCTGTCCTGGAATACAACATCAACATGAGGCTGGTGGACAAGTCCGACATGCAGATAGGCTTCATTGACTGCCTGCGTACCTCGTGCAGATGGTACAAAAAGTTCTTTCTGCATATGGTGGACATGTCAGTTCTGAATGCCTACAACATATACAAGCTTCGTAATGTGAACACACCCATGAAGTTCAATAGCCTGCGGAGGTTCCAAAAGCAGGTGTTGACGGAGCTCCTGGAGAAGTATGCTATGCCACAGAGGGCAGTGGCACATCCTGGGCCCGCCGTTATTGACCGCTTGCAGTGTGCTCAATACTTGATTAGGCACAGGCTTGGTTCCCTGCCTCAGAATGAATCCGGAAAAACACAGCAGAAGCGGTGCCATGTCTGCTACAACAGCAGGGTGAAGCCGAGGTCAGGTAAAAAGTCAACCCTGGAGTGTGTGGAGTGCAAGGTGGCACTCTGTGCTTTAGAGTGCTTCTTTGATTACCACTCCAAGCTGGAGTTCTAATAATCATACTGAAATTGCCAAATAAAATGACAATATGTACACTATAATTATATATAGGCAAAAAGTGGAAGAAAACCAATGTATTGTAATACAAAAGTCATGTATTATGAGAACATTGATACAAATACAATTACACCATAATAATATGTGAAAGTGACACATATGTATATACCAAGTGACATTCATATGATTAGAACCTATAGAAATATATAAATCAGTGAAAAAAGACACAATAAATTGTATATAAAACGTTTACAAATCATATAACTAAGTGAAAGTGACCCAAGACCTAATATTTGATGGCCAAAGTATAATAAATACCTGTGATAACGAATAATCAGTGCCTAATACAACAATAACCTACCTCAATTACTAATAAAATGTACGGTATCGAGTGAAAATGAGCATTATCAGTGACAGTGACACTCTCTAAAGCATATTTGTCAAAGTGAAGTGACACAAGACCTAATATTTGATGGCCAAAGTATAATAAACACCTGTGATAACGAATAATCAGTGCCTAATACAACAATAACCTACCTCAATTACTAATAAAATGTACGGTATCGAGTGAAAATGAGCATTATCAGTGACAGTGACACTCTAAAGCATATTTGTCAAAGTGAAAGTGACACAAGACCTAATATTTGATGGCCAAAGTATAATAAACACCTGTGATAACGAATAATCAGTGCCTAATACAACAATAACCTACCTCAATTACTAATAAAATGTACGGTATCGAGTGAAAATGAGCATTATCAGTGACAGTGACACTCTCTAAAGCATATTTGTCAAAGTGAAAGTGACACAAGACCTAATATTTGATGGCCAAAGTATAATAAACACCTGTGATAACGAATAATCAGTGCCTAATACAACAATAACCTACCTCAATTACTAATAAAATGTACGGTATCGAGTAAAAATGAGCATTATCAGTGACAGTGACACTCTCTAAAGCATATTTGTCAAAGTGAAAGTGACACAAGACCTAATATATGATGGCCAAAGTATAATAAACACCTGTGATAACGAATAATCAGTGCCTAATACAACAATAAGCTACCTCAATTACTAATAAAATGTACGGTATCGAGTGAAAATTAGCAATATCAGTGACAGTGATACCCTAATAAACATATTTTATATAATTGGCCTCAAAATAACTAGAAAATATCAAATAAACATCACATTCTCAATATCAAACACTAAAATCGTCTAAGGGAGATAAATACTTTGGCGCGACGAGCGGCTAGGTGCGTCGTAGCCATGGCCGGGGCGACGCGTCCGAACGCGGGAAGAATTTGCCGCCGAAAAGCACTCGTCTTCCCGCGCTCACCATTATGCAACCAGAGGGGCTAGAGACCTCTACTCAACGCCATTCGACAGAGGAAGGTTTGTGGAACATTATTCTTTTTTATTCACAACATTACATGACATATTCATTGACTTACAGAGTAGTTAACATAGGCCAAAGATCGTCAAAACACCCGGTACCGGAGCACAGTCGTAAGCTATAGCCCCCGGGGCTGGAGGGTTAAAGTTGATTTTTTTTTTTCTCTGACTCTTAAGAGTCTTCCCGCAGTCCGCCGGGGGAACTCTTAAGAGTCGTCCCGCAGTTCCCGGGTTAAGAGCAAAGATGGGGGTTTCACTGTAGGCTACTCACAAAAACTAAATACCGGCAACCTGTTTTTGCCCCCTTACAGATCTACATATATGTGGATGACAATAAATCAAGGGGGGGTGAGGGGGGCGTCAACCCATCGTGTATCCAATTTACCCCACAATTTCCCTTACCGTACCTACTGTAAAAGTGCGATTCACCCAAAAAATTCCGCAATTTGACGGTGTATTTACCTAATTTACCTAATTGTATTTACCTAATTGTAGTTTACAGGAGTTGAGCTAAGCTCGTGTTGTCCCGTCTCTCAGTCTACTTTTTATCCAATTTTTTCTTGAAAATATGGATGTTCCTTGCCCCTACCACCTCCTCCTCCAGCCCATTCCATTTGTCAATACATCTATAGGGGAAGCTAAACTTCCTGATATCGTTCTTGCAGGTAGGTCTTTTTACTTCGTAGCTGTGGCCTCTAGTTATTCCTGTATCCATAATTAATATATCCTCCCTATCCAGCCTCTCCAGCCCCCGGGTACATTTGTACATCATTATCATGTCTCCCCTCTCTCTCCTCTCTCTCCTCTCTTTTAGACTCGGTAGATTTAATTTGTCTAGCCTCCCTTCATATGGCAGTTCTCTGAGACTTGGAACCAATCTAGTGACTGCTCTCTGGATTCTTTCTAACTTGTGAATATGCTTCTTTAGATGCGGGGACCACACCACTGCTGCATACTCCAATCTTGGTCTAATCATACTCTTCATAATTTTCGCTACCATGGTCTCATCCAAATAGTTCAGAGCAACTTTCATATTCCCGGCCATTGCATACATTCCGCTAAAGAGCTTGTTAATATGTTTCTCTGGCGACAAATTATCTTGTATAATCAACCCTAAATCTTTTTCTTTTTCGGCCTTGCTAATTTTATTATCTCCCATCCTGTACTCCCAATTTGGTCTATTCACACTTCTTCCCATATTTAACACATGACATTTACTTATATTAAATTTCATTTTCCACTTGGTGCTCCATTCGTATATTTTATCTAAATCCCCTTGCAGCTCCTCACAACTACTTTTATTTGTTATTTGTCTCATAATTTTTACGTCATCTGCAAACATTGACATGTAAGAGTTTATGCCTATCGGCAGGTCATTCACGTACATAAGGAACATGAGAGGTGCCAACACAGATCCCTGCGGCACACCACTCTCAACTTTCCGCCACGATGAGTAAGTTCCTCTAATGTTGGTCCTCATTTCCCTATCTGTTAAATAGCTCTCCATCCATTTCAGCAAACTCCCCCTGACACATCCTAGCGTCTCAAGCTTAGATAACAATCTCTTATGTGGTACCTTATCGAATGCTTTGGAAAGGTCTAAGTAGACGCAGTCCACCCATCCGCCTCTTTCTTGGAGTACATCTATCACCCTACTGTAATAACATAGCAAACTGGTAACACAAGATGTCCCTTCTCTGAATCCAAATTGCTTTGGGGTTATTATTTTCTTTCTCTCCAACATTTTCATCCATCTCTTCCTAATTAGCTTTTCACAAATCTTGCATACAATACTAGTAAGTGAAACTGGTCTATAGTTTAGAGGGTCCTCAGGGTTTCCATTCTTGTATATCGGAATGATATTAGCTCTTCCATTCAACAGGAACCTGTCCTTTATCTAAGGAAGCTTGAATTATGTCCCTCACTGGCTCCACTAATTGTATCTTCAGATTGATAGATAATGGGTAAGTTTATGCAAATCCTCCACTCAAACCATGCAAAACAACTATGAAACACTATATTCCTTGAAGAAAAAACAAAAAACATGGTAAATAAGGCAGATGTAGTCTTGTTGAACGTTACCGTTAGGTTAATGTTTTAGAAAGGAGTTATGCTGTAGGCTATGTCGGTAGTGGTACGCCTGATAACACAACTCTTACCACACATTTTAATAGATCTTTACAACATCCTTATTCTATAATAGGCCTAGCCTTTAACCCGTACAGCCCCAGCGACGCGTCGGCGATGTATGTAACGCACAGCCCCAGAGACGCGCCTGGCGCGTCACCCTAATTGCGCCGACCGTAACCTCAGGTGTAGCCACTCAAGAGGGCTCAGATTTGTACGGGAACTGTGTACGTATCCCACGCAACCGTGCCGATGGTTGAAAACTCTCAAAGTCCACGTGCGTGCGCGTGAGCGCGCAATAACCTGTTTTTTTGGGGTAATTGCCTTCAATTTTTTCCTCTTGTAAAATACGTTTTCGGGGGCTCTGTAGGACCATTTTTTAAGCTTTTTGAGCGGTTTTTCGTGGTTTTTCCTTCATTCCTAACCCATTCGCTATTGTTTCTGGAATAAAACCATTTTTGAAAACCAGCCGGGTTCTGGTGAACAAACATTACAAAACTAGCCGGGGCTGGACGGGTTAAATATTGAGAAATAATTAGTGGTAGTTTCGGTGATAAGTACCGCCAGGTCATTACTATCGTGACTTTGGCTGCGTGTGGTGGTTATTTGTGCTCTATAATTAAATGCTCTTTCCTGGCCTTTCCACATTTATCAATTATCATTGTTTATCCTATATAATTTATCCTACCTGATTCTGTGGTGTACGGTACAAGTGACGAGTGGCGGGCCTACAATTCACTTCAACAGGAGGGTTTTATACATGGAACAATTAATCATTCTGTAAACTTTGTTAACCCAGAAAATAAAGAAATTCATACACAGAACATAGAAAGGCTTTGGTTGAATGTGAAACAATGTATAAAATGCTCCGGTATGCGAAAACACTTTCTGAAACAGTATCTCAGTCGCTACCTGTTTCTGAAAACTTACTAACATTCTGCTCTTCATCACTTCCTGCTTCAGGCTGCTTCCTTGTATAAGCCTCAGTCACACATACACCACCACCTCCCCAGCCTGACGACCCGGACTTATCGGATGTGAACCATGACTTGGATGAAGAAGAGGTTGATGACCCTGAAAATGTAGGATACTCCCTCAGCCCTGTCATTCACCTCAACCTGGCACCTCATCTTACTAAGGTATGTCTCAATACTGTGTTTTTTGCACTGTTATCCAACCAACGGGGGTGTGGACTGTGGGGACGGCAGCCCCCACCCATAGGCCATAATACTAGGATAGGTTAAGGTAAGGTTGTTAGGTTAGGCTGATGTCTCCTCAAAGTTTACTATTTTTGTAACATAGGCTATTACCAACTCCACCCATGGCCTAGGGCCCCGCACATTTGAGATAATACAGTACCCTGCAATATTTAACAACATAGCCTAGGCCATAAACTTAAGCATAAATAGTTTCGTTTACCGGGTAGGCCTAGTTATAAATATATATATTGCAGCATCAACGTGTTCAATAGTGTCATGCCTTGTAATCTGGTGTAATGTAGCCTAGTGTTTATGTGGTGGTGGCATTTTAGTGTTATTGAGTAGCACAATTGTTTGTTCTTTTCCAGCTAAGGGTAAACTGTTTTGTCTGACCTGCTTACTCGGGTATTACAAAGATGATGTTTGTTACGAAAACTTGGCAATACTGTAATATGGTGTGAAGACATAGCAGTTTCGTATACCGGTATTCCTTGTAGTCTACCGTTTGTTTTTATTTCATATAAAGGTTAATTATTTTTACGATAAATCTACAGTTATACTACCCCTATTTTGTCGCTATTCTGTTGGTACTAATAGGTTAATATTATTATTAGTAGACTTTGTATGGTTTGATGATGCGCGGAAATGTATATTTGACTTGAAATGGATACATTGTAGTACCGGTACTGTATTACAAACCTTCGGCAAAGTGAGACTCGTCCGTGGTTTGTTTACCTGAATGTGCAGCCGGTTGGGCCGCGGCGTACTTGTTTTTGCCCCCTGCTGTCAATATATATGATGATGACAATAAGTCATGGGGAAAACGGGTTTTCAGAGGCTTGTAATTACTTCCATGGCTATACAGTATATTGATGAAATTAACACAGAAAACTATATAAATCTATGGAAAATTTAGTGACATTAACCCACTGAACCCCAGCTAGTTAATAATAAATGTACCACCCAGGACCGGCAGGTTGTGAAAAAAAAATTGTTTCCAGAAAACACCAGGAATGGGTTAGAAATGAAGGAAAACCCACAAAAAAAATGATCCCCTAGGTCATTAAGGGGTACTACGGTGCGCCCGAAAGTCTGAATTAACATGGGGGAAAATGGGTAGGCAAAAACAGGTTTTTGCGCGCTCATGCGCACACGGTTGGACTTTGAGAGTTTTCAACCATCGGCATTGTTGTGTGGGATACTTACACAGTTCCCATACAAATCTGAGCCCTCTAGGTGCCATAGGACCGGAGTAATTAATCAGGACGCACCTTATGCGTCCCTGGGGTTTAGCGTTACAAACATTTTGGACGCAAACAGTGCGTTGCTGGGGCTCAGTGGGTTAACCCGTTGAGCCCCGGCTAGTTATAATATTTTGTTCACCCCAGTCCCAAGCCATTTTCACTTCTTTTTTTTGTTTGCTAAAATGGAAGACAAGGATGAGAAATTAAAAAAAAAAAAAAAAAAAAAAAATCACCTCTGACTTTTTTTTTGGGGGGGGGGGGGGGAGCCTCAAAAAAATTTGTTGAGCCAAAATGGAAGATAATGGTGAGAAATGAAGACAAAAAAAAAAAATCATTTCGGTCATTTGGGGGGGGGGGGGGGTCAATAGTTCGTCTCCCCCGCATGACCACCCGCCCGGGAGCACTAGGGTAAAAACTGAGTATGGCATTGTACGGCATACATCCTAAAGAGTGTCTCACATAAATCTCAAGCCTCTAGCTCCCATACGACCGGAGTAATGAAGGTTCAAAATGGCGG
Source organism: Paralithodes platypus (assembly GCA_032716605.1). Lineage (NCBI taxonomy): Eukaryota > Metazoa > Arthropoda > Malacostraca > Decapoda > Lithodidae > Paralithodes > Paralithodes platypus. Next base: position 8,709,837 of record CM064494.1, read on the forward strand.
TGAACTAAGGGTGTAAACTATCCCCACTAAGCCCACCACCACCAGCCGCGCGGCTGTTTCGGCCCGCTCACACCTACTGGCCCGGCTCCCACACACACTACGGTACCTCCCCCTCCTATTCTCCCGCCATTTCCTACCTTACGAGCCACGTAAGTGTTTTTTATATGTCGGACGCACGTGATGCGTCGCTGGGAGTTGGTGATCAAACACTGCCGACGCAACACGTGCGACGCTGGGTCTCACCGGGTTAATATAAAAAATTTTTTTTTTTTTTTTTTTTTTCAGTTTCCGCATCTGCTGAACCATCCAAAAACACGCTCAAAGGCGTGTTTTGAAGGGGGGAGGTGGGGGTAGTATAACTGTAGATTTACCATTTTTACTATTAGTCTATTATTATTATTTTTTATTTTTATGTTTATTATTATCATACTTATTATATTTTTGTATTATTTCTGTAACAGCAGTTGTGAAAAATACACTTGCTACACTCTTCTTGCTTTTACTAAATTGCCCTGTAGGCTATGGCACCTAACCTTACTTAACCCATGAAGCGCGATAGGCCTCACGGAAGCAAGACCATAAAAAAGAACATCCCAGGGGCTATCAAAACAGGAATTTGTCTCTAGGTGAGATAATTCCCCTCTAGTACTCATCCATGTGTTTCTCCCCCCCCCCCCCCCCTCCTCAATTATCACCTATTTTTCCTCTTATTTTCATCATTTATCGGTTATTTTTCTCTCCCGCAATAATGTAGCACAAGTGGGTTGCATAAAAGATCGTTATATAACACCCAGACACTGCCCGCTCGGCTCAGTTACCTCACAGACAGCGAGAGGGGAGGGTTGCGTGTGGCTCACTCTCGCCTGAGATTATGACCGGGTGGCCAATATCTTAGTTTTTCACCACCCAAATGCTTTTCCAACTTATTTTAGCACTCTTGAAGGTTCATATATACCGGTACATCATATATGTAAAATAAAAGCATATTGAAAACAATAATGCTCTATATCGTAAATATAACTAATTCTGTCAGAATCCTAGGCTAGAAATTCACAAATAAGTACCCTTGCCCCTAGGGTATTTTCATGTTTAATAGGTTAAACTAACCTGAATTATTTGGTTAACCAGAAGAAATCAAGCATTATAATCTCTGATGGAGTGGCCACAAACAAATCCTTTTCAAGCCTCCCTGAGTTTATAATACAAGCAATACAAATCTAGCATTGCTTTATTTAATGCATTTGTTTTCACATGTATTTAATCATAGAGGAATAGGGCCCTGCCAAAATGTATAGCCTAGTGCCCTGCATCATCTTAATCCGGCCCTGACTCCACTCCACCCTAAATAAATTTGTACCGTTAGCAGTTTTACCCCACCCATAATACTAGGATAGGTTAGGTAATGTTGTTAAGTTAGGCTAATGTTTTTTCAAAGTCGACTCAAGATTTTTATAACCTACCGGTACCGTACTGTCTTTTTTAATTTAAAAATGTTCTAAAGCCGTGTCAACATTCAGCAAAACCTGGCTTGGATTTTTAAAAAAAAAAATCGCGTTTTAGGTGTCTCCAAACTTAACAAACCCGAGCCAAACTTTTTATTAAGGTTACTGTGCTTTTTTAATCTGAAACCTCGGTAAATCCGAGCCAACTTTCGTCAAAAGTTGGCTCGGGTTTTCAAAAAATAGTTTTAAGAGTCTCAAAATTCCCAAACCCCGAGCCAACTTTTTATTAAGGTTACTGTGTTTTTTAAATATGTGGGTAAATATCCTGTTTAACATCGGGGACGAATTCTACAAGTATTTTTTATTTTTATTTATTTATTTTTTTTATTTTTTTTTTTATTTTTTTTATTTTTTTTATGAACAGCATCGGAAATTGCAAAACAAACATTATTCTTCAATCTTAAGACACCAAAGCAACAATACATAAAATTCGCTCGCTCGCAATTACATTTCCGGCAATTTTGACTGCCGTGGGATATAAAAATAAGTTGTCATCATCATATATATATATATATATTCATTTTGTGATAGAGTGGTAAATGAGTGGAACGCACTGCCCCAGTATGTAGTCGATTCCGAATCAATAAGGGAGTTTGAAAGTAATCTTGATAAAGAATGGGGAAGACAAGATTTGAAGTTTGATTATAAAACAAAAATACAGAATAGTAAAAATGTTGCGTCTGCTACCGCCGCCGCCAACACCGTGAACGACCGCAGCAGTGCAAGTACTGGTACTGAGCTGGACACACAGGCATAGTTTGCCTTTTTCCAGAGGATCTACTGTAAGAAACTGTAAGATATATGTTGCCAGCAGGGGGCAAAAACAGAATAAAACAAAAACAAATGCGAAACCATGAGCGTACGACCTATGTAAACATGACGACCGTAGCCCGGATACTACATCCTTAGAATTTTTGTTAGTTACTTAGGGCGTATATTATAATTAATTACTGACGGTTCGGACATATATGGCAATGAAGTACCTGTACATGACATAATTAATAGGTACCGGTAAGATCCTGTGTAGCGGGAGGAACTGTTTGAGATGCCTATTTACTAAGAAACTATGAACAATATCTTTACCCTAACCTAACCTAACCCTAACCTAGCCTAACATATTAGAGGACTATTTATGAATGTAAAATTTAAACATATATTGTAACATTACCAAATTATTGAGATATACGTACAGTTCCTCCAGCTACACAGGATTATACCAATTAATACTGTATACAGTACAGTACAGTATTTGCCTAAATAATATATCAATGGTTTCGACCCGGTGTTAAACTGGATAAATTCCAATCTGAGAAATCGTTATATCCAAGCCAACTTTCGTCAAAAGTTGTCTTGGGTTTTCAAAAAATTGGGTTTTATGGGTCTCCAAAATTAACAAACCAGAGCCAAATTTTATTTACAAATGCAATATATTAGCTTTATCTATATGATTTTTATTCTTCAATTTCCCTATTCTTCATAGCCCTTCCCACTATCGGGGGCCATGTTTTTAGATTCTTGGATAATGGGTAAATAATAATTTCCATGAAATAATTTTATTATAGAAATCTTTTAACCCTTTGGCTACAGCTATGTTTGGGCTATTTAGGGCATATTCAGGCACTCCTGAATGATAAATCAAGCATCTGCATTAAATGAAGTGTATTCTACCGAAAACTAGATGAAAATAGATTCAAAATGACACCAGAACGGACCCTGTACGTGGTCTGGTTCACCCGCAGTGGTCCCAGTGAAATGCGGGAACCCCGCTATTATGTAACACTCGCTCGCTTGGCTACACTGGTGAGAGAGACAGAGAGAGACCCGCACGAGACACAGCCTAGCTCAGTGAGCCGCTCGGTGCTCTGAGGGTCGGAGGTGGGCCCCTCACGCTCCCATCCACTGACACTCGATTTTTAAGTTTTTTACAGGCTTTTAAAGTCTGGAAATTGCTGTAACTTGCCAAAACATTCCAGAAAGTCACCCGCAGCGAAAGGGTTAAACCATAAAAATAACTAATCCATAAACAAAAATCCTTGAAAATACCTGTGGTGCATCTCGTAATTTCGTAAATATTGACCAATTACCTTATGCAGGATGTACCGGTACTCTGCATTGTTCTAGTTGTCGGGCAGTAGTCAGGCGCTCACGCAGCTCGCTTGGTATCTAATACGCTTATATTTAATCTCTGCTGGCCTGGATGCCTGGTTTAGAATAGGTGGGTTATCCTGGGGACTTAGGTTTGTACTGTAGACTTGCATCATGCGACTTCACTGGATTATCAACTGGAAGTAGAATTATGTCTCTGCTTGCATATGCACCTTATTGTTCTCAATATGGCTTGGTTTTGATTAACGGTCTAGGGTGTGCATTAATTTAATAATAAACAGGAATCATTACTCACATATACTTGTGTTCCAGAGAACTTGGAACGTTTGTACAGTATTTCTTCTAGGAGTAGTGGGTGTTGCGCATCATGGAGTGTTAGTGAAGAAACTAGTTTATCTTATTATTCGATGTGAGACTGTAGTTTGCTCCTTGTTAAGTCCTCAGGCCTCCAGATAATAATGTAAAGGACGTCATTAAAGACCGCGTGCTCTGGACACAAGTTTATTCGAGTTCTTCCCTCGCGCTCCCACTCTACACAACACCGTTACAACGGCTCCTCCTTACAGACATGTGCTTATACACTACATCCCTCCTTTTCTTATAAAACATAATTCCTACAATATCTTTATATTATACCAGTACAGTACAATCTTTATTGAACATAACTATAACTTATTACAGTACTGTACTGCAAATCATAATTGGCTAACAGAATCTTCTGAATACTAATACTTATCTATAGAATCACTTTATACATTTATTCACTAATAACACTATGACTTTAATCTGTTCAAGTTGTATATTGCATTAAATATAGAATTATCCATTTTACATGATTAACCCTCCAGCCCCGGCTATGTATTATATATATATTCCTCGAAACCCGGGTGTTTTGGCCGAAAAACGTCTAGGCTAGGCTACCATATATTTGTTAATCAGACTGCTTCCCGCATTCCCGCGCATCCCTAAGCGTAGCTGTGTTATTTACCTGTAGAATGGCATTAAGTAGAGCTCTCTAAGTCAACTGGTTGAGCTGTGATGATTTCATTGGAGATAACTTTATGGCCAAAACAGCCACTTTACACCACTTTTCGATACTTAACAACAACATACAGGCACACACGAACAAGCGACGCTCTCCTTCTTGTGGCCGGAGATGCGGGGCGACGGTCCAGCCGGCTGTTGTTTACATGCGTCGGACCGACGCCTCGCACACGAAGCTCACAGGCTTTCAACCACTGGGCGTTCAAGATACCATCCGGGTACCTGTTATATGCTTTTTTATGGGCGTTGAAGAGCCCTTCCGTGGTGAGAGGGTTAACAAACATAATAAACTAAATATATAATTTTCTTTAGGCTAGGCCATTTGAGCCATGATAACTACTAGTATCACAATCATAGATTTAACATAAATAATTAATACAGTACCGGTACGGTAGTACTGTAAAATACTGTATATCAAAATCATGAGCTAAACATAAATTAGTAATACTGTATCAATACTGGTACAGAACTGTAGGCTATACCAAATCATAAACTAAACTAAACAATATCATATGCTTGAATATCATGTACAAACAATAGGTTATCATGTAACATAATCCTTAAACCTATCAGGTCTGTGCTCTGTCCTTTTAGGTCTCTCACTACTTGATATTTGTTCCCTCTGACTCATGTGTGTTGCTATACCCATCCGATTCATGTGTGCTTGACTGTCATTCCCCTCATCATGCACCACATCCATTTCTTCCTCATTCATTCCTCTTTTAGTCCAATCATCATACAACACATCCATTTCTTCCTCATTCTTCTCTTTCTCTCTCCCACAACTGTCTTTTGCCATCCATACTATCAAACTTCACTTTCTTCAAGTGAGTCACATTCCTCCTTTTCTGGCTACCATCACTCCCTTCTATTTGAACACTGTTCCCTCTTTTCTCAATGACTGTAAGGTGAAGGGCTAAATTTAGGTGATAGCTTATTTTCCTTGTTCTGTTTCAGCACTACTATGTCATCTTTCTTTACATCAATCTCTTTAGCATGCATTCTTGAATCAAAATAGGCTTTCTCTCTCTCTTTCCTCAATGCATCCTTATCTCTATTAGCTTCCTCACACAAACTTGATTCAGTACGGTACTCCAGATTGGTAATTTTGTTCTCATCTTCCTTCCATACATCATTTCATATGGGCTAATACCAGTAACGCTGTGAGGTGTGCTTCTATAGGCTACAAGAAATTTATTCAAATCTTTCTTCCAGTTACTACCCTCAACATGAAATGTGCGAATGGCCTTTAACAAAGTTTTATTTTGTCTTTCCACCTCTCCATTTGCTTGAGGTGAATAAGGTGTAATCCTTCTGCGAGTTATACCTGAAGTTTGTACAAAATTATGAAATTCTTCAGATACAAATTGAGGTCCATTGTCTGACACTATTACTTCTGGTATACCATGACATGTGAACCAATTCTCCAGTGTTTCAATTACCTTACCTGATGAAGTGTTATGCAAAACTCCCACTTCAAACCATCTTGAATAATAATCTACACCCACCAACAAACTCTCTCCCCCTGGAAATGGCCCACACAGGTCAATACCAACATGCTGCCAAGGTTTTTCAGGTAATACGGTTGGTTGCAATGGTTCAGGTTTAGTGTTGGAGCTCATTAATTGACAAGGCTGACCGTTTTTAACAAAACGTTCCATATCTCTATCAATACCTGGCCACCACACACTCTCCCTTAGTCCCTGCTTATATTTGACAATGCCCTGGTGACCCTCATGTGATAATTTCAAAATATGTTCCCTTAGTGTTTCTGGGATTACAATTCTGCTACCCCTGAGCAACAGTTTGCCAACTGTAGTCAGTTCTTCATGTACATGCTTAAAATTAGGTAAGTTCATCCAATCACCTGTCCTCACTGCTTTTCTAACTTTACATAAAGTCTCATCTTTTGCTGACTCTACTTCAATTTCTTTTGTAGTCATAGCTCTAGGTTTCACAAATTTTGCTAGGCCTATCAAATAAACATACTCTTCAGCTACATTAGACCTGGGAAGATCCTTAAGTGGCAGTCTAGACAATGCATCATTAGAATTAAATTTACCAGGTTGATACCGTACTTTACTTTGAACTTATATGGCTGCAATCTGAGAGCCCATCTTTCAATCCTCAAGGGTGGTTTGGATTTAAGAGAGTAGATACACTCTAGTGGTTTATGGTCTGTTATTAGATCAAATTCTAGTCCATAAAGGTACAATCATAGTCTTTCACAAGCCCAGACTACTGCCAAAGCCTCTTTCTCGATCTGTGAATATCTTCTCTCAACATCTGATAGTGACCTACTGGCATAAATTACAAGTTTGTAAAATCCATCTTACTGTTTTTGAACCAAAATTGCACCCAAGCCAACTGGACTTGCATCAACAATAACCTGTGTATGCAGTTTTGGATCAAAATAAGCCATTGCATGTGCACAAGTCAACTGATTCTTCAAATCAATGAATGCTTCCTCTTGCTGTTTTCCTCATACCCAGAGTTGTTCAGATCTTGTTAACATTCTAAGTGGCTCTTCCCTTGTGGCTAAGTTGTCAATATACCTACTACAGTATCCAACAAGACCTAAGAAACTTCTAACCTCTGCTGCATTTTCTGGTCTCTTGGCTCCCTTTACAGCTTTGATTTTACTTTCTAATGGTCCAATTCCCTTCTTAGACAACACATGACCCATGAATACAAGCTTATTCATACCAAATTCACACTTCTTTGGGTTTACAGTTAGGTTTCTTTGACACAGGGTACTCAAAACTCTCTCTAGTCTTTCCCTATGTTCTTGTTCAGATGAGCCATATACAATAATGTCATCAGCAATAACCTTAACCCCCTCACAACCTTGAAGTACTTGTTGCAAGATATGTTGATACTCTTCTGGTGCACAATTTACTCCAAACATCAGTCTCTTGTACCTAAACAGGCCTTTGTGTGTGATGAATGTTGTTATATCTCTACTTTCTGGTACTAGTTCAATTTGATGGGAACCCCACTTTAAATCTAATTTAGAAAAAATCTTAGCACCATTCACGTCTAGCAACAGTTCATCAATTGTTGGGATAGGGTGTCTAGTTCTCAAAACAGCTTCATTCACACGCCTCATAGGTCTATCCACACACAATCTAATATTCTCCAAATTCTCTGACTTAGGCACTGCTACTGGTGGAGAAATCCATGAAGTTGGTCCTTCTACTGGTTCTATAATGTCTAGGTCTTCTAACTCCTTAAGTTTCTTTTCAATGCCCTTTCTCAAATTAAATGAGACTCTTCTCATAGGCTGTGCTACTGGTGCTACATTATGATCTACGTGAAATTTTAACTGAACATGTGTGAGTTTACCCAGACCAGTGAAACAGGGCTTATATTTATCTTTTAGATATTCATATCCACTGTTATTCAGCATGTTTACTTCATTATCACAAAGATTATCTGTTTTACACTCTTCAATTTTGAGAATGCCCAACTTCATGGCAGTGCATTTCCCCAACAAAGATGCACTGGTACGGTACCCTCTACTACAACAACCTCAGTTATCAACTTTATACCATTATAGGATACCTCGGCCTGAAATTTACCCTTTAGTACCAATGGAGTGTCAACTCCGTATGGATACAGTTTCTTGCTACATGGTACTACCCTAACATTTAGCTTCTGGCATATTTCTTCACTCACAATATTACAAGATGCTCCAGAATCAACAATAAATTATACACAAGTACCATTCACTCAAATTTAATGTAGTTAAGTCATTTGATTTGAAACTATCCAATTTAAAGATACAATCACTTATATCATCTGAGAGAAAATCTTTGTATTCCTCTTGAACACAGTTTGCTTGATCACTAGACCTATGGTGGCTAGTTGATGTTCGACCCGAACCTCTCCAGTGTCCACTCCGGCCACGGCTTGCACCTCGCGGTTTCCATTCCGATTGGTATCTTCGGTCTGCTCGGTCTTGGCCTTTTCCTTGGTCCTGACTCTTGCACACTGCTGCAAAATGTCCTTTCTTATGGCATTTATAACACTCTTTGTCTTTGGTCATGGTACATTGATGTTGAAAATGTCCTTTCTTACCACACCTCCAGCAGGGTCCTGGCGATCTTGTCCTTTCACTGTTTTGTCTACCTACATTCCCTCTTCCTCTGCTGGTAGGCCTACTTCGCGTAGAGACTGACCGAACACGGTTAACCGAGTGAACTCCAGGTACTGTACTAGTATTGTGTTCCATTTGTTTCGCCTGTGTATCAGCTGCCTCATGTAACATTTCTATAATCTTGTCCAAAGTCTGGTCTTTTTCCCACAAAAATCTGATTCTTAGTCTCTGTGATTTACACTTTTCAACTACCAGGTCTCTTAAAACTTCCTTCTTTATGCCTTCTGGGAATTCACAGGACACACTCAGCTGCTTTAGCCTAGTCACAAAACTGTCCATAGATTCTTGGGAAAGTTGAGCTGCCTGATGGAACATATCGGTATGTCTTTCATAAGGTACATTTTTATATTTGAGAAAATAACTGTCCAAGGCGGTCATTGCATTATCTAAAGTTTCACCCTCTACCTCCAATGTCTCAAATATGTCCATAACCTCCGAACCTGCCATATGCAACAACAGAGCCCTCTTTTGCTTGTCGTCCTTAATTCCACTGGCAACTGTATAGAGAACAAACGACTTCTTCCATTTCTCCCACCTCTGTCCTTGGTTTGTGGTGTCCTCCAGCGAAAATTTCTCTAGGGGCGGGATGTTGAGTGAAACCGCCATGTTTACATTGCGTTAGGCTACCGTACCTCTGGGCCTGGCGCCGATGTTGTCACCTTAGTTCCTAGTGTCACAGCTTCCTCTGCTACTCCACACTTATTTCTTCTTGTTCACTATACATTCGCCATCCTCGTCACCATTTGTTAAGTCCTCAGGCCTCCAGATAATAATGTAAAGGACGTCATTAAAGACAGCGTGCTCTGGACACAAGTTTATTTGAGTTCTTCCCTCGCGCTCCCACTCTACACAACACCGTTACAACGGCTCCTCCTTACAGACATGTTCTTATACACTACCGTACACTCCTTATTTCTGAAATTTAACAGTATGTATGTAGGCTATATACTCAGGCATATACCCCATAGCTGGGGGTGGCCGACTCGAGACAAAGCCCGAACAGAAACAACAAAGTAATATACAAATAGAACATTCACACACATCTAGGTTGCCCAGGGGGAGACTCAGAGATCAAGGACCATGAGGGGTCCCTAGCAAAAGATTCCCAGGTCACAGATCTCCCGGGGAGGTTCCAGTCACAGCAGGCAAGTATGCAGCGGAACTACACCATATTGCCTGCCCACATACTTCCAGGCAGGGTTCCTATATTAACCGGCTATTCATCACCACATCTCTTGCCTGTCCTTCAGTCTTCTCTCTATCTTCCAACACTTTGTTCAAGCCATCTCCTTCGAGGTCTTCCTCTCAATCTATTTCCTTGTTTTCTGACTCATATACTGTATTCTCTTTGTAGGCCTTAACCCGGCAGCTGCCGGGAGACTCTTAAAGGTTTTACTGGGCGACTGCGGGGAGACTCTTAAGATCCTAGGCCTAAAAAAAAAAAACATTTAACCCGTGGAGCCCCGGCTAGTTTTGTAATGTTTGCGCACCAGAACCCGGCCGGTTTTCATAAAATGGTTTTATTCCAGAAACAATAGCGAATGGGTTAGGAATGAAGGAAAAACCACGAAAAACCGCTCAAAAATTTAAAAAAATGGTCCTACAGAGCCCCCGAAAACGGATTTTATAAGAGTAAAAAATTGAAGGCAATTATCCCAAAAAAACAGGTTATTGCGCGCTCGCGCGCACGCACGTGGACTTTGAGAGTTTTCAACCATCGGCACGGTTGCGTGGGATACGTACACAGTTCCCATACAAATCTGAGCCCTCTTGAGTGGCTACACCTGAGGTTACGGTCGGCGCAATTAGGGTGACGCGCCAGGCGCGTCTCTGGGGCTGTGCGTTACATACATCGCCGACGCGTCAGGCGCGTCGCTGGGGCTGTACGGGTTAAAACACCCCAGTAGCACTTGATTTTTATGTTTTTTTGTTTTTCCCCTCGGTTATGCCACATATCACTCCTCCACATCCCCTCCTTCCCCCCTTCAATTATCACCTATTTTCCCTGTTATTCCCTTATTCTTTGGTATATTTTCGTGCTAACATTAGCGAGTCGCTTTCAGGGCGTGGTCATCTGTGAGTCTATGCGTGGGAAAGAAAGAGAGATAGAGGCCTCAGTTTCTCTCCAGGCCTCGTGAGAGGAGGGTGTTTTGCCGGCTGGCTCACACTTGATGAATGAAACTCGCTTTCAATTCGCGATTTTGACCATCCAAAAAAATTTCCCACTTGTTTTATTGTTGTAACATGTTACTATCTTCATATTAAACGTAAAATAGGCGCATATGGATAAGTATTAATGATATTTATGGTAAAATAACTATTTTAGTGAGGAAACAGTGTAAATACCTACGCACAGCGGCATGGTGTATACTACAGGGGCTGCGCATCTGCCGAGTTAAATATCCCATTCGTTCAACATGTCCATACCAGCTATAAGCACTCTTCTTTTAACTCTGGTAAATAAGGGTTCCTGTTGTCCCACTCTCCTACATAGCCTACCTCTTCATTCCTCAATTTGTCTCTTTGCGTCACTCCACACATAGGCTACCGTACTCCTCAAGCAGCTCATTTCCATCACATCCAAAAAAAAATTCTCTTGTACACTCGGATACTATAGTCTCTAGCCCACTTATAAGAATTTGTGGACACCCCATGTTTTATCTTTATGCAATTATAACTCGAGTGATTTCTTTTATAGAACTTACTTTTCAGTAAGCATTATATATAGGCTAGTATTGTAGTTAATACCGGGTATATAAAAAATTAGTCATAAATTAGTTTTCAGAGATATACTTCCATAATTAGAAAAAGGTGAAGTCCACAAATTTGTAGGAATGGGCTAGAGAGTACCGGTATGGTATCAGAGTGTACATTTAGATCCTATTTCTCAGCCCCATGAATTACTGTTGGTAAAACTATCCTTCGATACATTTTACTTTTTAGCTTTCTTTCAGGGATTTCTCTCCTTCCACATACTTCCCATTGATCCTAAATCTTTCCTTCCCTCACACACTACCTGTTCCCACACCTCCGTCCCTGCTTATCACTCCTCCTAGATATTTAAAACACTCCACTAGTTCCAGTCTTTCTCCATCCAGTCGTACATTTAGATATACCCTACGAGCATCACTATTATACACCATCACTTTACTTTTATTGATATTCACGCTCAGATTCCTCCTCCCACATACCACACTAAGCTCTCTTCCTGATGTGGCAGCGTCTACGCCGTGGGGCCACCTCCCGAGACTGCCAACCGCGGATGGTTGCCGACCCTCCACTGCCGAAGACAAAATCAACGACCAGTGGAGGAAAACCGGATGCCGGCCGCGGGGAGCAGTTTCGGGAGCCAAACCGTCACAACCATCCCCTGCCCCCTCCCTGGGGGCACGGGTCCTTGGAGCGGCTTCGGTCGTGCTGGGAATTTCCACACCTCTCACACCACACACACACACATCACACAGTTTTTCCTACACCGAGAAATGACTCTCCGGCTGTCATTTCTCGAAGACTTCTTCTAGCCGGAGACATTGAGAGCAACCCAGGACCCACGTACACATACATATGTCCAACTTGCTCAAAACCCATCACTTCGAGTCGCCATACTAAGGGTTCAGTTCTCTGCAATTCATGCGGGAACTGGACCCACTTCACCTGCACAACACTTGCCTCCAAGAAACACTACACAAACACTTGGACCTGTTCCTCATGCCCCTCCCTCTCCCAGTCAAATCCCTCACCTAGAACCCGTCCACCTCTCCTCCCCAACCCACCTAACCTTCCCATATCATCCACTCCCCCCCCTAAAACCCGTCCACCTCTCCTCCCTAACCCACCTAACCTTCCCATACCATCCACATCCTCAACTCAACACACCACACCCCATCCTAATCCATTCCAACCCCCATCTCCTGCTCCCCCATCCCCCCCCCCACCCCACCCATCCCCACCCCTCCCTCCCCCCCCCCCCCTGCCCCCCCCCCCCCCCTCACCCCCACCCCCACCCCATCCTCGTGCAGCAGCACCCAACATACATTGTGCACATAACATTAACATTCTTCAACTGAACATAGATGGCATCAACACAAAGAAACACAAACTCTCACACTTCATCAAACAACACAACATATACATTGCCATCTTACAAGAAACAAAACTCCGCACAACACAAAAAACACCCACATTTCATAATTTCACCACCATCAGACAAGACCGGGCTGTCGGCGGGGGCGGTGGACTCATCACCCTGGTACACAAAGAAATATCATACATAGTAACCAGTGTACAAACCAAATCCCTCTTCCCCCCAAATGATAACACAACAGAAATACAGTCAATTAAAATATGCACTGGCAACAACTCCAACATAACCATCATAAACACATACATCCCTCCCCAAACATCCCCTACAGTACCAAATGAATACAGACCACACTTACAACACCCCACACACCCCACACATCATCCTGGGTGGTGACTTCAACGCCAAGACGTCGGCCTGGTTTGTCGACAACCCCGACACAGACAGAGGGCTGGTAGTACAAAACCAAACCGATAACCTCCTCATCCTTAACGACATCCATCAACATACCCATATTCCTCACCAAGCCCTCTATAACCCATCATCTCCAGACATCACCTTTTGCTCCCCAGAACTCGCCCCCACAACATCCTGGAGGGTGGTCAGAACCTTAGGCTCTGACCACCTCCCGATCATTATCACCACCAAAACCAGACTCACCCCAGCTAGCCACAAACACACATACACCAATTATAAAAGAGCTAACTGGGAAGCATTCACAAATGAGACAGAACAACACTTCACAACTCTAAACAGTACCCCCATTACTAACATCAACAATGCTGTACACATACTCAATAAAACTATCCAAAACGCTGACGAGAAACACATTCCAAGAGGTAACAGAAAAAGACACAACCCCAACTTCACACCAGAAATTCAAAACCTCATCAGACAACGCGACATACTGAAACACTCCCCAGCACCCCACACACAAGACATCACACAACAAATTCAAGCACTCAACACCCAAACTAACAACAAAATACAAGAACAACAAAAACTAAATTGGAATAACTTCCTACAAACACTTGATCACAAAACAAACCCCAAAAAACTCTACAAAACACTAAACAGCATCACACTTTCCAACAGCAACACAACACAATCACATGCTGCAATCACAACAACAGACTCTACTCCTTCATGTAAACAACAAGCAAACACTCTCATCAATCACTTCTCACATGTCAGCCACCTAAAACCTCACGAAGACAACCGACGTGTCATCCGACGTAAGAGACAATTCCCCACAGACCCTGACTATACACCCTTCACCAATCACCAGACAAAGCATATCATCAACAATCATAAGCACTCACCCGCCTGTGGCCTAGACAACATAAGCAACATACACCTCAGACACCTGGGACCACAAGGCATACAAGCACTCACTAACATATCAAACTACAGCTATTCACACAACACAATACCAGACATTTGGAAGCATGGTATCATCATCACATTCCCCAAACCCAACAAAGACCCCACGCTACCCTCCTCGCACCGCCCCATCACACTCCTTTGCTCCCCCTCCAAAGTCATGGAACGCCTAGTATTACAATTAATTACACCTGACCTACCCCTAGCTCCAACACAACATGGCTTTAGGCCACTGCACTCCACAAACACTCTTCTCACAGACCTTACACAAAGAGCTTTCGACGGCATCAACTCAGCTAGACCACCACACAGATCACTATTAGCCACACTCGACATTAGTAAAGCCTTCGATGCCATCCCCCGCCACAACCTAACAAACAAAATCTACAACACAAACATGCACAACAACACAAAAAGGTGGCTGGCCAACTTCCTAGCAGGCAGATGTGCACACGTATCTTTTGCCAGTCAGTCATCTAAAATCAGAAACTTTCCAAACGGAGTCCCACAAGGATCCGTCCTATCGCCCGCACTCTTCAATCTGTACATGCACGATATAACTACACCCAATACGCCCCAAATAAACTTAGCCTCCTATGCAGATGACATAACACTCACATGCACACACCATGACCCAAAAAGAGCGGGTGGGCGGGTGCCCAACTCCGAAAGGAGTTGAAGTAGGGGAGGTATCCCCCCGCCAAAGGCAGCTTTCTAGGGCCTTTCCTAGCTGATGCTGAGAGGATTGAGTTCTAGTCATGTGGTGATGGGCTGGTCTATCAGAGTGAGAGCTCAGCGATCTCTGCCATACCCATAGCTTACTCTGACTGTTCCTTTTACTTATATATCTTCTAGATCTCAAGTGACGGCGTCTTTTCCGTGGATCGACCTCCCTACTGCCAACCTAAAAGTTGGCAGATTGGGAGCCAAAGCGTCACATTTTTCCCTTGCCCCTCAACTTTCCCTTTATAATTGCTGAGGGGCACAAGGCCTTGGGTAGGGCTTTGGTTTCCCGGGCGTTTCCGCGCCCTCCTCAGCTCCCTGCCTTAGAGTGGCTTCGGTCACCTGGGTTTTGTTAGTGGTAAGCAGGGAGGGTTTTGTGGGGGCGCTCTATGGCCTTGGCCTTGCTCGGGACCTTGGGGCTGTTCGGCCAGGCAGCCTGGGGAACAACAACAACAACAACAACAACAGATCTCCTTCAACCCTATCTCAACACACTACATGGCTGGTGCACTACAAACAGACTTAATCTAGCCCAAGCCAAATCCACCGCAACCCTGCTCACAAGTTGGACAGGAGAACACGAATACATCCCTCAACTCACCATAAACAACACACCCCTAACACATACACACACACCCAAAATCCTAGGAGTAACATATGATACTCATATGACATTCAAACAGCACACCACAAACATTAAAAAGAAACTGACACCCAGACTTAACGCCCTCAGGTCACTTGCTCACACAAAATTTGGACACAACAAAGAAACTACCACCACAGTATATAAACAATACATAAGATCAGTGATGGAATACGCAAGCCCAGCCTGGGCTTCTAACCTAGCTGAAACACATCATAAGACTTTACAGACTATTCAAAACAAAGCCCTGAAGATCATTACAGGCTGCACAGCTACTGTACCCACAGATCACCTACATCAAGAAACCAAAATCCTCAAAGTCAAAGACCATCTGGACATGAGAGGCACTCAATTCCTGGCAGCAGCCTCCACGAACCAAGACCACCCACTAAACTACATGGCAACACACCCACAGACACCAAGAAATATCAAAACAACACCCAGCACACGGTATCACACACAATTATTGTCCTCTCTCCCTCCCTGCCCACCCCGAACCAACTTTCAGAAGCACATCCATACTCATATCTCTCACCGATCCATCCACTCACTCACAGACAACATGCAGCTGCATGCACGACCTCCCGAAATCCATCCTTCCGAATCCTCCCTTCCTCGCGAGGACAGAGTCCACCTGGCCAGGCTGAGATGCGGACACCATCCAGCTCTCCTGAGCTATCAGAAGAGACTGGATGACTCCGTTGTCGACTCCTGCCCGGGATGTAACATAGCACCCCATACCATTAAACACATCATAGAAGACTGCATTTCACACAACCACTTACGCCAACAACACAATCTACACTCAATGAGAGCTCTGTGGGAAAGCCCGATCGTGGCCATGGCCTTCCTCAGGGACTCGGGGCTGTTCGGCCAGGCAGCTTCGGGAACAACAACTATTTTTTTCTATGCGAGTGAGGGAGACAAAAGGCAGAATTGCCTGTGGCAAGTGCCTCCCCCAGAGTTGAAAGAATAACAGGGCCAAAATCAAGGGACGTTCGAGCCAAAATGCCTGGACACACAGAATTTTAAACAATTTAAGTCATATATGATGAGGAAATGACTGATTCTGGGAGAGAGTTATAGAGCTCAGCTGTTGAATAGAAGAAAAATTGAAAATAATGTTTCTCTCTTGGGTTGGAGAGTTGCACATAGCTGGGGTGGGAGTGTTGCAAGACTGGTGCTACGTGCTCTACGAAGAGGGAGTGGTATACACAGAGCTCTTAGGACCACTAATTATTGTAATAGCGGTAGAATAGTGAGAGAGTCTGCAACATTGCGGCGAAGAGAGAGAGAGACTGCAGAGAATTGGTGAGTGGACGTGAGTTAATGAGACGGAAGGCTTTCTTTTCTACTTTGTTTAGAAGTGTTGTGTGAGAGGATCTTCTCCACACGTTTGAATAATACTTAATACATGGATATACTGTGCCCCTGTAAAGAGCAAGAAGCTGTGCAGGGGTAAAGAACCCCTCGAGGTGGTTGAACACACATAGCTTCTGGGAAGCTGTTTTAACAAGAGTGGTACAGTAATAATTATGATCTTTCCAAAAGAGATCAGAATAAAAGAGACACCAAGAATATTAAGAGAAGATGAAGGGTTATTGTGTATGTTGTTGAAGAGTACGGTAGGTCATAGGTTTCTGGAAGGGGGCGACGAATAGATAGATGGAGAAATTGAGTTTTGGAAGCATTGAAAGTACCGTAACCAGATTTTCTCTGCTCCAATTAGAGTATGTAGAGAGATCAGAAGATAGCTGTTCTATGGCCTTGCGTGAGTTTTGGAGTTCCTGATGTGAATAATTTTGTTGAACGCTAGTTGAATAGTGTAATGTAGAGTCATCAACATATGAGTGAATGGGGCTGGAGGTGCAGTTGTGAAGGTCATTAATGCATAATGATAAGATAATTGGAGATAGGACAGAACCCTGAGAAACACCGGAGTTGATAGGTTGAGGAAGTGAACGGTGGCTGTCCACAACCGCAGCTATGGAACAGCCGGAAAGGAAATTAGAGACAAAGGCACAGGTATAGAAACGGAAGGAGGGTAGTTTGGAAATAAGGGATTTGTGCCAGACTCTATCGAAGTCCCTCGATATATCTAACGTAACAGAAAAAGTCTCGCCTTGGTCCTGAATGGAGGATGACCAAGAATTAGTAAGATAAGAAAGAAAATCACCAGTAGAGCGGCCCTGAGCGGTCCGAGAGTAGGTTATGGGAAGAATAGTTTCAAAAACTTTAGAGATGCAAGAAATGAGAGCAATTGGACGATAGGTGGAGAGTTAAGAGCGGTCACCCTTCTTTGGGACAGGTTAAATGAGAGCAAACTTCCAGCAAGAAGGGAAGACGTTATGAGGAGAGACAGAGACAGAAGAGTTTGCCTAGGCAGGGAGTCAGCACGGAAGCACAGTTTTTTAGTACAATAGGAGGAACGCCATCCGGTCCGTAAGTCCGTATTAACCCTTCTGGCCCGGGCTCACCCTCCTAAGGACAGCGTCAGGTACCCGGGCGATTTGGCCGAAAAACGTCTAGGCCTAGGCTACCGTATCTTTGTTATTTTAACTGCTAGAAATTTTCCACGCATCTCTAATCGTAGTGCAGTTTCCAATCTGTAGACTGGCATTAAGTAGAGCTCTCAAGTCAACTGGTTCAGTTGTGATGACGATTTCCGTGGAGCGAATTTTTCCACGATGTTGACAATATCGGAGCTTTTCAGAGACTAATTTCGTCATACCATACAACAACAACATTGATCCGACATCTCCTTGTTTTCGGAGGTGCGGTGACGCAATGACGCTTTGTTTACATGCGTCGGACGCACGGCGTTCAGACCAAGCTGAATAGGCTTTCAAGCTTACTGCCTGGTATAAGGACACCCGGGGTCCTACCCATCTGCCACGGTGTCCTTATAAAAGGACAGCCGGGCTGGAAGGGTTAAGGCCAGAGAGGGCACAAAGTACCGTACATCCTTAGAAGATATATTTATGATATTAGACATGAATACAAGAGAGAGAGGAATAGCACCGGAATCATCCAAGGTGGAGTTTTTAGCGAAAGTTTGAACAGAGCGTTCAGCTTTGTCAGAGAAAGATGTGGCAGGTGCCGTCAGAATGGAAAAGAGGAGGGAAAGACAAGGAAGTGAAATTGCTATAAAGGTTTTTGGCAAGATGCCAGAAAGGTTGTGAAGAGCTCAAGCTGGAAAGTTCATAGCATTTATTATTGATGAAAGAGTTTTGGGGGAATAAAAGAATAGATTTGGATTGATTCAGGGCAGAAACATAAGTACCTGTAGTACGAAATTCTCGACTTTGGATGCTGAGAGTTGACACTTAACGCTAGTTGTCACAAAACATTCATATGTATCCCACTTTAGCTGCAGTTATTGAATGACTTATAAAATCGCACTTGTGTGAGGCCTATCGCCATCCATCAGGAGGGCCTCATATGAGCCCTATCGCATTATACAAGTTATGCTCTTGAAGTTCTTCCTAATCTGAAAAGAAATTGTCTATGACAGGAAAAGCAATGTTAAGAAAAGTGTCATCATATCCTGAAGTGATTAACTACCACAGATTCTTTCCAAGCTGTATGTAATTGTTTAAAGCTAGCTAGGACAAAAGAATATCGTAACCTATACTGAAAAGGCTAAGGGTGGAAGGCAATAGCAAGAATTAACATTAATGCAGCTGTCCAGTTTTTTATTGCTAATAGGGTTTTTGTTGTTGTCGTTCACTAAGCTGCCTGGCCGAACAGCCCCAAGTCCATAAGGAAGGCTATGGCCATGATCGGGCTTTCCCACAGATTATGTTGTTGGCGTAAGTGATTGTTTAGAATGCAGTCTTCTATGATGTGTTTAGTAGTATGGGGTGCTGTGTTGCATCCCGGGCAGCTCAGAAGAGCTGGATGGTGCCCACATCTCAGCCTGGCCAGGTGGACTCTGTCCTCGGGAGGATTCAGAAGGATGGATTTCGGGAGGTCATGCCTGCAGCTGTGTATTGTCTATGAGTGATTGGATGGAACGGCGAGAGATATGAGTATGGATGTGCTTTTGGAAGCTGGCTTGGGGTGGGCACTGGGCAGGGAGGGAGAGATTACAGTATTTGTGTGTGATACCGTGTGCTGGGTGTTGCTTTGATATTCCTTGGTGTCTGTGGGTGTGCTGCCATGTAGTGTAGTGGGTAGTGTTGGTTTATGGAGGCTGCAGCCAGGAATTGAGTGCCTCTTATGTCCAGGTGGTCTATGACTTTAAGGACTTTGGTTTCTTGATGTACCGTACGGTACCGGTAGGTGATCTGTTGGTGTAGTACCGGTAGCTGTGCAGTCTGTGATGATTTTTAGGGCTTTGTTTTGAATAGTCTGCAAGGTCTTTTGGTGTGTTTCAGCTAGGTTAGAAGCCCAGGCAAGGCTTGCATATTCCATCACTGATCTTTTGTTACTTATGTATTGCTTGTATACTGTGGTGGTACCGTAGTATTTTGTTGTGTCCAAATTATGTGTGGGCAAGTGACCTGAGGGCGTTAAGTCTGGGTGTCAGTTTATTTTTATGTTTGTGATATGTTGTTTAAATGTCATTAGAGTACCGTATCATATGTTACTCCTAGGATTTTGGGTGCGTTTGTTTGTGTTAGGGGGTGTTGTTTATGGTGAGGTAGGGGTGTTTTTGTATCTGGCTGTCCAGCTTGTGAGGAGGGTTGCAGTGGATTTGGCTGGGGCTAATTTGAGTCTGTATTGCACTAGTCATGTAATGTGTTGAGATAGGGTTGATAGAGAAGTGTTGCTCTGTCTGGGTCTTGGTGTGTGCATGTGAGTGTTACGTCGTCTGCGTAGGAAGCTATATATATTTGGGGTGTGTGGGTTGTGGGTTTATCATGCATGTAGCCTATATATTGAAGAGCCCGGGCGACAGGACGGATCCTTGCGGGACTCCGTTTGTGAAGTTTCTGATGTTAGATGACTGACTGGCAAATGGAGTTCTGCTATTCACTCTAAAAGTAAATTTGCACAGTAACTTTTCAGGCAATTTTAGATAGGTAACAATACTCTGACAACATTTCGAGAGTTTTTTGCACTGGTATCGGCAACTAGAACGAAGGTACAATATTATAAGGGACATGTATCTTATACAAATTTAGTTCAGTAGCTGCCAGGCATGAGTTTCCAAAATAATTAAAAGCTAAGGGAAAAAGCAGTCTGGTTAATACCGGTACTAAAGTAAAACCCTAGTCACACGAAAGGGTCTTATCCGTCCTCTTTTCTCAGCATCTATATTCTAAAAGATTTTACTTCAAGCTTTTTAATAGTGCCAATTATATTCACCCATCGAGCCCCATCTTAAAAGTACCCGGTAACTTAATGTATCACTCAAAGACATATGGGCCTAAATGGGCACTGAGTATTTACCAAGCATGTAATATTATTACATGCTTGGAAATAAGCACTGTGCCCATTTAGGCCTCCAAGGCTGCTCTATGGGCATTTAAATGCAACCTGCCTCTTCAAACATCCTGCGCAGGTGGCAGATGCAATGCCTCCAAGTGTCCATCAGAGACATGGATGAGACCGTGTTGCTGACGTGACATGAATGTCATATTTGGCATCACGGCACATAGAGTAGCACTTATATACTGTAGCACTTATATTGTTCGTAAGTGTAAATTAATTTTATAAAATAACATAAGAATAGTGTTTACTTGAAAGTGTGGCAGAGTGGACCTACACGCTTGGCTGTATATACTAATATTTTAGTTATATTTACCTTATTTTGTCAGGTAATCGTGTCCGTCACTGCTATACGTAATTTTGAATGTCAATTCCATATTTATATAATTTGTGTTCGACACTTTGTAATTGTATTATCGCAAATATTTACACCTACCGGTACTGTATTTTATAGTTTTCTTATTTACAATTTCTACACAAATTAGTGCCTTTTGCATTTCCTACATTCACTGTGCTAAAAATGTTTGAGAGTGTAGTAGTCTTCAAAACATTGGTCAAAGCACAAACCAACATTACACTCTGGGCATTAGGTCCTGGTGTTCGTTCGTTTCGGGGGCCCTGCATATGGTGTTGCGGCAGACATGACACCGGCTACAAGGTTTTGTTTCTTTGTCGGGGTTTGGATGGATGTAGCGACAGAAGTGGTGCTCTGTCAGCCTGACGGGCCCCTCTGTGGCGGGCCTATGATGTGGGGGGAGTTATTGATGTTAATAATAATAATAATAATAATATTTATTGTAGCATCTTACAACGTTGGTACAATATAATATGTTTCGAATATGACATGTACTGTACCAGCTTTGCATAATTCCAACTAAGGATAGCCCAATAAGGTCGTAAGGCATATTTCCATTGGGGTTCTTGTGTGATTAAGTTAGCTGAGGAAAAAGGGGAGAACAAAGAATGTAAATGAATATGAGTAGTAAACAATTTAGAGAAAGTATTTCTAGGGGGCTAAACTAAGATACCGGTACCTTACATTCTATATATAGTTGGACTGTTTAAAATATTTAAATAATTTTTAGTTTGATTTTTTGCCTATCGCATATGTCGTATTTAGTTGTCGTTGTTGTTGTTGTTCCCTAAGCTGCCTGGCCGAACAGCCCCGAGTCCCTGAGAAAGGCCATGGCCACGATCGGGCTTTCCCACAGAGCTCTCATTGAGTGTAGATTGTGTTGTTGGCGTAAGTGGTTGTGTGAAATGCAGTCTTCTATGATGTGTTTAATGGTATGGGGTGCTGTGTTACATCCCGGGCAGGTGTCGACAACGGAGTCATCCAGTCTCTTCTGATAGCTCAGGAGAGCTGGATGGTGTCCGCATCTCAGCCTGGCCAGGTGGACTCTGTCCTCGCGAGGAAGGGAGGATTCGGAAGGATGGATTTCGGGAGGTCGTGCATGCAGCTGCGTGTTGTCTGTGAGTGAGTGGATGGATCGGTGAGAGATATGAGTATGGATGTGCTTCTGGAAGTTGGTTCGGGGTGGGCAGGGAGGGAGAGAGGACAATAATTGTGTGTGATACCGTGTGCTGGGTGTTGTTTTGATATTTCTTGGTGTCTGTGGGTGTGTTGCCATGTAGTTTAGTGGGTGGTCTTGGTTTGTGGAGGCTGCTGCCAGGAATTGAGTGCCTCTCATGTCCAGATGGTCTTTGACTTTGAGGATTTTGGTTTCTTGATGTAGGTGATCTGTGGGTGCAGTAGCTGTGCAGCCTGTAATGATCTTCAGGGCTTTGTTTTGAATAGTCTGTAAGGTCTTATGATGTGTTTCAGCTAGGTTAGAAGCCCAGGCTGGGCTTGCGTATTCCATCACTGATCTTATGTATTGTTTATATACTGTGGTGGTAGTTTCTTTGTTGTGTCCAAATTTTGTGTGAGCAAGTGACCTGAGGGCGTTAAGTCTGGGTGTCAGTTTCTTTTTAATGTTTGTGGTGTGCTGTTTGAATGTCATATGAGTATCATATGTTACTCCTAGGATTTTGGGTGTGTGTGTATGTGTTAGGGGTGTGTTGTTTATGGTGAGTTGAGGGATGTATTCGTGTTCTCCTGTCCAACTTGTGAGCAGGGTTGCGGTGGATTTGGCTTGGGCTAGATTAAGTCTGTTTGTAGTGCACCAGCCATGTAGTGTGTTGAGATAGGGTTGAAGGAGATCTGTTGCTCTTTTTGGGTCATGGTGTGTGCATGTGAGTGTTATGTCATCTGCATAGGAGGCTAAGTTTATTTGGGGCGTATTGGGTGTAGTTATATCGTGCATGTACAGATTGAAGAGTGCGGGCGATAGGACGGATCCTTGTGGGACTCCGTTTGGAAAGTTTCTGATTTTAGATGACTGACCGGCAAAAGATACGTGTGCACATCTGCCTGCTAGGAAGTTGGCCAGCCACCGTTTTGTGTTGTTGTGCATGTTTGTGTTGTAGATTTTGTTTGTTAGGTTGTGGCGGGGGATGGCATCGAAGGCTTTACTAATGTCGAGTGTGGCTAATAGTGATCTGTGTGGTGGTCTAGCTGAATTGATGCCGTCGAAAGCTCTTTGTGTAAGGTCTGTGAGAAGAGTTTGTGGAGTGCAGTGGCCTAAAGCCATGTTGTGATGGAGCTAGGGGTAGGTCAGGTGTAATTAGTTGTAATACTAGGCGTTCCATGACTTTGGAGGGGGAGCAAAGGAGTGTGATGGGGCGGTGCGAGGAGGGTAGCGTGGGGTCTTTGTTGGGTTTGGGGAATGTGATGATGATACCATGCTTCCAAATGTCTGGTATTGTGTTGTGTGAATAGCTGTAGTTTGATATGTTAGTGAGTGCTTGTATGCCTTGTGGTCCCAGGTGTCTGAGGTGTATGTTGCTTATGTTGTCTAGGCCACAGGCGGGTGAGTGCTTGAGATTGTTGATGATATGCTTTGTCTGGTGATTGGTGAAGGGTGTATAGTCAGGGTCTGTGGGGAATTGTCTCTTACGTCGGATGACACGTCGGTCGTCTTTGTGAGGTTTTAGGTGGCTGACATGTGAAAAGTGATTGATGAGAGTGTTTGCTTGTTGTTTACATGAAGGAGTAGAGTGTTGTTGTGATTGCAGAATGTGATTGTGTTGTGTTGCTGTTGGAAAGTGTGATGCTGTTTAGTGTTTTGTATAGTTTTTTGGGGTTTGTTTTGTGATCAAGTGTTTGTAGGAAGTTATTCCAATTTAGTTTTTGTTGTTCTTGTATTTTGTTGTTAGTTTGGGTGTTGAGTGCTTGAATTTGTTGTGTGATGTCTTGTGTGTGGGGTGCTGGGGAGTGTTTCAGTATGTCGCGTTGTCTGATGAGGTTTTGAATTTCTGGTGTGAAGTTGGGGTTGTGTCTTTTTCTGTTACCTCTTGGAATGTGTTTCTTGTCAGCGTTTTGGATAGTTTTATTGAGTATGTGTACAGCATTGTTGATGTTAGTGATGGGTGTACTGTTTAGAGTTGTGAAGTGTTGTTCTGTCTCATTTGTGAATGCTTCCCAGTTAGCTCTTTTATAATTGGTGTATGTGTGTTTGTGGCTAGCTGGGGTGAGTCTGGTTTTGGTGGTGATAATGATCGGGAGGTGGTCAGAGCCTAAGGTTCTGACCACCCTCCAGGATGTTGTGGGGGCGAGTTCTGGGGAGCAAAAGGTGATGTCTGGAGATGATGGGTTATAGAGGGCTTGGTGAGGAATATGGGTATGTTGATGGATGTCGTTAAGGATGATGAGGTTATCGGTTTGGATTTGTAGTACCAGCCCTCTGTCTGTGTCGGGGTTGTCGACAAACCAGGCCGACGTGTTGGCGTTGAAGTCACCACCCAGGATGATGTGTGGGGTGTTTGTGATGTGTTGTAAGTGTGGTCTGTATTCATTTGGTACTGTAGGGGATGTTTGGGGAGGGATGTATGTGTTTATGATGGTTATGTTGGAGTTGTTGCCAGTGCGTATTTTAATTGACTGTATTTCTGTTGTGTTATCATTTGGGGGGAGGAGTGATTTGGTTTGTACACTGGTTACTATGTATGATATTTCTTTGTGTACCAGGGTGATGAGTCCACCGCCCCCGCCGACAGCCCGGTCTTGTCTGATGGTGGTGAAATTATGAAATGTGGGTGTTTTTTGTGTTGTGCGGAGTTTTGTTTCTTGCCTATCGCATATGTCGTATTTAGTAGTTGGCATAAGCTTGGTGCTCCCTTCCTGCAGCTGTTCGGTTCAGGTGCTCCTTCAAGGTACGGTACGTCTGAAGGAGTACCGTACCGTACAATGTTCTCTTTTCACGGACTGTCTGTGGTAGGTTGTTCCAGTCTTTGATGGCAGTGATGAAGAATGTTAGCTTACCCTGTCTTTGGATTCTCGGAACTGTAAAATTATACATCCTTTTACGTGTATTTTGTCCATTCCTTTCATTTGCTTTAACAATAGTACTCTTTAACCCTTCTTTGGCGGCGCCCGGCTATAGCCGGGCGAGAGAACCAAGGACTATGTGGCGGGGCCCGGCTATAGTCGCATGCAATTTTGAGCACGTAATGTGCTCTGAGAGAGAGCGGAGCGGTGGGAGGAGCGTAAGTTACCTCATGACCGCTCGCCACGGTGGCCGTGGAGCTACTGAGATGTACTCCGCCCTACTCCACCCTCCCTCACTCGTTTCACACGTATTAATGTAAGGAAATGACCGTATTTTACCGATTTTGCCCTTCGGTTGCAAGACAACCAGTGATCGTAGAAGGATGGTTCTGGTGTCATTGGAAAGCTCATTTAACGCCCTTTCAGGGATACATACTTGTATTACGCTCTGGCTCTTGTTTATGCATGAAAACGAGCACGGAAACAAGCTCGTTTACGGTAAAACCCCCCGCTGGGCGGCACAGTCAAATATACTCCACCACCCGCTCTTTGAGTGTTAAATACTCAGGAGCCCTATCAAAATCTTGAAGGTATTAATAAGTCTGATTTGTTTGGCCCTGTCAGAAACATTGAACATATCAAGTGACTGAAGTTGTTCCTGAAGAACATGAGATCTGGGTCCTAGGTTCAACATGAATCTTACCAAACTTCAGGTCACTCAAAGGAGTGACCTGAAATTTGCACTTTGCTGCTTGAGATGATGCAGAGTACCTGGATGACACAGAATAGCCAAAATGACATTGAACAAGTGCTTGGCATAGAGTCTTTTTGGTTGCCCCTGGCAAGCATCCCATCTGTCTAACTCTATACGGGTATTTTATATGTGCTCTATATTTACTCAGTATCGATTCCAAGATTGAGTCGCCTGACAGAGTCGAGTCCAGTTTTAGTCCGAGATATTTCACTTGTGACACTGTTGTTATAGGAACATCATTACAGTTAACCGAGAAGCCCTCAATGTCTTTCAATTTGTGTTGTGTTCCGCATAAGATGGCTTCTGTCTTGCCCAGGTGAAGAGATAGTCTATTGTCCACTAGCCAATCACTACAAGATTCTAGTTCTTTGGAAATTGAAGCGGCAATACTTTTTGGGTCTTTTCCTGAAACCAGAAGCACACTGTCAGCAGCAAACAGTACAGTAATCCCTCGCTATCTCGGACTAATTGGGGGGAGACCCAGTCCGAAATGTCCGATTTTCCGAAGTCCGACTTATGTCCGACTTAGGAGAGGAAAATGTCCGAATTAGAAGAGGGAGTCCGAGCCACCAGAGAAAACTGAGACTTCCCTATCACTAACATCGTAGATTCGATAAATTACAGTACCTGTACAGTATCCAGCAGACATATAATTATCACTTTCCTTCTCCATTTCACTGTCCTTCTCCACCTCACTGTAGCCTTAGATTTCGGAATTTTCCGAGATATATGACACCTGTCCGACAGACCATGTGGGCCCTCGGAGTTTTCCCCTTACATCTCGGAATTTTCCGAGATATACGGCGAACTTTCCAAGAGGCCGATGCCAGTCCGAGAAGTGCGAGTTTCCGACTTTTAGAGGTCCGAGATAGCGAGGGTTTACTGTAATAATTTACACAAGACGCTCAGTTCCATGTCGTTCACATAACAGAAAGAGTTTGGGATCAAGGATGCTTCCCTGCAGGACCCCACAGTTAATTGGCATTGGATCTGATATATTATCATTAATTTTGACCCTTAGTGTTCTACCACTAAGATAAGATTTAAACCAGTTCACTGACCCAATGCCCATTGCTTGTAGTTTATTACAGAGGATATCATGGTCTACCGTATCAAAAGCTTTCTGTAAATCAAGAAGAACCACGCCGGTGCAGTAACCTTTAGACATTTCTTTACGAATGTGATATGTTAAGTGGATGAGATAGGAGTCTGTTGAGTACATGCCTCTGAAACCTGATTGAAACATGTAGAATACCGGTAGATTATTTTCTTTGAGGTAATGTTCAATTTTGGGTGTATACGGTATAGCTCTTTCAAGGATTTTTTGATACAATACATAATATGCTAACCGGTCTGTAGTTGCTAACATCTAATTTGTTTCCCTTCTTGAATAGAGGGGTTACAATAACTTCCTTAAGTTCATCAGGTACCGGTACAGTGTTAGTGTATATTGACAAGTTGATGATGTGGGTTAGGGGACCTGCGATACCAATAGCTCCATCCCGTAGAAGTTTGTCAGGAATTTTGTCTGGTCCTATAATTTTGTGTACATTTTGATTACAGAGCTCCTCAAATGTGTATTTTGGTGTAACATTTTGCTATCTAAATGTGTTCGGTTGTATGCTTTTATCCCTGTAGACATTTTGCAAGGTGGCAGTGATTGTGGTGTACCGGTACCGTATTTATTGAGTGATTGTGGTAGGTTCTGTGCAAGTGTGTTTGCTATGGAGGTGAAGGAGTTGAAGTAGGTTGAAATTGGACGTTTATCATGTCAAACCAGATAATTAATTTTGAGAAGTACCGGTAGGTTGAAATTTGACGTTTATCATGGCAAACTAGATAATTAATTTTGAGAGCAATATTAGTATTAGATGAATCCCTTGCCTTGCTACTGTAGCCCATTGATTTTAAGTGCCTCCATAGTTTGTTGGGGTTATTCTGATATTCCTCTGCCTTACTGTGGAAATAATTCGATTTCGCTGATTTATTGTCCCTACTTAGTTTATTCGGTAAGATTAGGAGTAGTGGGCGTACCACTACCAACATACAGCATAACTCATCTATAAAACATTAACCTAACCAAACAACCTAAGCTAACCTAACCTAACCTAACCTAGTATTCATGTAGTACCGGTACTAGGTTAGGTTAGGTTAAGTTAATGTTTTATAGATGATTTATGCTGTATGTCGGTAGTGGTACGCCCACTACTAATCTTACCGTTTATTCCTAAGCCTGTTGAACTCCTGTTTCAGACATTCATCTTGTCTGTTTCACTAGCCTTTTTAACAGTTTGTCTCTGTATTCTAGGTGTAGTATGTCGTTGTTGATCCATGGGTCTGACCTTGCTTTAATTCGTATATTTTTCAGAGGAGCTATTTCGTCTAGGATGCTTGTGATGATGGTTCTGAAGCCAACTCATGCGTCATTAACGTTTGTACTTCCAAACACTGGAGACCAATCTGTATTCCATAAAATGTCCAAATATGTTTCTTTGCTGTAGTTTCTGAGTGACCTTGTGATTATCTAGGGTAATTTTTGGCATTTTAAGTGTGCAATATGTGACAAAGTGATCACTTATCCCCGTCTGTATAACCCCTGATTGTGATATTTTGTCCTCTCTGTTACTATTTACTGTAAATGGTCTAGTATTCTAGCAGTGTTATCAGTGATACATGTGGGGGTTGTGATGAGCTGTTTGTGATTATCGTTGTTTGTAACACAAGATAAAGTCCCCTAGTATAATAGATTCATTCCGGGGGTCTAATAATGACTGAGTTCGTTCAAATTTGTTAAAGAACTGTGTGTCGTCTGGTGGCCTATAGCACACTCCGATTGTGATGGGTTTTGTCCTAGGCAGGTGTTAGTCAATCCAAAGAGCTTCGGATTTTCTATATGAAGGTCGTTCCTAATTGTGTGTGTGAGGTTGTTTTTTACATAGCGGTACAAACATACTCCTCCCCCTTGTCTATTACGATCAATACGAACCATATTGAAACCTTGAATGGTTATTTCACCATCGTTTATACTCGAGTCACGCCAGGTTTCTGTAATTGCAATTATTACAGCTTTGATCTTATTAGCTACCGGTACCAAGTTTATTTCTGACAGTTTATGATACATTGATCTGGCGTTGTTGTGGATAAAATGGAGCCCTTTGTTGCTGAAAACTCTATATTCATCTTGGACTGTGTCCTGGCTGGATTCTGTGGTGTCATATGGTTCATTTACATTAACATTCAGTAATAAATGCAAGGCACACTTATTGCATAAAAAGACAATGTTTTTTACTGTCGGTCTTCTTAGAAACGCACTTCATGTGAGCTACAGTTTTACACTTAACACAGTTTTGGATCCTCTGACATAGTGTTATGAGTGATTCACATATATCACAAAATTATGTTTGTTGGATTTTGTACAGCTGATGTCCCACATTTAACGCATTCCACTTCGTTTCTACTATTAATGTAAGTCCATCGATTATGTACAATTTCATTACAACTATTGCATTGTGAGAGTGTACCGGTACTATTGTTGAATCCAATAGCACAGACTATACATTTATTTCCTTTTACTGTTTATCGTACGTCTGGAGCTGGAGCTGCGGTTTGGCTGATCAGCTGGGCAGCGGGGGTGTCATGTGAGAGGGCGACGGGGAGCTCATAGGCCTACTCCTTGGGCCCCTTGGCTCTCCCTTACCTTCCCAAGGCGCGGGCTTGGAGGTGGTTGTTTACTGATGTTGTCATTCTTGTTCGTTGCTGTTACTTCACTGTTGATGTGGTTGCGAGTGCTACCTGCTTTTTTAGGTGTTCTGGTTGCATGTTGAGATACTTGGGTCGCCAATATATATGTGGTAGTGTTGGTACAGTTGATGGCAAGTGTGGTGTTGGCAGGGTGAGGGTAAGGTGGCAGTGTGTGCCTGGCAGATTGAGTTGTGTGGGTGAGGGGAGGTTTTGGTGCCTGCTTGTTGTATTGAACTTTGGTGCTAGGGACTGTTGAAATGTCGGTGTCTGCCTAACTTTTTTCGAGGTGAGATTTCTTCAACGTTGAACTGGGGCCTGGGTTGGTCTCTATACCTTCGCAGCTAATTAGAGTGTAGCACATCAGGTGTTGTAGCGATGTTGTGCCAGAATACGTGCTAAGACACTGCGTCTTCCCGATGAATAAAGTTGCTCAGGCAGGAATGGTGATAGAAATTTCATTTGTGTGTGATTTCTGTATGACGAGGTCCCTCAATACTTGCTTAGTGTTGACCTGGTACCAGTCCCATCTGTACCTGTATAATGACACAGCCCCTCTGGATGTTGAGAAGGATGATAAATAGGGAGAGAGCTATGCTCTCCCCTTTCAACCCTCCCACCATGTTGTGGCCCAGGATCTCTCATGCCAGTTCGATGCTAAACTTCTCCATCATTTCCTGTTCACCAGTGCCTTGAATATGCAGTACAAGACAGTTGTAGAGGGTCATGTCGAGGGGGTGAAAACACAACTTCTTAAACCATCTCATGGTCTTTCTGGCACTCGACGGAATTTATCACTACATCTGACTTATTCACTTGCCTTGTATTGATGTTGTAGTCAGTGATAGCAACAGGTTTCTAGATGCGGTTACTTATTGCACAACCACGATGTCTGGTGGGTTCAAAGGCAGCTGGGTGGCACGTTGTGTGGATATTTACGTCGCGATTGTTTATCCATGACAGTAGCAGGATGTTAAGTTGCACATTGAGCCTGCTTCTCCCCTGGTTGGCAGCAGGGACATATGGTGCCACACATTCCAGTGTTGGGGTTGTGCAGGTAGCCTATATGCCGAGGGAAGGGCTAGTGTACAAGTTGTCGAGGTAAAAAGATATGGCCTTTAAGGTACCGGTAATCCAACATCATGGTGATAACCATAGCACCAGATATGCTGTAAGGGCTCGCAGGAAGCAACTCGGTCTTTCTGCCCATATAGAGGATCTTGTCTTGCATATAACCAGTTAAACAATCACACACCACAAAACAATTTCAGGCCGTATTAGTGACATTTGGATGGGGTGTACCAGCATATTCCAATGTTCCCCTTCCTCAGTACCAGACTCTCATCGATTATCTATCTTTTTCTGGTACGGTGTGAAGGCGGCAGTAAACTTTACATTCAGGTAGCCTACTTGAAAATGGGCCTGATGTGCTCCATGGAGTCCTTGTTGGCTGGTCCTAATTCATGATTTTGAATGCGACTGCGAAGACTGTAGGTGAAGTGCAGGTTGCCCATAATTGCACTAAACCTGTTATGGGTCATGACTTTTCCAAAAATGGGCATAGCAACAAGTGGATCATACAACCAGTACTTCCAGATCGATGACTTCTTTGTTACTCCCATCAGGAAGACAATGGCCAGGAAGATGTACATCTCAATAGCTGTGACGTCAGTCCAGCTGAGGCGGGCAGAGTATGATGTTTGCACTTTGGCTCCCATGTAATAATAGTTGTACCAGTTATTCTGGTCAACAATTATGGCCATGAATTTGGCAGTGGAAAAACTGGAGAAATATGTCCAGTCTGGAGGCACGTCCGTTTAAGTTGAGGTTGCTGGAGGGAGTCTCATTTTTGCCCTGAAAGTTGTACACATTAGGCACAAAATCTGTGCCACCCAGCTAATCCCACACCTGGTCCCTGAGGTTGTCATCTTCATCGCTTATGTCATCGTCTCCTTCAGACGTTTGCTCTCCAGCAAGATGACCAGTGGGTGTCCTTCCCCTCGACCTCGACCTCAAACATGATGTAGAAGTGCGGCTAGGGGGCGGACCAAGGACATCCTCGACTCACGGCCAGAGGTGGCGCACCCATGGGCAACAACACTCTCATACCGTGGTGATGGGCTGGTCTATCAGAGTGAGAACTGAGCGATCTCTGCCATACCCATAGCTTACTCTGACTGTTCCTTTTACTTATATATTTTCTAGATCTCAAGTGACGGCATCTCTTCCGTGGATTGACCTCCCAATCTACCAAGATTGGAAGCCAAAGCGTCACATTTTTCCTTTGCCCCTCAACTTTCTCTTCATAATTGGTGAGGGGCAAAGGGCCCTGGGTGGGTCTTTGGTTTCCCGGGCATTTCCGCACCCTCCTCAGCTCCCCGCCATGGAGTGGCTTCGGTCGCCCAGGCTTTATTGTGGTCGGCAAGGAGGGTTCTGTGGGGGCGCTCGGTTATGGTCTTGGCCTTGCTCGGGGCCTTGGGGCTGTTCGGCCAGGCAGCTTGGGGAACAACAACAACAACAACAACAACACTCTCATTCCGTTGACCCACGGGGTATCGGGAAGTGTCAGGGCTAGTGCTGTGGTGATGAATGTGTTTGTGGTGTTGCAGTAGGTGAATATGGTACCGTAGTGAACTAGGTGGTGGTGGTGGTGGTGATGCACATGGTGGTGGAGAGTCACAGGGTGGTGATGCAGGAGGGTTGGGGGGTGGAGGCGCACAGGTAGCAAACACGTGGTGGAGTTTCTGTGATTCACTATCACTGCCTTCCCCCGATTCTTCTTCATCCCTTGGCACTGGAGTAGGGCCCTTTCGCATTCCGTAGAAGGTGCGTGGTGGTGGTGTTTTGAGAGGAAAGACAGTGGGGTGGTGGCGGTGAGGGCAAGCGTGTGGGAGAAACTGCTGGGTCATCACTCTCCTCACTCTCTGCTACTCTCTTCTGCCCTTGCTCTGCTGCCCCGGGAGGTGTATGAAACTCACTGGGTCATCACAGTCATCGACACTTGACAATGCAGGGTCGATATCAGTAGCATGGCGTTGCACGGGTGTAGTAGTATCACGTAGACAAGCATGACCACCCCTACCACACAGTCGTGACAAATGATCCTCTACTTCATCAAAATTTGCCTGTCTGGGGACATATTCATCTCCTGACGAATCAGAAGCACTGTCTTCATACAGAGAGTCCAAGATCTTTGATACAATTTCAGAAATGTTGAGAATGTGGCTTGAATGTCGGCCTCAAGAGGGAGCATGGTCGGACATGATGCTATCACTCGCAAGAAAAGTCAGTAACTGAGCTCACTAGCAGTGGTGATGGGCTGGTCTATCAGAGTGAGAACTGAGCGATCTCTGCCATACCCATAGCTTACTCTGACTGTTCCTTTTACTTATATATTTTCTAGATCTCAAGTGACGGCGTCTCTTCCGTGGATTGACCTCCCAATCTACCATGATTGGAAGCCAAAGCGTCACATTTTTCCTTTGCCCCTCAACTTTCTCTTCATAATTACTGAGGGGCACAGGGCCCTGGGTGGGGCTTTGGTTTCCCGGGCGTTTCCGCACCCTCCTTAGCTCCCCGCCATGGAGTGGCTTCGGTCACCCAGGCTTTATTATGGTCGGCAGGGAGGGTTCTTTGGGGGCGCTCGATTATGGCCTTGGCCTTATTCGGGGCCTTGGGGCTGTTCGGCCAGGCAGCTTGAGGAACAACAACAACAACAACAACAACACTTAAGCAAAGCCCGCCTGTGGTGGCAGGATGAAGGTTGCCAAATATTGCTTTTTTGACCCACAGCCTAAGCGGCCTTGTGTGCAAATTTGATTCCCCTACGAGCCTTTTGACAGGTATAAATAATGGCGAGAATAGCTGATCTGAGGCGTTCGTTGCTGGGCCTGGCCGTAGCAAACAGGCGATGAAAGTTCATTGCTAGGGTTCAGGGAGTTAAGGCGTATGACAGGGGCTTGACTGGCAGTAGGAATATGAGCAGTGCACACATACAGTATACAGATTATACCAGTATATACAGTAGGGTAACCGATACAATAAATACATTGAGTACAATATGCACAGGAACCCTATGATACACAAATGCAATAGGCCTATACAGATACAATATGCAAGCAGGCAGATGTTGTCTCTGTTCAAGTCCTCAGGGACCTAGAGGGAGGAACAGCTATGTGTGTGTGTGTGATTTTATTTTGTCCTATATTCCAACTTCTACCTCTGGACATAGGCTTGAAGCCTGTAGATTCAACCGCTCAACACAGTGAAATCAGGACGTCTTATTCCAGACTTATTCACCTGTACAATCTCAAAATTTGCTGACGATACAAAAATTGCAAATAGCGTACTCTCAAAAGAACAAGTTGACGATATGCAACACAATCTAGATAAATTGTCATGTTGGGCCCAAATTTGGCAAATGAGTTTCAATGCGGATAAATGTAAAGTACTACATGTCGGATACCTAAATGAGAAAGCAAACTATTCGATGAATGGCACTCAGCTTAAGAATGTAAACAGAGAAACTGATCTGGGAGTAACAATATCGAGTAACCTAAAACCGAGTCAACAATGTTCAGAAGTTGTTAAGAAGGCAAACAAAATAATTGGCTTTATAGGCAGGTCATTTGAGCATAAATCCAAAGAAGTTATCCTAACCCTTTACAATTCCTTAGTCCGCCCTCTTCTGGAATACTGCGTTCAATCCTGGTGCCCTTATTACCAAAAAGATATAAACAAGCTAGAACGAGTTCAACGTAGAGTTACCAAAATGATACCTAGCCTAAAGAACAAACCATACGAAGAGCGTCTTAGAGAATTAAATCTATTTCCTTTAACCCAGCGCAGATTAAGAGGCGACTTAATTCAAGTGTTCAAAATCATCAAAGGCATCGACAATATGAACTGTAGTAAGTACTTCACTATCGACCAATCTAATTACACGCGGGGAAACGGTTGCAAAATTATTGGTAAATCTTTTAACTCGCACGAATCTAAGAATTTCTTCTTCAATCGAGTTGTCAACTTGTGGAATGGGCTACCCCGAGACGTTATAGACTGCAGCACCGTTGATTCATTTAAATTCCGCCTAGACAAATATCTCGCATCAAACCCGCGACTGACTGCGTTTGTAAATGAATAACTTTATCCTCCCCTCAGTTACTAACCCATATGTCCCCTACTAACTTCCTAGTCCTGCCACGTTAGTGGCAGGGCAGTAGTTCCCTTTCCAATGTTCCCTTACCCACTCTAAACCACTGTTTGGACACTTGATCCTCAGTGTTTTGGAGGACAAGCAACCTAGAAGGGTCACTAGACCTGTTGTTGCTTGATTTCCTTTGTACTCCTTTGTACTGTGAGGGAGACATCGAGACAGTTTGAGTATTGCAACCGGCTCGTTCGTGGTCTTACTTTCATAGACCTATGACACCTGGTTGTCTCCTCATGTCTTGGTGCAAGCTCCGTCTCCTTGAAGCTGCATCGCAACTGTCCCGCCATCCCATCTCACTGTCTTGGACACTCTCTCTCACAAACAACACCTATTGAGCTGTTTACTCCCTAGTCGCTACCCCATTGCATATTTTGAATATGGGCTTATATACAATGCTACTTTATTGGAACAATGAGGGTATTTTGTATTGCGTGTCGGTGGGCTTCGTAGTGATGCACTGAAACTAAGTACAGCGCAATTGCCATCCCAATAATATCTTCACATTGGGATTCGAATCCAGGACCTTTAGGTTACCAGTTCAGTAGCAAGTGTGCGTGTGAGGGTGGGGTGGGGGGGGGGTGAAAGTGCATTAGCTTCCTGGCGACAGCATGAAACTAATGAGGTTTTAAGCTAGATCTAATGGGACAGGTAGCCTCGGGCCAGATGGCGCATCTAAGTGGCTGGTGCGGCTTTCGCATTCCGGCATGGGAACTTCCTGTGGCAGGGTAAGTGGTGGACTGGGACTATCGTCAGCACATTTGTCCTTCTCTTGGGTAGAGTGGTTAGCCCTTAGTCTACAATTTTTTCTCAGAACGTCCCATAAGTCCTTGGTGCCGTCTGCTACAGGGCGAGTTGTCTGCTTGGGGTAAGGCAGGGAGGAGGAGGATGGTTTGAATGTGTGTTGTGTCTTCAAGCCTCTGTGTTTTGGCAGGGGAATCCAGGCTTTATATGGCCCCGTCCTGGATCGAGGGGCCTCTCTGGTCGTCCTTAGTTGGCCAATCATGTGAGGCACAACTTATGTTTGCTCCCTTAATCCGAGAGAGAAGGTTCCCCGACAATATTGCGAGGCCCTGCAGGAGAGTGATGCCCTAAAACTGATATGACTTGTTGAGAGGTAGACCTGCACAATGACCCTGGAAGCTGTGATGATAGCAGTTACCAAGAGAAAGAGGCACCAACATCGACCCCTGCACCTGTTTTCCCCTTATACTTCAGCCCCTCCGTTAGTAGCAGGACTAGACACTGCTATGGCGGATGGCGCTGGTTATTGCGTTAACTTCCCATTAAATATCCCAGAAGCAGGATTGGATGCCATTCGGGCTCTGACTATTACATCCCCTTTCTTACTTCCCTACAGCTGTGACGGCTCTGAGAATTGAGTGAGGATAGTGACGACGCCTAAGACGCCCGCACTAAGGAGACCTGTCTGACATTCCCCTGATGCCCTAATTATTGAGAGATAGAAACTTGCCCTGTCTCCTCCTTGCTTCAGCCCCTTCGTCAGTAGCTTGATTGGATGCCTCCACGGCGTACCTGGTCATCACATTGATTTCCCATTCAATTCCCCAACAGTAGCTGGGTTACACACTGTCACAGCGTTAGCCATCGTACCATTCCCCTCTTGCCTGAATAGTTGACTTGCCCACCCAACGTGGTCCATTTTCCCTATTGCCACAAGCCCTGAGAAGCCCGCTAATGAAAATTATCATGAGGCTGCTCTGCACACCTGAACGCACACCTTCACCCTTGAAGCAGCCGCGTCTACCCCGAGGGTCCTGGACTGTTAACTCAGGACCTAACTATCCCCGCTTGACCCCCCACCAGCGTGATGTTTCCGGGTCAACTACCACAGTACTCTTTCTTTACAAGAAGTTACGAGGAGTAGATTTAGGCTTCTAACTAATCCTTATAAAGACATAGCTTCTGTACGGCATACATACCGGTATTTAATTTATTTGTGTAATTGTACATCTTCTGTATTGTGCCGATTGTTTCACTATTTGTATATTGTACTCCTTATTTTCGTTGTTTTTATAGCCTTGTGTATCCCCACTGTTAAATAAATTTGATTCCTTATTGACTATTCAACATTTAACTTCTGATCAAACTACTATTTCCAATTGGGGCAGAGATAACCTTGTTGCCTTTAATGCTTCCAAAACCAAATTTATTCATCTTACTACCCGTTCAGAACTCCCAGAGGACTATCCCTTACAATTCAACAATGCAAAAATCAATCCTTCATCTTCTCTCAATATTCTTGATGTCTCTTTTTTTTTCTTTTTCTGCTCTCACTTGGAAAGACCATATTTCCAGTCTTGCTAAGGCAGCCTCCCAGAAGCTGGGTGTGCTCAACTGCTTCAAGGGGTTCTTTACCCCTGCACAGCTTCTTGTTCTGTACAGGGGGCATAGTGCGTCCTTGTATTGAGTATTATTCTCATGTATGGGGAGGATCCTCTCACACCGAACTCCTAGACAAAGTGCCTTCGTATCATTAATACCCGTCCACTCACCAACTCTGCAATCTCTCTCTCTTCGCCGCAATGTTGCATCTCTCGCTATTCTATCGCTACTATAATAATCAATGTTCCTCAGAGCTTTCCCAGTGTATACCACCTCCTCTACGTAGGGTACGTAGTACCCGTCTTGCAACACAATTCTACCCCTACTCTGTGCAACTCGCCAACCCAAGAGTGAAACATTATTCTCAGTCTTTCTTCTATTCAACTGCTGAGCTCTGGAACTCTCTCCCACAATCGGTCTTTCCTTCTTCCTATGACTTAAGTTGTTTCAAACTCAGTGTGTTCAGGCATTTTGGTTCGAACGTCCCTTGATTTTGGCCATGTCACTCTTTCAACTCGGGGAGGCACTCGATACAGGTAGTTCCGCCTTTTGTCTCCCTCACTCACATAGAAAAAAAAAAAAATCGCATTTCTCTCCCAGTTAAATACCCACTATATGCCTAAATAATACATGTATATTAATACAGTATATATATATAATATATATATACCGGTATATATATATATATGCTGCATAACAGTGTATAAATGTTCCACATATAACAATTCTAAGTACTGCCTACTTCTCTAATATTAGAAGCAAGAGAAACTATTAATGACTTATCGGTTTCACACTTGCTTAGTCTATTTGGAGAAGGAAGTCTCCTTTCATGTAATTGATATTTGTGTACTCTATCAACTACCTTTAAATAGGAATTTAATAAGTAATAGTTATTATTTGTATATATAAGGTAACGTTTGTATTATATGAAATTATGTATGCAAACCAACAGGTCTCCATATCTATGGCGAATGCAAAGTAACACAGGTGTGCGACAACGTAGTGCACGTACACACACCCTCGGATGCAGATCGCAAACACACATGCACGCACACAAAATTACCTACTTGTGTTGTACCCAACACCTGTTTGTACCCAAACTCAACTGAACCACATGCCTGACTACAGATGTTTTCATTAACATATACAGTATTGCTTTTTCGAAACAGGGTGTTAATAAAGCTGTTTTGACGTGACATCGCAGGTAGAGTTAGGAATGGGTAGCATAGTGGGAAAATTATAGTATTTGGTATTTTTAAATTGGTCTAACAACTTCTATAGGCCCATGTCGAAAAATACTCTGCCTGAGGTTTATGTATTCCAAGAAGCACATTCAAGCGTAAATATAGTATATTATTAGGTGCACTGAAGCCTATTAAATTGACATCCATTTACCCCTTTGAAAAATAAAAAAACCTGGCTCGAGAGGGAAGTTTTACTAAGTTTCTTGGAAAGGGGTGTGATTGTTAGATTACTAGACACGAGTTAGCGAAGAATATACTTGGGAGGATTTAGTTTTAAGTATTTTGTTCCAGTACTATGCCATAATTGTACATGACAAAATACAATAAAGTGTCAGAATAAGCTATTACCAGTGGGAAATCGAACACCGATATTCCGAGATGAGACATATAGTTGTTACCAATGCTCCATTCTGGCTTTGAGCCTTGCAGCAACTGCTGCAATCGAAATTACTGATTAAATTCATTCAGTCATACAGATAGACTTACACAGCATTCTCACCAGGGGTGCAGCGGATAGTTAGTTCTATCCTTGTTTAAGTACCTAAAAATATTTGTTTTGCAAGAACACAATAACGTGTTGGAAAATCCTTTACCACCAGTCGGGGCTCAAGCCCAGGACTTTCGTGATGAGATATCAGTCCACTACCACTGATCCACTCTTGACTAAATTTTCCTTGCACTCCTGGTGATTTTTTTTTTTTTTTTAATGATCGAATACATTTGGTGCATATAAAATCTAAACCCCTACTGTACCAGAGGGTATTACCATCAAAGTACCCTCCAGTACCAGGCAATGTGGCCGAAATGGCTTCAGAGTCGAGAGAGGACACCCTACCACCTAAAAAGATGGAGGAATACTGACCCTCCTAGCCTTTGGGATCATGAGAAGTGTTGCCAATGTCTCAAAGCCGTACGTACAAGCCGTGGTACCAGGTACCGCTTGATACGAGCAGTTACAAGGACCGCATATTATGGACGAACGTCGTCCGTCACTGGTACTGACGAGTGACTTTTTTTACTGTCGACCAACGTACGTCGCTGGGACAGTTGTTGTTGTTGTTGTTCCCCAAGCTGCCTGGCCGAACAGCCCCAAGGCCCCGAGCAAGGCCAAGGCTACAACCGAGCGCCCCCACAGAACCCTCCGTGACGACCACAGTAAAGCCTGGGTGACCGAAGCCACTCCATGGCGGGGAGCTGAGGAGGGTTCGGAAACGCCCAGGAAACCAAAGCCTCACCCAGGGCCCTGTGCCCCTCAGCAATTATGAAGAGAAAGTTGAGGGGCAAAGGAAAAATGTGACGCTTTAGCTTCCAATCTTGGTAGATTGGGAGGTCAATCCACGGAAGAGACGCCGTCACTTGATATCTAGAAAATATATAAGTAAAAAGAACAGTCAGAGTAAGCTATGGGTATGGCAGAGATCGCTCAGTTCTCACTCTGATAGACCAGCCCATCACCAGTAGGGACAGTAGGTGTTAATGCAGTAGTAGCTGCAGAACTCTGAGTTTTTCTTAGGCAGAGTGGAGCATTGCTAACACCCTGTCATCTCATTTAGAAAGTTCGGGGTTCAATTTGCTAATGACATTTACCTTTAACTTACTGACATGGCATAAAGCACCCTTTTGGTCCAATACATTATTATTGCATGGGTACTCACAAATCTAAGTTAATCAATATCCTGTTTCAAACAAAATAGTAGCATGTATGTGAATCTGTGCAGTGCCTTACTCCAGTGTTATTCAACCTTTTCTGAGTTCATGCACCCTTCCGGGAGCTTTTCAGAAACTCGTGTACCCTTTGATCGTTTATGTCATTCGCGTTGATGTCATTCGCGTACGGCGGTATACGCGTATTTAATTTGTATTAGACGCGTCACTGGCGCGCCATACACCACCACAACGGTGTCAAATCCGACATGCCTCTAGTCTAAAACTCGTTGTGAAAGGTATACCAAAATCATTATACTTTTCCCCACACTTCCGGCTGTATCTTTCTATTTGGGTGGGTTGGTTCTTTATATTTTGCCATTACGAGTACACTTACAGTTTTCTTCCTAAAACATATTTGCTTACTGTGCACTCCTATGTACACTGGTCATGTCATGTACCCCTTCATGCACCCCATTGTTTCCATGAACTTTTTGAAAAAATTAATGCACCCTGGAGTGCACCATGCACCCAGGTTGCTAATCACTACCTTACTCCATCAAGAAGGCCTCATATTATATAAACACTTTCAACACTGATTCCAAAGTGCTCGTGCCTTGGGGATCAGTGTGTGGATCATTCCTGTTAATCCAAGGAGTATGATAAGCCCTCCAGATTCCCAGAAGGTTCTCCTAGGCGACGGTGATAAGACTTCTGAAAGTACCGGTACAAGATATTGAAATGCGTACAAAAACTGCCAAAAGTCTTGGGCAGCTGCAAATTGGATCAAGATTAGGAATAGGCATGGCAACTATCGATACCACAAATCATAATACACTTACGCCTCACACACACACCTTTACTATATATTGTATAGGCGGTGGCAAAGCTCTGGGACCGTCCCTCATCCCTAGTTAATATATAGTACACTATATGTATATGATACGTGTGCGAGGGACGGAGGTAAGGCCCTGTATTAAGCGTATGATTGCATGCAGCGGCGATCAGTAAACCATGGGAGGGAAGAGAGGCAAAATTCCTCCACTCTTTCATTCACACTTCTGTATACCTGACCTTGTGTATTATGTAAGTGCTTTATTCATTCCGTACATCTAAATCTGGGTCCTAATTCTTCACATATTGTATGCCTTGTGGTGCAACAGTATTCCTTTATAAGAGAGATATAAGGAATATTATGTAATTCCTCCCTTCCCGCCACCCGCCCTCATCTAACCAAACCAAAGGTGCGCGGGTGCCTATTTTTCGCCAACCAGGCAACTCCTGACCATCCCCACAATATATCCACATAATTTTTCTGCAAATAACCTTCGCAATGGGATGTGTTTGTGTGATACTAACACGTTGATGTACATTACATTAAATTTTGCAATGGTGACCTTTTCAGCCATTTGCACCAGGGGTGGCTACGTCCTAGGCTATTTTCGTGCTTCTTAGGTTAATGACCTATATTGACAATGTTATGGAAATTCACAAGGCAGAGAATGCTTCAAAAATTATACTCGCATAACAGAGAACGGGACTCCAGATAGAGTTGAAAATATGGCTGTGTCTCTTCAATAAAACAGTTTTCTCTTTATATGGTTAAAATCTCTTAATGCATTTGTTATGCCAAATTCTAAGGAGGATGCACCACCGAGAAGCCCCTACCAGCACCACAACCCACCCGCACTAGCTGGTAGTTGAGGGTTAGTTTTGTAAACAATTTATTGGGTACTAGGAACCCGCACTAGCTGGTAGGTAAGGGTTAGTTTTGTATCCCACCTACTAGGTCTAGGTTAGGTTGGGTTATTTGGCTAGGTTAATCTCAAAACACTAAACCTCAGAAACAATAATCATCAATAAATGTTGTTTGATGATAAGGGTCTCAATACTGGTGTTGTTGGCTCTTTCAAGTATTGTTATATGAGGAACACGGTCCTGCCAGGTTATACCCCATAATCTTTCGGAGGCATCTGATGTGGAAAGCCTCCAGGGGTCGTATATGGCGTCAATATGTCGTCCATGTCTCACAACCATAGAGCAAAGTGGTTAAACACACAGCATTATATACAGCCACTTTGATACAAAGAGTCAGGTGATTATTTCGGAAAACTCTCTTGTAGGCGGCCAAAAGATGCTGCAGCTTGTCTCAGTCGGTGTTGTACCTCATCGTCAATACTGTCCGTTTCAGACAGGAAGCTTCCCAGATACTTGAAGGAAGGAACTTGTGCTATCTCCTCTCCTGCTAATCTGAACACTGACTGCACAGGTGGTATCTGAGCTGACCACTGAGAAATTATTTGTGTTTTCTGGATGTTAACTGACAGGCCCATTCTGGAGTAGGCACTTGCTGCAGCTTCAAGCGCGACTTCTAGTTCCTCTGGCGAGTGAGCTACAAGAGCACAATCATCTGCATACTGAAGTTCCAGGATATTTTCCATAGAGACTTTTGTTCTTGCTTGAAATCTACGAATGTTGAAGAGGTTGCCATCTAGTCTATAGTCTATGTTGATTCCACTTCTGTTTTCTATAGTCCTATGAAGAAGTATTATAACGCATATTAAAAAAATGTTGAAAAGGACTGGTGCCAGTACACACCCTTGTCTGACTCCGGCATTAACAGCAAATGGTTCTGATGCATGGCCTCCTGCAGTGACTCGCCGTCATGCCATCATGAAACTGCCTTACAAGTGCCACAAATTTTGGTGGACAGCCAAAGATACGGAGAATATTCCACAATGTTTCTCGATTTACGGTATCAAAGGCTTTTGACAGATCAATGAAGGCTATAAAAATTTCTTTATTTTGTTCCCTGCATTTTTCTGGCAATTGACATCTAGTAAAAATCATGTCAATAGTTCCTCGATCTTTACGGAAACTGCATTGTGACTCTGGCAGTATTTCCTCAGTAATTTTGGTCAACAGTCTTTGAAGCATGATTTTTGACAGTACCTTCCCTGCCACAGCTAAAAGAGAAATGCCTCTGCTGTTGCCACAATTAGATTTATCACCCTTGTTTTTGTAAATTGTGATAATATTTGCATCTTTCCATGTCTGAGGTATGTACTCCTTGTCCCAAACCTCCAAAATGAATGAGTGAATATCTCGAAGCAGTAGGTAACCTCCATATTTAATTAGCTCTGCTGGTATACCATCTGGACCAGGAGATTTGTTATCTTTGAGGGTCTTAACCCTTAAGCCGGTATCACACGAGAGCTTTTTCACTCAACATTTATCCTCAACACTGGTCTAGCAGCTTATGAGGTCAACATTAACAATATTTCGGTTGCCTAAATTCATCTATCATCAGTCTAGTTTCCGATACCGTTGCAAATTATTCCAGAAATGTTACCAGAAAAATGTTGATCATCGAATGTTGACTATAAAAGCTCTCGTGTGATACCGGCTTTAACCCCTAAGTGTCGGCGCGCAACATAAGTCGAGTATAATAAATCTGGATTACCTGGCGGCGCTCGATATAGGTCGTGTGGCAATTTCAGCACGTAATGTTGCTGGGAGAGAGAGACAAGTGGTGGCAGGAGAGTAGCGAGCGTATGACTGCTCCAGACCACCGCGGCGAACCTACTGACATGAATCCCACCTCCTCCCTCCCTCTCTCACTCGCTATATACGGAATTGTATGGGGAAAGTGCCGAATTACATGCTTTTTGCACTCGCGTTGCGCGGTTGTTGCAAGAAAACTAGCCATCATAAAAGGATTGTTATGGTGTCATTGGAAAGCTCTGTTTATGCCCTTTCAGGGATAGATACTTGTTTTACGCCCTGGGTCTTATTTAGGCATGAAAATTATCACGTAAACAGCCCTATTTTGGCTAAAAACACCCCGCTGGGCGGTACATATAAATAAACCGCCTAGCCCGCTAATAAGGTGTTAAAGAGCGGCGCTCGACTTAAGTCGTGCACCAATTTGCAGCAAGTTAGGAGCATTATTAAGGCTTTTAACACCTTACGAGCGGCCTATGCGGTTTATTTATATGTACCGCCCAGCGGGGTGTTTTTAGCCAAAATAGGGCTGTTTACGTGATCATTTTCATGCCTAAATAAGACCCAGAACGTAAAACAAGTACCTATCCCTGAAAGGGCATAAACAGAGCTTTCGAATGACACC
Organism: Paralithodes platypus; assembly: GCA_032716605.1. NCBI lineage: Eukaryota > Metazoa > Arthropoda > Malacostraca > Decapoda > Lithodidae > Paralithodes > Paralithodes platypus. The sequence goes on from CM064494.1 coordinate 8,754,347, forward strand.
ATAACGATCCTTTTATGATGGCTAGTTTTCTTGCAATAACCGTGCAACGCGAGTGCAAAAAGCATGTAATTAGCCACTTTCCCGATACAATTCCTTATATAGCGAGTGAGAGAGGGAGGAGGGAGCTGGGATTCGTGTCAGTATGTTCGCCGCGGTGGTCTGGAGCAGTCATACGCTCGCTACTCTCCTGCCACCACTTGTCTCTCTCTCTCAGCAACATTACGTGCTGAAATTGCCACTCGACCTATGTCGAGCGCCGCCACATAGTCCAGCTTTATTAAATACGACTTATGTGGTGAGCCGCTAATTAAGGGTTAAAGGGTTAAAATCGAGTACAAATGGCCGGGAGCGCAGCAGGCCACACGTCCGACACCCAGGGCTTACTGCCACCCACTGACTCACGCTCCCTCTGTTCTCGAGAGTACGGCAGTGTTACCATTAGTGAGCGTAGTGGGAAAAAATATGCCGCTATACGCTAAACTCCCATGTGGGTGGCACCACTGCATGAGAACCACGAGTGCTACGTAGCTCGTTCTGGTCTCATTTTGAAGCTTTTAGCGCCTAGTTTTTTGCTGAATACATTTCTTTTCATGCAGATACTTGATTGATCATTCAGGAAGGCCTGAATATGCCCAAAATAGCCCAAAACACCCCACTAGACAAGGGTTAACTGCTCTAGTCACTTCATTAAAGGTTGGTGGTATATCAAGATCTTGAATAATGGGTTGCTCTTCAAACTCTTGTTGGCAAGTTGGATCTACATGATTGTCTTGGTTCAACAAGTCCTTGAAGTGCTCCCCCCATCTCTCAACAATTGCCTTTTGATCTTTTATAAGAGTAGTTCCGTCTGCACTCCTTAATGGTGTAAGTGGACAGCTTGTAGGTCCATACACTTGTTTTACAGCATTATAAAAGTTGTGCATGTCATGTGCATCGGCATACCCTTGTATTTCTTGTCCCTTGTTTGTCCACCAATCATTTTGCATTTTTCGTAAGGTTCTTTGTACATCGGATCGTAATTCTTGCCAGTTAATTTTTAAGGTTTCAGAGGTTGGGTTGTTAAGAGTTGCTCTATGAGCTCTGTGCATCCTGTCTAAAAGAATGGAGATGTTGCCCAAATTTTCATCAAACCAGTCTTGATGATTTTTTGATTTTATACCAATTGAATCCTTTGCTGCTTCACAAATTAATTCACTACGTGAAGCCCAGATTTCATCTAGTGGAATTGTCAAGTTGCTAATGGGATCTTCATCACTTAGCTTCTCAAATAAAACTGCGGAAGCTGTTACAAAATTCATGGTTTTTAAGTTTAGCAACGTTTATTCTTTTCTTATTTGTATTTAGACGTCGTACAGGTGGTCGTATTGTCAGTTTAAGGATAGATCTTACTAATCTGTGATCTGTCCAGCACTCCGCTCCTTTCATTGCTCGTGAAGAAGTGATGTAAGTGGTGTCCACTTACATAACTTCTGTCAATTATATAGTCTAACAGGTGCCAATGTTTTGAGCGTGGGTGCATCCAAGATGTTTTATACTTGTCTTTCTGTTGGAAAAGGGTGTTGGTAATAGTAAGGTTATGTTGAGCACGCCGAAAACCTTCCATATGATTCGAGTGATTCATACCGATACATTTACCATTGACCCCTGAAAGGTTCATACCGATGGTTTAGTACTGTATCATACTCTAATACACAGTAGCTGCCAAACTAACCCACGTGAAGTTGTATTTCATGTTCATCGTTGTAATGCCTCAGTCTGGGCTACGTAACAAGCTTGAGATAACGAGGACCGTCTGTGTCAATTCCACCATGAGTCTCTCCCATCTATGAACACACAATGTAAACCATTCAAGTATTTTGAATACATTTTCTTTTTTACAATTATTAAATACTAATATCACTACCTGGTACTTATTATCACCGTATACAAGAACAAAACATTTGCTTAATCATATTCACCACACATTTCTCTGCTTCCAGACTGTTCAGGACTCATTAATTAACCCTTTCAGACTCATATGGCGTAGAGGTTGCCAGATTAGCAATACGAAATAGAGTTCTCTCACTCTTATAATTACCTCTCCAAAATTAGTTTTCTGCCCACAGCTAACTCAAAGACAACTGCAGAGGTTGAAGTAACTAAACTAAAGGTTTCTAAATACCCCTGATGGTAACAAAGGCTTTAAAGTATCCCTAATAGGCTCAAAATCGCGTCATATGTCGGAAGGGGTTAAGTGTAAACAGCCAATTTGTCATTAAATGCTATGAATTATTGCCGAGATTGTGCCCAGTGAGTCGGCCATGTGACTTCATTACGCTAACTCAACAGTCATCCTCTTAACGGAGCTATCTACCCAATCATTAGGCCATATTGTTTTCCTAATTGGCCATAATGTAAAACTACTGTATATAAACGGGACACGGACTACCCTCGGGCAAGGTACTGGGATTTTCGAAAAGAGGCTCCAGGCTTGAAAATATTACTTGACATAAACAGGCTTAAGGGGAGATATCCACTTGAGGGATTTTTTTCTTGACCCCTTTCTCCCTCATGTTTAGCCCCATTGCTTTTCTAATTTTAAGACGTTCGCCCCATTATTTTAACGATTTTAAGAACTTTTGACCCATTTCTGTCAATTTTAAGACCTTTCGTGCCATTTAGGTGTCGATTTTATCCTGGTAAGCGATAGCGAGCCTGTTATTTAAGAGGAACCGGCTTTCAGCCGGGAAATTTTTCTACCGAAAAATTTACAAATTTATCTTGAAAGGGACTCAAGGGGGTGTAATTTTAAGCTTGATGGAGGTCTAGGGAACAAACTAAATACCTCTCCTTAATAATCCTGAAGGGCTGATAACCAATATATATGCCCTATTTTAATTAACTACCCCTCGGGTACTCTTACGTTCATCTATCCATTAGGGAGGGTCTTATTATAAAGTCCCCATGCCCTCAACACTTACGCTCACCCATACATTAGGGAAGGGATTATTCATTTTGTCACCTTACCCTTAACACCTTGCCATAAGACTACTCTATTTGATCAGGTACCGGTATCTTGTTTTGTAACCAAATTAAGGGGAGGTTTTTAGTTCGTTCCCTAGAATTCCATCAAGCTTAAAATTACAACCCCTAGACCCCCTTTCAAGATAAATTTGTACATTTTTCGGTAGAAAAATGTCCCGGCCAAAGGCCGGTTCCTCTTAAATTACAGGCTCGCTATCGCTCGCCAGGATAAAATCGACACCTAAATGGCATGAAAGGTCTTAAAATTGACAGAAATGGGGCAAAAGTTCTTAAAATCACCAAATTAATGGGGCGAACGTCTTAGAATATCAAAAGCAATGGGACTAAACATGAGATAGAAAGGGATCCAGAAAAAAATCCCTCTAGTGAAAATCTGCCCTTAAGGGGGGCGTTCACTATGGCTATGTTGCAATATGGGTTGAAACATAGCATATTGCGTTAAATACTCCCTGAGTAATGGCAAGACGTAGGGTATCTACTCCACGAGTCCACATAATACTATTGAACGCTTCACGCATATTCAAGCTTATTCTCTTGAGATAACTTTCAAGATTGTGCCGCCTCTCCACATCTTTCCCCGTAGAACTAGGGCAGCTGAGAGCGCCCATGAATTTACACTTTCTCCTCCACAATGCAGAACTTCTGCTTATCAGAATTCATTTATCCCCAGAGCTACTACTCTTTGGAATTCACTTCCCTCGAATTGCTTTCCACAAACTTACAATCTACAAATGTTTAAATCCAGTTGTTACAAACATTTTATGAATGGAGGATGCCTTTAGGCACATGGACCTTTTTGTTTTATCTGTGTTTTTCCTTCCTCCGTTCATTGTCTCTTTAAAAAAAAAAAAAAAAAAAAAGATAATTGGAATTCACACCTATTAAGAATAATTACTAAATAACTACGGTATATAACGCCCATGTATTAAATCCCAGATTAACTACAAGAGTTATAATATTGAACTGATCAATAATTCTCCTACTACAATACCACTCTGCATAACAGTGTCGTGTATAACCAAATAATCTCATTATACCTTATATATAATTATACAAGTGTGTATTTCTACCCCTCACACCTGGTATATCCATATCATTATACAGTTAACCATACTAGTAACGGTAGTAGTTAGCAGCTTCAGGTTAGGTTTTGTTTAGTTCATATGTTTAATGTGCAGGAGATGGTGGTCGAGAGATGTGTGTGAAATACTTCATTCCTTCACCGATAAACTTAATCGGTGAGGTCCCAGAAGTAGCTCCTAACTGGGTGAGAGCGAGAGAAGGGAGGGTGGGGGTGTAGTTCTGGGGGTCGGAGAGAACATGGGAGTTTAGGCAATTAGGTGTGGGGGGGGGGGGGGGGGGGGGTACCTCTCCACCGTGCAGTGCTAGTAACAGGGGAAATTAAACGAATGAATCCTGACGACTGTACTACCATTAAGGGGAGTCACCTGCTTTTTTTTTTTTTTATCTTGCTCTCCTTTTCTCTGACTGGTATCCATTCGGCCCCATTCAGCCAACTGTTTTAAGACGTTTATCCTCATCCAGGTGTCAATTTCTTCCTGGCGAGCGATAGCGAGCCAGCATTGTATGGAGAAATTCGGCTTCGCCAGAGAAATTTTTCTAGCGAAAAATGTGAAAATTTGTCTTGCTGTAAAACAAAAATATATATACGCTGGCTCGCTACCGCTCGCCAGGAACGTATTGACACCTGGATGGGGGTAAACGTCTTAAAACAGAAGGCTGAATGGGGCCGAATGGATACAAGCCAAAGAGAGAGGGAGAGATAGATAAAAAAAGCTTGGGTAGTCGGTGGCAAGTGCTTCCCATCATTTAATAAACTACATAAATGTGCTAATTTTACACAACACAACACTATTGTACGGTGATGCACAGTTGCAGGGGTTTGCGGCTGTACAGTTGCTTCTCGGTGTTCGTGATATACTTGTACAGTCGCGCTAATAAGTGATGTCTCGGCACCAAGTATGTTTTGATTAATAATTGGTATCAGCAATATCTAGGCTTCATTTCTTCATATCAAGTGAAATATACAAACATGTCCCTACACTTACCCACCCTATTCAACATCTGACAGACATTAATACAGCACAGAGCAAGCCAAACTTAATGACAGCAGGGACATGACTTATTAGCGCGACCGTACACTACCCAGAGAGACAAACGAGACAGTGAGTGTTGAGTAATGCATGGTGTTGGCTTGGACCCAAGAAGCGATTGCAAGCATTACGCCTACGTTTCGGAAATATTTGAGCACGATTACTGACTGCATTTGTGTAGAGTTGCTCACATGAACTCGCGACCACTGTGCGAGTTTGTGTATGGTAGAATTACTAGTATGATTGAATTACGAGTGTATTTGGTATGCAGTAGCTGATTCATATGATCAATTAGCGGTTTCTTAGCAAATTATGCTCGTAAGTCAGTCATACTATTTGTATTCATATACCTAAAGTCACTAAGTGGGCGTACATTTATGTGGGCAACTGTTCAACACAAATATGAACGTTAGTAACATATGGTAATTCTAATTTTCTTTGTTTACCACGGCGAAAAGATATATTGTCGAGTGTTGGGATTATGGAGACTATCAGAATCATGAGAGCTTGTCAACTATTTTGGTTGGGAATCTACTATACAGATGTGTTCGTATTGCCTGTATGACACAACAATACTCACGCATAGCTACACACACACACACACACACACACACACACACACACACACACACACACACACACTATCCCAACAATTTCACATACACACGAACACTTGCAATCACAACCATGTATACAATAGCACACACTTACACATACAGTATGTAATATAAAATATTTCATACACACACATACGCAACCTCTCACTCAAGTACACATGCATATACATAAACACACCCAAGTGGTGTAATGGTTAAGGTGGCAAAAATATGTGTGTGATAACCCGGGTTCGAATCCCGGTGGATCATATATACTTTAATTAATTTCATTGGGGGTGTGGTGGTGAGATTAATAAAAATAATATTATTAGTAGGTTTAGGGATATTTCTTCGAGAGGCCGGTCTATATGATCTGTGCCCCATGAATATTCTTTCCTCTCACTTAAACAGTAGGCTACCATAGTGCGGTTGGGAATATGAACATGATTAGATTAATATCCAGTATTCGAGAATGGATAATAAGTCGTAGGCGTGTGCATAAACCTTTAACCGTCCTGGTGGTGTAATGGTTAAGGTGGCAAAAATATGTGTGTGATAACCCAGGTTCGAATCCCGGTGGATCATATATACTTTAATTAATTTCATTGGGGGTGTGGTGGTGAGATTAATAAAAATAATACAATACAATATTACACACACACGCACAAACGCTATAAAGCCATGCACACGTGTACTGAGAAGCGCAGCTGTATCTTGGCGGGGTAGTGGGAGAGGAGGATGAAGAGAGGAAAAGAGAAGAGACGAAGGGAGGAGGAGAAGGAGATGGGAAAAGGGAAGTAAGGGGGATTAGAAGGAAGGGGAGAAGGAGAATACACGATAATAATAATGGTAAGGTGGGAGGGAGAGCATAGTGGAGGAGAGAGGAGGGGGTGGCTGGGTGCTTGCTGGTTCTTGGGTACGAGAGTGCATACATTGCTCGCCAGGTGGCACACAAGCACACAGTTATTATACCACACACTCCCTGATACCAACAGACACGCTAAAGTCATTACCGCCAGTAATGTTAAACCTTCGGTAACTTTAGCAAGCATATCTTAATTTTCTTCAGAAAGAATATTATTTTCACAGTTAGTATGGGACCTTTTTAATATATATATATATATATATATATATAGAGGCAGAACTGCCTTTAGCGAGTGCCTCCCCTATAGTTGAAAGAGTGACAGGGCCAAAATCAAGGGACGTTCGAGCCAAAATGCCTGGACACACGGAGTTTGAAGCAATTTATGTCATAGGAGGCGGGAAAGACTGATTCTGGGAGATAGTTCCAGAACTGACTGAGAGTAACGTTTCACTCATGAGTTGGAGAGTTGCACAGAGTAGGGGTGGGTTTGTGTTTCAAAACGGGTACAACGTACCCTACGTAGAAGAGGTGGTAGGCTATATACTGGGAGAGCTCTGAGGAGCACTGATTATTGTAGTAGCGATAGAATGGCGAGAGAGATGCAACATTGCGGCGAAGAGAGAGAGTTTGCAGAGTTGGTGAGTGGGCGGGAATTAATGATACGAAAGGTCTTCCTTTCTACTTTGTCTAGGAGTGCGGTGTGAGAGGATTCTCCCCACACATGCGAACAATACTCAATACAAGGATGCACTGTGCCCCTGTACAGAGCAAGAAGCCGTGCAGGGGTAAAGAACTCCATGAGGCAGTTGAGCACTGCCTTAGCAAGACTGGTAATATGGGGCCCTTCCAAGTGAGGGCAGAAGAAAAAGAGACACCAAGAATATTGAGAGAAGATGAATGATTGATTTCTGTATTGTTGAATAATAAGAGATAGTCCTCTGAGAGTTCCAGACGGGTAGATAGATGGAAAAATTGGGTTTTGGAAGCATTAAAGGCAACAAGGTTTTCTTTCTAGGGCCTTTCCTAGCTGATGCTGAGAGGATTGGGTTCTAGTCATGTGGTGATGGGCTGGTCTATCAGAGTGAGAGCTGAGCGATCTCTGCCATACCCATAGCTTATTCTGACTGTTCCTTTTACTTATATATCTTCTAGATCTCAAGTGACGGCGTCTTTTCCGTGGATCGACCTCCCTACTGCCAACCTAAAAGTTGGCAGATTGGGAGCCAAAGCGTCACATTTTTCCCTTGCCACTCAACTTTCCCTTCATAATTGCTGAGTGGCACAGGGCCTTGGGTGGGGCTTTGGTTTCCCGGGCGTTTCCGCGCCCTCCTCAGCTCCCTGCCTTAGAGTGGCTTCGGTCACCTGGGTTTTGTTAGTGGTAAGCAGGGAGGGTTTTGTGGGGGCGCTCTATGGCCTTGGCCTTGCTCGGGACCTTGGGGCTGTTCGGCCATGCAGCCTGGGGAACAACAACAACAACAACAACAACAATGTTTTCTCTGCCCCATTTGGAAATAGTAGTTAAATCAGAAGAAAAGTGTTGTATGGCTTCATTACGTTTGTTTTTGAGGGATTCATGGCTGGGGCGTTCTGGAAAATTAATTGAGTAGTGTAAGGTAGAGTTGTCTGCGTATGAATGGATGAGATTGGAGGTACAGTTGAGAAGATCATTTATAAAAATTAGAAAGAAAATAGAAGATAGGACAGAGCCCGGAGGAATACCGGAGTTGATAGGATGAGGAAGTGAGCGATGGCCATCCACAACCACAGCTATGGAATGGCCGGAAAGGAAATTAGAGACAAAGGCACAGATGGAGGAATAGAAACTTAAGGAGGGTAGTTTAGAAACTAAAGATTTGTGCCACACTCTATCGAAGGCCTTAGATATGTCTAGTGCAATAGAAAAGGTCTCCCCTAAATCCCGAAAGGAGGATAACCAAGAGTTAGTAAGATAAGAAAGAAAATCACCAGTAGAGCGATCCTTAACACTTACGGTGCGGGTATATTTCTGCCTATTTCTGCCATGTTGGGGCTCATTCAGGTACTCCTGATTGATTAAGCAAGTATCTGAATGAAATTAAATGTATTCAGCCAAAAACTAGAAGAAAATAGCTTCAAAATTACACCAAAAAGAGCTTTGTAGCTCGTGGGCTTCACCCGCAGCTCTACTATAGACATTCGGTAAAATTAGCAATTATCGCTAATGTCGCGCTACATTTGCCTTTGGCAGCGCTGTATATCTCGCGTGAGTTTGGATCATATTCCTCAGTGCACCGGCTGGCTGGAGGAAGGATGGGTGGCCTGTCGCACTCCCGCTCCCTCACACTCGATTCTACAGGCTTTAAGGGGACCGACCGGTTAATTTAGGCTTAAAAAACTCTAAATCCTGAAAATACCAATAGGTGTTTACTCAACAAGAGTCAACATCCCTTCATAAGCCAGTGAAATGTTATTAGTGAAAACCCATTGGAAATCGTGTTTTTTTATGTTTTCCAAACTTTTCCTGTAATTCTAAAAACGTTATATAGCGAACTTTGAAATTAACATGCTCAGTAACTACTGGTCGTACGAGGAGCATACCTATATAAATCGAAAGAGCGTAAGCTACTCTATAACCTTCCATACGCTTTATCTTCTACTTTGCCATGTTCCTGCGTAAAATATTGTAAATCTAAAAAACAAAAGTAAAAATGTTCACCTAATTACCTTAGACTTTCACCTGTTTTTCTCAGTACTATATTGCTGCACTATCGGATGTTATTCTACAGTTATTATTGGACCTATAGGAATGGTGTATATACCATTGGAAAGGTAATTAAAAACACTAAAAGGCCTATAAAGCCAATTTACTCTAGTAATTTAATATTTTTCACAATATGTAGTCAAAGTTGTAATTTTCTATAAATATATTTGCCTGAATCCGTAATCACCTAAATCGAACAAATACACAAAATATATATATTTTTTTTATAGAAACTACAGATACAGCTTTTGTGAGTTGTTTGATCACATAACACATGTGTTATGGTGATTTCTGTAGGAGTTTATAATTTTCTGCAGTGCTATGATTTTCAAAGTTTGTTTTACCTAAATTGCAAGAAAAAGCAAAAATAAAATAAAATAATTATTTTTTTGATCTAGTTTTATGGTCATATACACCTGTGCCAAATTTCATTTAAATTGAAAATAAGACCTGGAAGTTTGTAATTAACCGGTCGGTCCCCTTAAAAGCCTGTAAATTGCCGTGGTGTTCCGGATCGTCTCCCGCAGTCAATTGGTTAAGGAAGCCATACTGGCGATCTGAGAGCAGATTATGAGAAGAGAAATGCTTAAGAAATTTGGAAGCGAGAATAGTTTTAAAAACTTTAAGAGATAAAAGAGATGAGAGCGATTGGACAATAGTTGGAGGGTTGAGAGCAGTCACCCTTCTTTGGGACAAGTTAAATGAGAGCAAACTTCCAGCATGAAGGGAAGATGTTAGAGGAGAGACAGAGGCCAAAGAGTTTGCCTAGGCAGTGAGTCAGCACGGAAGCACAGTTTTTTAGTACAACAGGAGGAACACTATCCGGACCGTACGCCTTCTTAGTATTAAGCCCAGAGAGGGTAGAAAGTATATCTTTAGAAGAGATTAGGATATTAGGCATTAAGTAGGAGAGGGAGGAATAGCACCGGCATCATCCAAGGTGGAGTTTCTAACAAAAGTTTGAGCGAAGAGTTCAGCTTTGTCAGAGGAAGAAGTGATGGTTGTGCCATCAGAGTGGAAAAGGAAAGGGAAAGACGAGAAAGATTTTTTTTTGAAGAGGTTTTTGGCTAGATGCCAGAAAGCTTGGGAAGAGCTAGAATTGGATAGTTCAGTGCATTTATTATTGATGAAAGAGTGCTTGGCAAGTCGAAGAACAGATTTAGCTTGATTCCGGGCAGAAAAATAGGAAGAATGAGATTCTTGAGTTTTAAGGTGTCGGTACCGTTTGAATGCTTCCTCCTTGTTGCGGACAGCAGTAGAACAAGCGTGAATATACCAAGATTTTTTTGCATTAGACTGAGAGAAAGAAAATAGAATGTACACTTCCATGCCTGAGAGGATTACCGGTACCTTGGTAATGCGTTCAGCACTCTCCGAGGGTCCTCGGCCATGGAAGCAGAAGTAATTCCATTGGAAATCAAAGAAGTACTGCCGACGAGCCTCCCAGTCAGCAGCGCCAAAGTGCCACGTGTATATACAGTATATATATATATATAGGCAGAACTGTCTGTAGCGAGTGCCTCCCCCATAGTTGAAAGAGTGACAGGGCACCAGTTTCTGCTGCTTCTTCGTCTTCGCCAGGCTGTTCTTCTACCGAGCCACCGAGCACCTCTGCAGCAATCTCTTTATCTGTCTGTTGATGACCTGGTAGATCGACATCTTGTTGTATCCAGTCCTCCACCTCGGTCTCAGGAAGGTCACTCTGGTTAGCCTGCTGGAGTAGGTTGCGAAAGTTACCAGCCTCGAACCCAAGGAACTCCTTATCGTTGACTTTGGGGACATCAAGCAGCTTACACCAGTCGTTCTTAAGTGTATTGAATGTAACTTCTTTCCATGCTTTGGCCCAGGTGCAGGTGCGTTATCAAGCATCAGGATCGCAACCGCTTGGTCAGGAGGAATACCATAGATTCGATGCTGGAAAAATTGTAAATCTGGAACAAAGTGCCCATCGAAGGCTTCCTCGATGATGTGCTGGTTAAACCAAACACTCTTAGCCCCACCACAGGCAACTGGTTTGTCTTCATCAAATCCTTCTTGTCTTCTGTGACTTTCCCATAACAGTTGGAATGAGGCGGTTGACTCCCATATGCGTTAGCACAACATAATACAGATATCCGCTCTTTGACAGTCTTATGTCCGGAAGTGGAAGTCAACTCGTGATACGCCTGGGTGCTAATCGGAAGGAACCACTAGTATAGTTCTGTTTCATCTCCTTTGTAGAGCTGGAATAACTGCAAATTTTCATCTGCCATAATCTTCTTAAGCTGCTGAGTGAACGGACCGTGCTGTGTCGGCATTCAAGATTTCGCCACAAACACTCCGGTTAGACAGACCATGGTGCTTCCTGAATCGTCACAGCCAACCTTTGCTACACTCAAAATTTGGGTGGTCAAGATGGTATGCAAACTTCTCCGTGGCGTGCTGTATATCAATCCCTCGACCTGGCACTCTTCTGCTCGTAGTTGCTGGTAGCACTTAATCACTGCTGTGTCTATCTCCAGGAAGGGCATCTTAGCTTTCCTAAATATCTTGGAAGCGGACGGGCCATGAAGAAGGGTGGCGCCATGCTCTCTGATTTTTTCCTTGTCTCGGATAAAATTGTACATTGTTAACTTCCCGAGCTGGTACTTTTCCTGCAAGACTTTAGCTCTCATCCCACCATCCAAGTCCTTCAGCATCTGTAGATTTGTCTCCAGGGACACGGATGTAACTTTAGGCTTCTCTTTACCCTCGGAAGGCATTATGGCGGAATAACTGCTCAGATACGCATGACAACAAGAGGCGGACTGAGGCTGATACACGCTGAGAGTCGGGGAAAACAAAGAGGGATAGGGTGGAGGACACGGGGTGGGGGGTGCATGCCGGGGGAGTGGTTGCTATGAAAACTCGCCTTGTGGGGTGTCCGTGGCTTGGGCATGAGGCCACAGCCACCTCGGAAATTTCCCAATATGTTTCGAGTTGTACGGGGACCTGTCCGACAGGCCACGTGGGCCCTCGAAGTTTTATCCCGAAGTACTCGGATTTTTCCGATATATATGGACACCTTTCCGACAAGCCACGGTGGTCCCTCGAATTTGTACCGTGGAACTCGAAATTTGCCGAGATATACGGCAAAATATCCGAGAGGCCGATGCCATTCCGAGAAGTGCGGGTTTCCGAGTAAAAAGTAACCGAGTTGGAGAGGGTTTACTGTAATACAGTAAATGTTAGTGAATACTTGTGATAGTGTTATCTTCTCTTCTTTTCATTTCATTAGGTATATTGCATTTCCTATATGTATGGCTAATAAAAAAAAATCTCTGGCGGAATGGTGGGATACGAAATGCTCTTCTTAATTAGGTCAAATAAATATTGTTATCACTCATAAATGTTCAGGTACCTCTTTATATTTTCTTGATGCAACACAATCAACAATATTTCCATGTGCCAAATTTGCTTTTATCTTAATTCAAATAAATCATTTTATAAGATAAGTATATATGGTTAGTGATATGAACAGCGTATAAGATAAGTATATATGGTTAGTGATATGAACAGCGTATAAGATAAGTATATATGGTTAGTGATATGAACAGCGTTCAAATTGCATCTATCTTGTGCAACTGAAATTAACCCATTGGCTGCGGGACACGTTTCTGAACGCCATGGCAATTTACAGGCTTTTAACACCTACGCTGCGGCTATATTTGGGCTATTTAGGGCATATTCAGGCACTCCTGAATGATTAATCAAGCATCTGCATTAAATGAACTGTATTCTGCCGAAAACTAGGTGAAAATAGCTTCAAAATGAGACCAGAACGGGCTTCGTAGGTGGTGGGGTACACCCGCAGCGGTGCCATAGACAATGCGGGAAAACCGCTATTTATTAGCACTCGCTCGCTCAGCAACACTCTTGTGAGAGGCAGTGAGACACCCGCGCGAGACATAGTGTATTTGTATCGTATATGTGTATTGTACTACTGAATTCTCCCCATTAGAAGAATCCACATTAATTGTTTTGTCTAGCATAAGTTATACTCATCAATAAGTTTTTACTGTTATCCTTTCATGATGGAAAATGTGAGGGGTTCACGAAGTTAAGAGTGACTGTACTGTAGTAAGAGGTCTGCCGTGAAGCCTCTTGTCAGTAATCTTTAAGAAGGAAATGGCTCCCTCATTTCAATCTTACGTGTGTGTGTGTGTGTGTGTGTGTGTGTGTGTGTGTGTGTGTGTGTGTGTGTGTGTGTGGGTGTGTGTGTGTGTGTGTGTGTGTTGTGTGTGTGTGTGTGTGTGTGTGTGTGTGTGTGTGTGGTGTTGTGTTGTGTTGTGTGTGGTGTGTGTGTGTGTGTGTGTGTGTGTGTGTGTGTGTGTGTGTGTGTGTGTGTGTGTGTGTGTGTGTGTGTGTGTGTGTGTGTGTAAAGCAGTTATTTTTATAACTTCTCTTAGATAATATACCTTGTTTTATAGCATGAAGTCACTAAAATTTTAATGGAATCTTGAGCTAAAAACTGTGATAGTGTTTATTAGAAACCTGCGTATTTATGTAATTACAACTTTTCTTGGTTATAGTTTTTTATAACATCTTCCCATTTTCCTATTTCGTATTTTAAGCTGGACAAATTGTCACGCTAACAATGATTTGTAATTATATTTATTTAGAAAGTTCACATTGAAAATATATGTTTTGCAAAGTATACTTATCCAATATGCTTCTATATGTACAGCACTTCCGGTATTACATCATCATTGTTGTTTTCCTTTTATATTGCACCACGTACCTGTGAACCACTAGGCCTAAATTCTGCCTAAGTCAAGTCGACCTAAAAAATGTTCCCAACGTCAGGCCATGATAGTGAGTCCTTCTTTCTGTGCCTGGCAGATAAGGCATGATAAGGAGGTGTGTGTGTGTGTGTGTGTGTGTGTGTGTGTGTGTGTGTGTGTGTGTGTGTGTGTGTGTGTGTGTGTGTGTGTGTGTGTGTGTGTGTGTGTGTGTGTGTGTGTGGTGTGTGTGTGTGTGTGTGTGTGTGTGTGTTGTGTGTGTGTGTGTGTGTGTGTGTGTGTGTGTGTGTGTGTGTGTGTGTGTGTGTGTGTGTGTGTGTGTGTGTGTGTGTGTGTGTGTGTGTGTGTGTGTGTGTGTGTGTGTGTGTGTGTGTGTGTGTGTGTGTGTGTGTGTGTGTGTGTGTGTGTGTGTGTGTGTGTGTGTGTGTGTGTGTGTGTGTGTGTGTGTGTGTGTGTGTGTGTGTGTGTGTGTGTGTGTGTGTGTGTGTGTGTGTGTGTTATATACTTCTACGATGTGTATGTGGGTGATTTGTGTATGTATGTTCCGTATCTGTGCATTGTATATGTGTGTGATGTGTAGGCTATATGAGCTTTGTGCATACATACATTTGTGTGTGTTTTGATAACCCACGACACCAATTTGTGAGGCGTGGGTAGGGTGATCAGCAGCGTTCTTCCAGGAACGCTGCCACGTCCAATCTGCATGAACTGTGCTCAGTTTTCGTAATCTGTTAGGAAGTATCTTGCCTTTACAGCTGATTTACATTAACCCTTTCCCTGCGGGTGACGTTCCGGAACGCATAGGCAATTTACAGCAATTTCCAGGCTTTAAAATCCTGTAAAAGCCGTAGAAATCTAGTGTCAGTGGGCGGGAGCGTAAGGGACCTCCATCCGACCCTCAGAGCAGCCAGCCGCTCACTGATGGGGACTGTGTCTCGCGCGGGTGTCTCACAACAGTGTTGCCGAGCGAGCGAGAGCTAATAATTAGCGAGTTTTCCCGAATGTCTATGGCAACGCTGCGGGTGAACCCCGCCACCTACGAAGCTCGTTCTGGTCTCATTTTGAAGCTATTTTTACCTAGTTTTCGGCAGAATACAGTTCATTTAATGGAGATGCTTGATTAATCATTCAGGAGTGCTTGAATATGCCCTAAATAGCGTAAATATAGCCGCAGCCAAGGTGTTAATGGTTGATTAATAAAACATTATATGCCTGCTTAACCCATACAATCCCAATGATGGCTGACGTCCGTCAATAAAAAAGTTACGCGCCAGTACCAGCGACGGTTCAGAGTCTACGATATATTTCGAGCGGTGTAGTACTGCCAATAACAAGCAGTTGCCTCTAATATGTAGTGTAGGTTTAGCGCTAAGTGATGGCAACGCTTCCCAAGCACAGCCAGCCTCCTCCCTCCCTTCCGCGGCAGTTACAGCCTAGCTTTCATGAGTGGTGTATCATGTCTTGCTGCGCCCATCATGGATTTCACCTGCTTGGACTTGAAGAAGCCACTGAACTTGCTAAATAATGAGGAAGTTACCTCCAGTGAAGAAGAGGAGGCGAGTGATAGTGCTGGGGCGGAAATTTTAGGGTTTCCTTCCCGGGATCTCGGGCCTAAATGGTCATGTATTTTTTCCTGTGAATTTTATTCAAATCCCGGGATTCATATTATTCTTATTATTTCTCTAGTTTACATTATATAAAATTAAAAAATAACTGCTTTTGCTTTTTGAAGAGTTATTTCCTGAACAACTTTTAGTGTGACTTATGTGCACAAAGATTTTATTCTATTACCTTTCACAGTTCATTCAAGTGTTTTCTTTAGGTTTAATTGGAGTATGTATTCCAAATTGCATAAAATGTAATCAAAAATAATTTGTTTTTACATTAAAGCTAACTTTGAATGCCATTCCAACTCAAATATTACTACTAATTTTCTTTTGTGCTTGATTTGTTCACACAATCATTATAATATTTATCATGTGCCTTTTTTTATACCTTCAGTTTGGATTTGGAATTTAAAGAAGAGAACTTTGTTTAAGTGTAATAATACATCAAATCAATTACCTATCAAATAATCTACAGATACTACACTAAACAAAGTGTGTTGGGTTAGCATATAGCATTAGTTATTGAGAATATTACCTAATACAGGAAATCCCGGGATCCCGGGAAATATCCTGATTTGTCTCAGAATCCCGGGATGCTGAGAATTCCTCAAAACAGGAAACTCCAAGTGGAATATACACCTGATGTGGTGGACATAGGTTATTTTGAATTGCCAATCCTCCCCAGTCCTGTCCCAAGCCCTGTGAAGCTGCCCAGATAGGCAGGAAAATGCGGTGGGAAAGGATGACCAGCGTCATTTTCATTGAGGGATGAGGAGGATAGTAGTGAACCACTAGCCTTCCTCTATCCTAAAAAGATGGCAGGGTAGGCCTGGGCCACAAACAAAGGGTACAAGCAGCCTAGCAGGCGAGTCAATATTCAAACTGACGACTTCCAAGTTCTCCCCAGTGCCCGCCGGACATCTACCCTTGCTACCCACCTTCCTACACCCCTGGCACCTCCCCCCACCCCTACACCCTCCGAACGTGCTACCGCTAGACATCATTACTTATTGCGTTCCTCAACTCGAACTACCACAAATCAGAATTCTCCTTAGCTCTCCTTAGCGCCTCCTCCCACCTCTAGACCAATCAACTCGCGTTGACCTGACACCTGACAGCCAACCACAGAGACCTGCCCGACCTCACGATGACTGACTCCTCCCTCCCCATTCTCGCCTTTATATACCCCAGGAACTAACCTCATCACTTCTGCTGAAGATGGAATTTGAAAATTCCGATACGTACAGGCCAAATATAGGACAGCTACTCCAACTCATCCCTGAAGACAAGAAATTTTGTTTTCGTAATATTGAAAAGTTGAATGAAAAACTCATTAACTGTGAAACCTCTATTTCTTTTAATTTCGTCTTTCTTAAAGAATATATATATCTATATACAGTATATATAATATATATAATATATATATATATATATATATATATATATATATATATATATATATATATATATATATGTATATACATGATTGGCGTTCTTTTATCCACCTGAAATTTAGCTTCATACTACACTTACAATTAGTTCAACTACTTTATTTGCCTTTTTGATCTGTTACAACAACATGACTTAATGGCATATGTGCCCAGAAGGAGCTCACTGCATCATTTAGGAGCCAATCGAACTTTGCAAACCTTAGTAGGTACCAATGTTATCCTTTCCTGCCAGAACATCATTGATGCAAACACCTGGTATGCGGAAGCACATTAGTTTAGATGAGACTCTGCTGCAAAA
This sequence comes from Paralithodes platypus, assembly GCA_032716605.1. Taxonomy (NCBI): domain Eukaryota; kingdom Metazoa; phylum Arthropoda; class Malacostraca; order Decapoda; family Lithodidae; genus Paralithodes; species Paralithodes platypus. The sequence goes on from CM064494.1 coordinate 8,771,802, forward strand.
CTACACCTGCTGACCATGTAATGTATGATGGAGTCTGCCATCAGTCGTGTACCATAAAGGCTCGTCCAGTGTGTCTCCCAGTATTTGGAACTTATGAAAGGTATTCACTGGCTTGATTTTTTTGTTTTTCACTGGTTGTACTCTATTCCTTACTTTTTATAAATCGTCTTGACTGTCTTATAGAATTGTGGGAAAACTTTAAATGTGGAACCCTGTCAGCAACTAATGAATGCATTGGTGTCAAACCAAGGTCAAGGAGAGGTTTCCTATCGGGTGAGACGCTGGGCATAATAGAAGAGTCATGGTGCCAGATTGGATGCAGATCTGGGTCAGGACAGGACCCTGTCTCGCAGAGTGAGAACTTCCCTGAGGAGAAAAAAAGATGTCCGGGGAATCACTGAGGAGGTCGAGGTACATTTCTCTGCAAATGTTCTTCGGCCTGCTCTCCTAGCCCTGAAGAAACTGCTCTAAGCCTGCCTCCTAGGCTAGTTCAGTTCAGATGCCGGATGGCCAACTGGCATCAAATGACGAGGAGTGCAGAACGCGCTGGGATGAGTTAATTGAGCAGTTGTACATAGCTAGTGCTCCCAACAGACAGCTTCTTTCAGTGGATGTTCAATCCCCAGTGCCTGATCCACCAATAAATGAAGACCCTCCCTCCCTTGCCAAAGTTAGAGGTCGTGACTAAACTGAAGGGTGGGAAGGCTCCTGGTATTTGTGGCATTCCTAGAGAATTGCTGAAAGCTGGGAGTGAGTCCATAGTCCATGTGTTACATGCGGTCCTGACTGATGTATGGCAGACAGGTATCATTCCTCTTGACTGGAAAAATGGTCTGGTCACCCCTATCTGGAAAGGGAAAAGGGATCTACAAGACTACCGGTAATAACTATTGTGGCATCACACTGCTCAGTGGGCCAGACATGGTCTTCACCCATATTTTACTGGTGCGAATCTGAGGCCACCTGCTAACAGAACCTGAGCAATCTGGATTTACACCCAAGAAGCCAACAATTAATCTTGGAATAAATGTGAGCAATGTAAAAGGAAATTAGCAACTCAATATAGATCTAAATAGATTGAAGGAATGATCTTAATCCTGGCAGATGTCATTACACTTGGAAAACTACAAGATGATGCATATTGGCCAGGCAAACTTATCCAAGTCAGATTATTCACTATTAAGACACAATCTACAGTAGAAGAGACTGCCTCGGAAAATGAATTGAGTGTTCTGAGTAACAGTGACTTAAAAGTTTTCCAAGCAGTGCATGGAAGTGGAGAAAATAGCCCAGAAATGTTTAGACTATAAGAAGCAGTAGACACAAAGAGATAGACCTTACACTCACTCTACAATGCTCTATGACCCCTACTAGATTATGCGGTTCAATTCTGGTCTCCATCAATTAGCAAAGACATAGAGTGACTAGAAAGAGTTCAAGTATAGGTTACAAAATTGTTTCCATCAATTAGGAGAATGAGCTATGAAGACCGATTGAGAGCTCTCCGTCACTTTTCATTGGAAACGTGTAGAAGATGTGGTCAACTCAATGAAGTTTATAAATAACTAAGTTTACAATGATATTATTACAATATATAGTCTCTGCTTACACCTTGAATATCTCCCCGGAATAGGCGACAAGATTTTTGAGATACTAACTATTCATTATTACTCCTTCTAGCTTTCTTTCTCTCTCGACTGGTTGGAAGGCAGAACACGATATTACTCTGCCAGGGGTAGGAGGGGGGAGGAGGAGGAGGGGAAAAGTGACAAAGAAAAGTGGGAGACAGACATATGGACAGACAGACAGACAGACAGACAGACACAGAGTCAGATAGTGCATAAGGAAGAAGTTTTGGAGAGAGAGAGACTGTAGATATAAGATATAAGGGCATATAGTGTATGGAGAGAGACATCAGGTCAATAAGAGAAATGAAGGGGTAAACTAGCTAGAGACGAAAGGGAAATATTGAGTGTTTAGATATAAGGGGAGACTGACCGTTTGTTTGGTCTATCAATTAATTTATTCATATATTTTTTAAGTTTCATCCCTAGACCTCCATCAAGCTTAGAAAAACACCCCCTAGACCCCCTTCAAGATAAATTTGTACATTTTTCGGTAGAAAAAATTCCCGGCCAAAGGCCGGTTCCTCTTAAAATCGCAGGCTCGCTGTCGTTCGCCAGGAAATAATCGACACCTAAATGGCACGAAAGGTCTTAAAATTGACAACGAAATGGGGCGAAAGATGTTAAAATTGCCAAACTAATGGGCCGAACGTCTTATAATCTCAAAACTATTGGGGCTAAACATTAGGGAGAAGGGGGTTCAGAAAAACGGTCTGCAAAACATATTGAACAATCATTACAAATAATTAAGAACCAGGTATGGGAAAGGTAGTAAGGCAAAAGTGGGAATAATATGATGGAGAGAGAGAGAGAGAGAGAGAGAGAGAGAGAGAGAGAGAGAGAGAGAGAGAGAGAGAGGAATATGACAAAGGAAAACCGTTTGCCCAGCCAAAACTGTCTTATTAGTATTTACTCTAGAGGAGGTACTTCGATTACAAGAAATATGCAGAAGTAGATTATATGGGTTTATTAACATATAATAAACAGAGCAATATATGGAGGACAATAAAGGCAATATAAATAATAATAACTAAATAATAGTAAGTACAATGATGCAGTTTTTTACGCCGTGCACTCCCTTCATTGACAGGGTGTGCACTTGTTACAGGGACTTAATTGGACATTTACAATACAAAGCTTATATATAATATTATAAGGTAGAGCCTGTGGGAAGAATTAAGTGGCAATGGGTGTGGTGAGCAGTTGAGTTTATGAGAGTGTAAATGGTGGGTGTTGTAATAGTTATTATTACAATAAATAGTTATATCTTCACTAACAAAGTATTCAAGGTATAATCATTTCTGGCAAGGTAGCAAGGACAGTGTGTGTATTATATATAAATATTATTAAGTTATGTGACTAGAAGGTGCCTTTAAGTGAAGATAAGTTATTATTCTACAAATTAGCCAAAATCAATGTTTCCTGGGCGTGATAGGAATTCAATCAATAGAGTTGATCGTCTTGGAAAATAAAGGAGATGGGATAGTTAGTTGTCCTCGGTTCTGTGGGAAGACTTAGACGTAGAGCGCCTGGGTTGCACCGTCGTGGGTGGCGGCTCCTTTTTGTATCTCGACTGTGTCGGTTTGTGTTGAGAATCACCCATGGCTGTGCCCTTTGGAAAATCTGTGGCGGTCTTTGGTAAGCACCTTGGGTCGGTTTTGGGAAGCACCCTTTAGGTACTTGAAAGCACCTGTTTAGCCTTTGGCAGCGACGGAGCTGTCTGGGGAAGCGCTGCGGGTTGGGTCTTGGGAAGCACCCTTCAAACTTTTGTCCAACATTATCATTAGATATTTGGGAAGCGCCTGTAACAAAAAGTAGCTCTTGGGAAGAACCTTTATCTCGGCCTTTGGAAGCGCTGAGGAGCTTGGGAGGAGAGAAGCTACTGAACAGTTCCCTCATTTGATAGTCATTAGTTTTCTTGTTCCTCTTGCTCTTCTTTAGTGTCCGTGGAACAGGTTCAACTTCTCCTATGTACAGTATGAGGTGGCAGATTTAGTGCCTTTCTGCCCAGAAGTACTCAGCTCCTTTGAAGAGGTTACCTGAGGGCAGGTGGCAGGTAGTCCAGGTGGTATGACATCACAAAGGACAAAGGTTGTGACGTCATACGGGGCGGAGCTATCTTGCTGTCTGGTAGAGGACGGCATTGGTCGGACTATTCTATCTTGCTCTTCTGTTCCTGGCATCTCAAGTTTGTTTGTTTTCATCATTGTTGATGTTGTTTATTTTACCACGCTGATGCTGTTGTTGTTGTGGCAGATATTGCAGGTGTCTGTTACAGAGATGCAAGTTTCTGTGGGATAGAGTTCTTGTATTGCTCTATAGAGAATGGTGGATGGTATACTTCTCTAGTTTCCATTCCTCAGGCTGGCATCCTTATGGAGGCTATCATCCTCGTAGCTGTTGTTGTTGGTGTTTGTCTCCGGGATCCGGGCATCAAAACAAATATTGGGTAACGTTGGACAATTCCCAGAAAGACAGATGTATAGATGACATATACTGTAGTGTAGATCGACATGAAGACACAGGAAGGGCAAAATAAGAATAGGACACGAAAATTGAGGGACAGAACGATAGGTTAGCAGAGAGCAGTAGGTTGTACAAGAGGAGAGTAGAAATAAGGGAAGTGTAAGATAAGTAGATTCGGAAGAGAGAAAGGTAGATTATTATCTCTGGCTGAAGCCGGTGTCACACGAGCGCAGTTTCCGACAATTTTCCATGAGCAAGTTTTTTCTCGTACTATTTTGAGGTTCTTTCGCATTGGAATCGGAAACTAGATTGAAGGTAGATGATGTTAGGTAGTTTAATTCTAATGAAACTTTCTATGAAGCTGCAAGACTACAATTGCTCGTAAAAATTGACGGAAAAATCGCTCGTGTGACACCACCTTGAGAGAAGACAAAAGACAGAGAAGTGAGAGACACAATGTACCTAGGATGAAATGTTAAGTATTTGTTCACCAAGAGACAGAAAATTCAAATTACAATATGAACTTCTGCTGCTGTCACACGAGCGATTTTTCCGTCAATTTTCCAGCAAGTTTCTTCTCGTTATATTTAGTGACTTTTTTGCACTGGTATCGGTAACTAGACTCAAGGTAGAGTATGTTAGGGGCTGAATTATAATACCGTGTAATATTTGAAGCTGCCAGACCATAATTGCCCGTAAAAATTGCTCGAAAAACAGCTCGTGTGACTGCGGCTTTAGACTGCTTCAAGCTCCGAGTATTCAGACATTTTAATTGTACCGCAACTTAAATCTGGCTCTCTATCATTCTTTCAATTCTAGGGGTACACTTGTTACAGGCAGCATTGCATTTTTTCTCCTTCATAGTTATAGAAAACAAATGAGAGGGGAGGTACAGGCATAAGTAACTTTAGAGTGAGGGTAAGGGAGGGGAGGTACAGGCATAAGTAACTTTAGAGTGAGGGTAAGGGAGGGGAGGTACAGGCATAAGTAACTTTAGAGTGAGGGTAAGGGAGGGGAGGTACAGGCATAAGTAACTTTAGAGTGAGGGTAAGGGAGGGGAGGTACAGGCATAAGTAACTTTAGAGTGAGGGTAAGGGAGGGGAGGTACAGGCATAAGTAACTTTAGAGTGAGGGTAAGGGAGGGGAGGTACAGGCATAAGTAACTTTAGAGTGAGGGTAAGGGAGGGGAGGTACAGGCATAAGTAACTTTAGAGTGAGGGTAAGGGAGGGGAGGTACAGGCATAAGTAACTTTAGAGTGAGGGTAAGGGAGGGGAGGTACAGGCATAAGTAACTTTAGAGTGAGGGTAAGGGAGGGGAGGTACAGGCATAAGTAACTTTAGAGTGAGGGTAAGGGAGGGGAGGTACAGGCATAAGTAACTTTAGAGTGAGGGTAAGGGAGGGGAGGTACAGGCATAAGTAACTTTAGAGTGAGGGTAAGGGAGGGGAGGTACAGGCATAAGTAACTTTAGAGTGAGGGTAAGGGAGGGGAGGTACAGGCATAAGTAACTTTAGAGTGAGGGTAAGGGAGGGGAGGTACAGGCATAAGTAACTTTAGAGTGAGGGTAAGGGAGGGGAGGTACAGGCATAAGTAACTTTAGAGTGAGGGTAAGGGAGGGGAGGTACAGGCATAAGTAACTTTAGAGTGAGGGTAAGGGAGCCTTAGGGAGGGGAGGTACAGACATAAGTAACTTTAGAGTGAGGGTAAGGGAGGGGAGGTACAGGCATAAGTAACTTTAGAGTGAGGGTAAGGGAGCCTTAGGGAGGGGAGGTACAGACATAAGTAACTTTAGAGTGAGGGTAAGGGAGGGGAGGTACAGACATAAGTAACTTTAGAGTGAGGGTAAGGGAGGGGAGGTACAGACATAAGTAACTTTAGAGTGAGGGTAAGGGAGGGGAGGTAACATACATAAGTAACTTTAGAGTGAGGGTAAGGGAGGGGAGGTACAGACATAAGTAACTTTAGAGTGAGGGTAAGGGAGGGGAGGTACAGACATAAGTAACTTTAGAGTGAGGGTAAGGGAGGGGAGGTAACAGGCATAAGTAACTTTAGAGTGAGGGTAAGGGAGGGGAGGTACAGGCATAAGTAACTTTAGAGTGAGGGTAAGGGAGGGGAGGTACAGACATAAGTAACTTTAGAGTGAGGGTAAGGGAGGGGAGGTACAGGCATAAGTAACTTTAGAGTGAGGGTAAGGGAGGGGTACAGGCATAAGTAACTTTAGAGTGAGGGTAAGGGAGCCTTAGGGAGGGGAGGTACAGACATAAGTAACTTTAGAGTGACGGTAAGGGAGGGGAGGTACAGACATAAGTAACTTTAGAGTGAGGGTAAGGGAGGGGAGGTAACAGACATAAGTAACTTTAGAGTGAGGGTAAGGGAGGGGAGGTACAGACATAAGTAACTTTAGAGTGAGGGTAAGGGAGGGGAGGTACAGACATAAGTAACTTTAGAGTGAGGGTAAGGGAGGGGAGGTAACAGGCATACGTAACTTTAGAGTGAGGGTAAGGGAGGGGAGGTACAGGCATAAGTAACTTTAGAGTGAGGGTAAGGGAGGGGAGGTACAGACATAAGTAACTTTAGAGTGAGGGTAAGGGAGGGGAGGTACAGGCATAAGTAACTTATAGAGTGAGGGTAAGGGAGGGGAGGTACAGACATAAGTAACTTTAGAGAGGGTAAGGGAGGGGAGGTAACAGGCATAAGTAACTTTAGAGTGAGGGTAAGGGAGGGGAGGTAACAAGCATAAGTAACTTTAGAGTGAGGGTAAGGGAGGGGAGGTAACAGGCATAAGTAACTTTAGAGTGAGGGTAAGGGAGGGGAGGTAACAGGCATAAGTAACTTTAGAGTGAGGGTAAGGGAGGGGAGGTACAGACAGACATAAGTAACTTTAGAGTGAGGTTAAGGGAGGGGAGGTACAGATATAAGTAACTTTAGAGTGAGGGTAAGGGAGGGAGGTAACAGGCATAATTAGGTCTAAAGTGAGGGGAGGGGAAGAGAGAGTAACAGGATACAATAAATTAAAAGGTGAGGGTAGGAGAAGGGATGACAACAAGCAGCAGTAGGTTTATTGTGATGGAAGAGGAAGACAGTGGGTAACAGGAAGCAGTACCGTAGCCCTATGAGGGGTGAACGAGGGAGAGTAGGTGAAGGGGGTGGGAGAGGAGAGAGGGAAATATTGGAACAAAGAGGTGAAATGGAAGCATTTTAAAACAGCCGCACTCCGAAACGGCCTGAGGGTTAGACTAGGTTAGGTACGGTTAGTCCAGCATAGTGCGTGTCATGATAAGTTTGGTTAAATTATTGTTCAAACTGTAGCTATTTTAATATATGGCTGTATTTGTTGTGGCGGTTCGGAGTGTGACTGCTTTGAAAACAAAAAACTGGATCTATATGTGTAATCATAGATTAGCTGTTTCATGGTAATGCCAATCGATAGCATTATATAGATACAAATATAGTATTGTGCAAAAGATTCGCAAAAGTGACAAATTTGACATTGTAAGAGTGACTCACTTTAGTAAATAAGATAGAAAAAACACTGCTAAATTAATGTCAAAATAAATCTGACGAAAAGGCCTCATGATCAACAACAGTAAATTAATGCATTATCATATGAACACCTTACTTACTTACTTGGCGTAGTTTTCGTCCCCTTTATTAACTCCTTCAGACATTTTAAGTCCCAGTAAGTCCAAGGAGGCGGGAGCCCGGTATCATTGCCACTGCCTCGCACTACCGAGTGTCAAAACCGTTTCCAGATACTCGCAGACTCAGATGACGAAGAGGAAATGGAAGAAGTCCGGCTCGTGGGAGACTCGATGATACGTGGTCAGCTCACAGAGTTTTGCGCCAGGGCACCTAAGACCAGGAAGCGTTTTTGTATCCCTGGTGGTGGTGTGGATGACGTAGTTGCAGCAGTTGACGAAGTATCAAAGCTGGCCCCTGCTAATACAATGTACGTCATCCACGTTGGATCCAACGATGTACAGCGAACCCGGTCGGAAGATTTGCTTTTAAAGTACCAGCAGCTGATCAAGTCGTTTAAGGAGAAGTCATCAAGGATCATCGTCTCAGGAATCGTCCCCCGGCTCGGTGTAGAGAGCCGATTTTACAACATAGCCACCAGCACAAATCGTTGTCTAGCAAACCTCTGCAGGAAGGAGAACGTGGGATTCGTCGACACCTGGGACAATTTCTACTACGATGACTATTTGTTTTTGGACGATGGAGTTCATCTGAACCAGGTGGGAGCAGCACGTTTTGGGCGTCTTCTCAACGATGCGGTGAAGGATTTTCGGAGAAGAAATCGACTCAGCACAGGACAACCAGGAAGGAGGACCGAAGACAGCGAGGACGGCAATCTACAAAGGAATTAAATACTAATCCGTCAAGAACCGCGAATTTGGATAAAGCTCCACCAACACGACCCAAATTCAAAACCGTCAGGGATAACGACCGAGGACCGAGGACAGCCATGAATGTAAATGTAGATCCGACCAGAACCAAAAATTCGATGAAAGAACGATCTGCGAGTTCTAAAACCGCAACTTTAAAGGTTTTCTATGCAAACGCTCGTAGCATACGTAATAAATTTTCAGATTTAGAGGAACTAGTGTTTACAGAAAATTATGATGTGATTGGCATAACAGAATCTTGGCTCAATACACAAGATAGAGACTTTTTAGCAGAGTATTCACTTCCCGGTTATGTAATGTTTGAGAACAGCCGAATAAATAAAAATGGAGGTGGCGTTTTATTTTATATCAAAGAAAGTCTTAACCCGACCCTCGTGTCAAAACCTCAAATTGTGAACGTCGACACATCTTTTGTGCTAATAAAGAATAAGAAAGGTACAAAAATAATACTTGCGTTAATATACAGACCTCCAACTCAATCAGTGCAAACTGACCGAGAAATTTACGAACAAATTGCAGATGTAAGTAACTCACAAGATACCGTAATTTTTGGCGACTTTAATTTACCTGTGACCAAGTGGGGCGATACTCTTACTTCACACTCCGGACATGACTTGTATACGAACTTGCAAGAGAGTTCGCTTTATCAATTTGTTCGAATGCCGACCCGTGGTAATAACGTTCTTGACATTGTACTTGCAGCAAAAGAAGAATTGATAGAGAATTTGAATGTTGGTGATGAATTCAGTAACAGCGACCATCGTACGATAACTTTCACTTTAAAGTTTACTAGTAACGAACCAAATAGTAGCATCGAAAAAGTCCCTAATTTCAAGAAAGCAAACTTCCATAAACTTAGAGCTATGTTTAAAGAAACTGACTGGAGCTTTTTAATTAACAATAACGACATAAATACATCTTGGAAGTTATTCGAAACCACTTACCTAAAAGCAGTGCAAGACTGCATACCATCGAAAATACGGCGTCCAGGCCATAATAATAAGCCCAAATGGTGGAATAAAGATATTTCAAACTGCCTGCTTGCTAAAAAATTTGCTAATGATAGATTAAAATCCTCACAAAATGACGAAGAACGGGTGAAATTTGTAGAGCTACGACGCAAAGCCAAAAAGTTAATCAAGCAAAGTAAAAAGACCTTAGAGTTACATATTGCGAATCAAAGTAAAACAAACCCGAAAGAATTCTATAGTTATATCAGAAAGAAAAAAGTAGTTACTTCAACTGTTGGACCGTTAGTCGATGAAAAAGGAGAATACACCAAAGACGAAGTACAAATGAGTAATGCCCTCAATACCTTCTTTGCATCAGTTTTTACAACAGAAGACCTCAGTGATATCCCTACACCATCGCCGATTCAGATTGATAATTCAGATGTTCTAAGCAATATCACCGTTACAGAGAGAGAAGTATTGAATTGTTTAGATAAACTCAAGGTAAATAAAACGCCAGGACCTGATACAATCTCGCCTAGAGTTCTAAAGGAAGCTAAGAATGAGCTCTCCAAACCACTGACATTACTATTCAATAAATCCTTGCAGTCTGGAACTATGCCTGATCAGTGGAAGCTAGCCAATGTAACACCGATATTCAAAAAAGGCAGCAAATCCCTACCCAGTAACTATCGTCCAATTAGCTTAACCTCAGTTGTATGTAAAATGCTAGAAACGGTCATACGAGACAGACTCGTAAATCACTTAGAGGAAAATAACATACTTAAAGATACTCAACACGGCTTTCGTAAAAAACGTTCCTGTTTAACAAACCTCTTAGACTTCTTCCACGATATCCTCAACCTCTACGATGAGAGTAAAGCTGTAGATATTATATACCTTGATTTTCAAAAGGCCTTTGACAAAGTTCCCCACAAACGTTTACTGCTAAAACTAAAAGCGCATGGAATACAAGACGGTGTGTTGAAATGGATAGAAAATTGGCTCAGCAACAGAAAGCAAAGGGTAGTCATAAACGGTAAGGCATCTAAATGGACCAATGTAAGTAGCGGGGTACCCCAGGGATCGGTACTAGGACCAATTCTCTTTCTAATTTACATCAACGACATAGATGAGGGTCTCACCTGCACAATCTCAAAATTTGCTGACGATACAAAAATTGCAAATAGCGTACTCTCAAAAGAACAAGTTGACGATATGCAACACAATCTAGATAAATTGTCATGTTGGGCCCAAATTTGGCAAATGAGTTTCAATGCGGATAAATGTAAAGTACTACATGTCGGATACCTAAATGAGAAAGCAAACTATTCGATGAATGGCACTCAGCTTAAGAATGTAAACAGAGAAACTGATCTGGGAGTAACAATATCGAGTAACCTAAAACCGAGTCAACAATGTTCAGAAGTTGTTAAGAAGGCAAACAAAATAATTGGCTTTATAGGCAGGTCATTTGAGCATAAATCCAAAGAAGTTATCCTAACCCTTTACAATTCCTTAGTCCGCCCTCTTCTGGAATACTGCGTTCAATCCTGGTGCCCTTATTACCAAAAAGATATAAACAAGCTAGAACGAGTTCAACGTAGAGTTACCAAAATGATACCTAGCCTAAAGAACAAACCATACGAAGAGCGTCTTAGAGAATTAAATCTATTTCCTTTAACCCAGCGCAGATTAAGAGGCGACTTAATTCAAGTGTTCAAAATCATCAAAGGCATCGACAATATGAACTGTAGTAAGTACTTCACTATCGACCAATCTAATTACACGCGGGGAAACGTTTGCAAAATTATTGGTAAATCTTTTAACTCGCACGATCTAAGAATTTCTTCTTCAATCGAGTTGTCAACTTGTGGAATGGGCTTCCCCGAGACGTTATAGACTGCAGCACCGTTGATTCATTTAAATTCCGCCTAGACAAATATCTCGCATCAAACCCGCGACTGACTGCGTTTGTAAATGAATAACTTTATCCTCCCCTCAGTTACTAACCCATATGTCCCCTACTAACTTCCTAGTCCTGCCACGTTAGTGGCAGTGCAGTAGTTCCCTTTCCAATGTTCCCTTACCCACTCTAAACCACTGTTTGGACACTTGATCCTCAGTGTTTTGGAGGACAAGCAGCCTAGAAGGGTCACTAGATCTGTTGTTGCTTGATTTCCTTTGTACTCCTTTGTACACTACACTCACAACAACACTGCGGCCGTTAGAATTATCGGAGGTGGCTGAGGTTGCCACCAACGGTTTTATCGTAAGCTAACTTATCGGACTTACTGAGCTCATATGACGCAAAATCGCGTCATAAACTTATTGGAGAGCCATGGAGATAAGTCCATATGATGCGATCGCGTCATATGAGTTTTTGGCGCACTGGACCATATGACACGATCGCGTCATATATGTCTGGGGGAGTTAACCTTGATGATCGAGCTGCCCACCGGGTGGGTTGAGTGAGATTTTATCCAGCAGGCTGTTCAAGGGGGAAGCTCTCACCCCCATAAAGATCAGCTAGTTACCGTAGGTATTTTTCCAAATCTAGTAATTAATTAACCCTTTCACTGAATGCCATACTGGTACAGTCTGTCAAGGATCCAGCTGGCCCACTCTCGCTCTGGAACTTCCAGTTTCATCTGGCAATACTTGGTATAGAAAGGAGGCGTGTCTTACAGGGATAGTGATTGGTAAATCTGATTTGTGCTATATCAGCGTAACAACATATGTTACAGGCTATAACATATACTTTCTTTTAAACTTGATAATGCAACGGTTTATTTCATAGAGTGTAAAATTATAAAAGAAGTAGACAGAGGAAGTGATAATTTCGCTACCGGGCCCGCCGCTCGCTGTAAACAGGAAAGTATTGGTGGATTTTTTTCAAAGCCCATGTAGGGGGAGAATGAATGCAATAGACTTTTATAGGGCGAATTTGACTTGTATTTTTCATTGAGACTCGTTTTCTATTCGCTCAGGACTCTGGATATGTTGGGTAGGGCAACGCATATTGGGAACATTCCCACCTAAACGGAAAAGCCATCTATAAAATAATCGCAGTAATTGTGTTAATATTCCCAATGACACTACATTAAATTTCTGGATTTATATAAATGTTTCCTCAAAATATATACACATTGGTGTATATACTGACTCAATAATTATTTAATATGTTCATGTTCACGAGGTTTATACAAAATACTTTGGAAGTTTTTCAAAGCAGTTATGTACTATAGAAGAAAGCTCTAGGAATATTATTTACAGTTGTTACTTTTACGAAATATTATCTATTATTCAAGAATATTTGGGGGAATGTATAGCAAAGCCAATATTAATATACCGGTAATGCAAAAGATTCTAAGCTTTATTGGCAATGTGATGATTGGTCATGATATCAGCAGGGATCACGCATCACATACATAAATTAATTGAAATAGTTGATTATATAAAAAATAAATAAGTGTCCTCTAATGCAAGGAATAAAGCCGGAGTCACACGAGCGCATTTTCGAGCAATTTTTACGGGCAATTATGGTCTGGACGCTTAAAACATTACACTTAATCAGAATTCAACCGCCTAACATAATCTACCTTCAGTCTATTTACCGATACCAGTGCGAAAAAGTCCCGAAATAATACGAGAAGAAACTTGCTCTTGGAAAATTGACGGAAAAAGCGCTCGTGTGACAGCGGCTCAGGTAATGTAATTCCACCTTGGGTTATCAACTTGAATACGGTCCAAGATATTAACGAGACTTAAGAGGGTCAACAGGCAAGGTTGCTCCAAGATGGTTACGGGCCGCACTTATGAAATAGTATTCCTAACTTCATAAGAAATACAAACTCCGATAATATTATAAAAACTACTCTAAACCAACAATCATATGCGGCGTATATTTAAAAGTTTATTTATGTTAATAATATATGTAAATAACTGTGTGTGTATGGCAGAATGTTATGTACTATTTTCATGGAATATATTAATAATGTTTATCATTCAGTTGTTGGGCGGGAAGCTAGGCCTTTACAACGGCGCCACTTATAATCACCACTAATATGGCTGAGAGAGAGAGAGAGAGAGAGAGAGAGAGAGAGAGAGAGAGAGAGAGAGGAGAGAGAGAGGAGAGAGAGAGAGAGAGAGAGAGAGGAGAGAGAGAGGAGAGAGAGAGAGGAGAGAGAGAGAGAGAGAGAGAGAGAGAGAGAGAGAGAGAGAGAGAGAGAGAGAGAGAGAGAGAGAGAGAGAGAGAGAGAGAGAGAGAGAGAGAGAGAGAGAGAGAGAGAGAGAGAGAGAGAGAGAGAGCCCCCCCCCCCCTGATGAAGCTATCTGTGAAACGTTGTCAATAAAGTGCTCCTCCTCAGATGGTGTTTTTTATTCAGTGATTCTAAAGTAGATATTATTGCAGGGGGAGACTAATTTGGAAAATGCCACCCTCTTTTCCACCCTATTACGATGGAAAAAAGGGCAGGATTTTCCGTGGATTTTCTGGACTACAACATTGAGAGGAGGCATGGAGCAGAATCCTGGATATACAGTTGTTAGCTGCATCATATATAGACACATAGGCACAATGTTTTAGTTTGGTGCAGCGATATTTTCATATTCATGGATCCTTGCAATAATGTTTAATAATGAGCAAAACATATAAGGTGCAATGATGTACGATTGTGAGTGTTATAATGATCTATGTTATGTGTTATTATGTAGTGAGGAGAGGGCAGAGTGAGGGGATATGTTGGTAGTGGTGGCGGTGGTGGCACTAGTTCAGGGAAGGGCCAACTAAAAATAACTAACTGAGGGAGGCAGGGTAACAGGCAAGGGACAGCATGACACTTATAACACACAGGGCACTCACACATTCTCACACGGAGGTACAGTCGCGCTAATAAGTGATGGCTCGGCACCATGTATGTTTTGATCAATAATTGGTATCAGCAATATTTATAACATGATTTATTCTGGTGATGGGCTGGTCTATCTGGTGATGGGCTGGTCTATCTGGTGATGGGCTGGTCTACCTGGTGATGGGCTGGTCTATCAGAGTGAGAGCTGAGCAATCTCTGCCATACCCATAGCTTACTCTGACTTTTCCTTTAACTTATATATTTTCTAGATCTCAAGTGACGGCGTCTCTTCCGTGGATTGACCTCCCAATCTACCAAGATTGGAAGCCAAAGCGTCACATTTTTTCCCTTGCCCCTCAACTTTCTCTTCATAATTGCTGAGGGGCACAGGGCCCTGGGTGGGGCTTTGGTTTCCCGGGCGTTTCCGCACCCTCCTCAGCCCCCCGCCATGGAGTGGCTTCGGTCACCCAGGCTTTATTGTGGTCGGCGGGGAGGGTTCTGTGGGGGCACTCGGTTATGGCCTTGGAATTGCTCGGGGCCTTGGGGCTGTTCGGCCAGGCAGCTTGGGGAACAACAACAACAACAACAACAACAACTTGATTTATTCGTTTCGAGTAAGATATACAAACATGTTCCTACACTTGTCCACCTTATCCAACATCTGACAGACATTAATACAGCACAGAGCGAGCCAAACGTAGTGACAGCTGGGTCATGACTTATTAGCGCGACCGTACGTGCGTGCTCAAACACACACACAAATGAACACACACCTGCAACCCACACGAAACAAACTCATACATTCAGTACACACTCGAACGTACATACTTATACACATTAATGAGTTCCTCGCCTATTCATTCACATACACACACGCGCGATCGTAAAGGCCATTAAAACACCCTTACTTTCTATTGCGCGTTACGGGGAGGTCTCCACTTGAGGGATTTTTTTCTTGACCCCTTTCTCCCTCATGTTTAGCCCCATTGCTTTTGATATTATAAAACGTTTGCCCCATTAGTTTAGCGATTTTAAAAACTTTCACCCCATATTAAGACCTTTTGTGCAATTCAGGTGTATTTTATCCTGGCGAGCGATAGCGAGCCTGTAATTTAAGAGGAACCGGCCTTCGGCCGGAAATTTTTCTACCGAAAAATGTACAAATTTATCTTGAAAGGGACTCGAGGGGGTGTAATTTTAAGGTTGATGGAGGTCTAGGGAACACACTAAATACCTTAAGACAGGATCTGACATAGAGGGGGGGGGGGGTGTTAACGGAAGGCCTGAGAGGGAGATGTGGGGGGGTGGGGGGGGGTTGAAGAGGACAATTAAGGAAACAATAAACCCCCTGTACAAAATGTTAATGACAATAGAAGACAGGAAGCCAACCAGGCAGGGGGGGGGGGGGGGATGAAGGCAGTCAGAGAGAGAGCTTGAGACTTAGTATGATTTGTTGATCTTTATTTACTGCCCACAGAGTGTATGCGTCCAGATAATAATACACTATGATACCACTCACTTTTAAGTCTTTTAGTGATACTATATACATCTTTTAAGTCTTTTAGTGATACTATATACATCTTTTAAGTCTTTTAGTGATACTATATACATCTTTTAAGTCTTTTAGTGATACTATATACATCTTTTAAGTCTTTAGTGATACTATATACATCTTTTAAGTCTTTTAGTGATACTATATACATCTTTTAAGTCTTTTAGTGATACTATATACATCTTTTAAGTCTTTTAGTGATACTATATACATCTTTTAAGTCTTTTAGTGATACTATATACATCTTTTAAGTCTTTTAGTGATACTATATACATCTTTTAAGTCTTTTAGTGATACTATATACATCTATTGCCAAATGCCATGATCCCCAAAGGGGTGTCCATGAATGATCTGCCTCAATGCACCACTTTTCCCTGTCAGCCGACGCCCCTTTTCCCATCCAACATCGCTTTCAAACATATACCTCTCGACTCCATCTTTCCACCTCACTCTTGATCTGCCTCTCCCTCTCTGTCCTGCCACCTCACTCTCGTACACTCTCTTAGTCATTCTTTCGCTTCCCATTCGTTCCACATGGCCGAAGTATCTCATGGTACTCCTTTTCACACTTTCCAGCACATCCACATTCACACCACACCGCTCTCGTACTTCCTCATCCGTCTGTCTATCCATGTAAATCCACACACACTTCTCTAGTAACTCATTTCCTCTCTTCTCATTCTTGATTTGTCTCTCCAACAACACCCATGCTTCACTCCCGTACGTCAATGTCAATGTCGGGATTACCACACTATCATGCAAGGACTTCTTTACTCCCATGCTGACAACCCTATTCTTTGTTACTGGTTTCAGCATTCCTACAACCCTCTTCCCCTGTTGCACCCTCTCCAGCACTTCACCCTCCATACTCCCATCTTTACTCAACACACTGCCCAAATACTTAAATGAGCTGGCAGTCTCCATTATCTGACCATTCAACCTCACCTCACACTTTGTGACTGCACCCCTTTCAAAGACCAAAAACTTACTCTTCCCTGTATTTACTTTCAGGTTCCGTTTTCCACACACTGTTCCTAACATATTTACTAGACCCTGCAACTCTCACTCATCAGAACTGTATCATTGGCAAACAGCACTACAGACAACTTCCACTCATTTCCTTCCCTTATCAGCAGTACAGTACACCAGCATCCACTGCTCTTCCTTGTATTTCTGTCATTACTCCATCCATATTTATGTTGAAAAAACATGGGGACATAACACACCCTTGCTTTAATCCAACATTCGGATCAAAGAACTCGCTCTGTTCATTCTCCACACACATTGCCACATTTGCACACTCATACTTCACCACTTCCAGCAACTTGCCGTCTACTCCATATATTCTCAATAATTTCCACAGACCTTCTTTATCAACTCTGTCATAGGCTTTCTCCAAGTTCATAATGGCAGCATCCAACTTTTGTCCCTTCTCCAGATATTTCTCAACAACATATTTTGAAGCAAAATTCTGGTCTACACACCCTCTTTCATTCCTAAACCCGCCCTGCTCCTCACTTACCCATTTCTCCGCTCTCTCGCCTTCACTATTCCGATCACTACCCTACTCTACATCCTTCCTACTATGCTTAGGAGACATATCCCCCAGTGATTACCACACACGCTTTTCTCCCCTTTAATCTTATACAGAGGGACTATTATGCCTGTCTTCCAGTCTTCAGGCGCAGTTCCCTTCTCCCATGTTAGTCTACACATTTTCCTTACCCATTCAATCACTACTTCACCACCATACCTCAGCATTTCCCCACACATCATTAGTCCCTGATGCTTTCCCCATCTTCACTCTTTTCAAGGCCTCACACACTTCTGACCTCCTGATCCCCACCTCCTTCTCCACTACTTCTCTTATTTCACTCCCATTATCCATCCAATTATGTTTGCTGGTGTTTTATTCCCAATGTTCAACAAGTCATTGAAGTGTTCCCTCCATCTCTAAACTATCTCTTGCTTCTCTGCTAGCACATGCCCATTCTTATCTTTCACACCCTTACTACTTCCCTTGCTACCCTCCCTAACTTTCTTAACCTCTTCCCAGAATAGCTTCTTACACTCCCTCCACTTTACTGTACACTTAAATTCCTCCCAAATTCCCCATCTACTCTTCTCTTACTTTCCTTCACTACCGGTACTCTTTTCACCACTCTCTTTTTCTCCAAGTAGCCTACCTTTCCCTTTTCTGCCCTTCCAAATCTTTATTCCCTGTACGACTGAACCACTCTCTATTTGCTTTCTTCTCTTTGACTGCTAGTTTCAGTTCTTCAGTCCACCACCAAGTCAATTCAAATTGGGCACGGAATGCCATATTCTTGGAGATGTGTAACATGAGCCTATTCTACTCACCCTAAATCAAGGGTTCCCAACCTAGGGTACATGTACCCCCAGGGGTACATTTGCACTTCTCAGGGGGTACATAGGGGTCTGAGAGAATAACCATAGTGTACACAACATGGTGTTCTAATCTACAGGCAGATTGCACAAAGTTGTATTTTTATCAATTTCCTCATTTCAGTAAGCGAAACTTATATTAAAATTTGGCAAGAATGTAGTTACCGGGTGAACCGCTCGCCTTACACTATGCGGACGCTTGCAATCATGTTCCCGTCTATTTTGACTGCCGTGGGATACAATAATAGGTTGAAGGGGGGCTTTTGCCCCCCTCACCCCCCATGACTTATTGTCATCATCATTCATATTGCCAGCAGGGGTCAAATAACAGAAAAAATATACGGGAACTTAACCGGGAGCGATCGACCTATGTAAACATGACTACCATTGGACCGTACACCCGGATACTACATCCTTCCCTTAAAATTATATCAGTGAGGTGACTATTCCATTGTTTTCACTATTATGTGACTTCCTGTGGAATAAATATTATTCTCCTGTTATCCATGTATGTTCATATTTTCTTCTCTTTGCACTTGATATTGTTTAAATAAATTAACAAAGAAATACAAATATCACCATTTTTAAAGACCTGAAGATAATTTTTAACTATTATTATTATTATTATTATTATTACTACTATTATTATTATTATTTTTATTATTATCACTACTTTATTATTATTAATTGTATTACTATTATTATTAATATTACTATTATCATTATTATTAACCATATTTTCTGTGTATTTCCAGATGGAATTAGCAAGAATGGAAAATCCAAAAAGACAAAGACAAATACGGAAACAAATGAAGGAAACCAATGGTAAGTCTGGCCGGAGGAGCACAGGCCCTGCAAAACCCTCCCCTCGTATGAACTCGGTTTATGTGACTGCCGGATTGATAAAACGCACCTTATTATATTTGTGAGAGAGCCTTAAGCCGAATTTATGGAACTCTCCTTGATTTTATACCCTGTGGAGTTGATTATTGGTGAGAGATCTTTGCTAAGCCGAATTTATGGAACTGGCCTTGTTTTTAGCTCTGGAGTTGATTATTTGTGATGAGAGATCTTTCCTAAGCCTAATGACTGATGGACAGTGTTCGCCAATATTTACTCTACTTTAAGCTTATATATGAGAGGACTTTACTAAGCGAGATTAATGTTTAAATATTCGCCATGCTGCAGTAATAAGATTCAATAATAGTTAGATCCAGTATATGTGAGATATTACTTAAGTTACTCTAATACTCAAGAGAGAAGAATGACAAGAAGGCCAGAACAAGAGAAGAAGTAGAAGAAGAAAAGACGAAGGAATAAATATATGAAGAGGAAGCAGTGAAAACCATAAATTAAAGAAGATCAAAAGTAAGAATAAGAGGAGGACTAAAAGATCTAGACAAGGCGATTTGCAAAAGTTTCCGACATTTCTAATAAGTATCCACATCTCTACAAATTGATATGAAGAAGCTTGTAATCTTGCTATTTAGGATCTGCATCTTGACACAGTGAAAAGCTAAAGTTCCAATCTCTCCATCAAGTGTTAGAATCTGAAGCTTTGGACAATTAAGGTGTTCGTTTTGTGACAGACTAAAGTTCCAAATCTCTCCATCAAATATCCGAAAATCAAGCTTTGGGAAATTCAGGTGTTCGTTTTGTGACAGACTTAAGTTCCTAATCTCTCCATCAAGAGTTCGAATCTGAAGCTTTGGACAATTAAGAGGTTCGTTTTGTGACAGGCTAAAATTACAATCTCTCAAGAATCCGAATGTTAAGCATTGAGAAATTAAGGTGTTTGTTTTGTAAATGTGGCCCCTGTATCGAATAGTAGCCGGAGAATTTGTAGGGTCTGTGCTGCGATGGGAGTCTTCCAAACCCTTCCTTCATCGCGGAACATGAGAAAACGGGAGTCTGCAGAAAGCCGAATGATCTACACATGGCAGATCTCTTTCACATCCAACCCATCTCTTCATGTTCATGGTCCTGTCAATGCTAAGGTAGGTACAAAGTTTATCAATTAGTTGGTGATACTAATGTTGTCACCATATTAATAGTAGACCTATTATGTTGGTAACCCCTTCTCTACCGGCGACGTTTTTTGTATTTTATTTCAGCTACATTTAGGCGGTTTTATGAAGCTTAGGAAGGATATATGGTAGCTAAAAGGATAAATTGAGATAGTCTGTAGCTTTTAATTGGTAGACGTCCTTCCAAAGCTGAATAAAGTCGTCATGGTAGCCAAAATAAAGTGAAGAAGATGTAGTCGGTAAAGAAGGGGTTAATAGTCAAATTTACATACTATATTCTGTTTCTTTTCAACTGACGGTAAATTGCAAAGTTCCCATCAAGATTTCTCAGTTATTTTGAAGATTTTGTAGTGAAATGTAGTGCTAATTATATAAACTTGGTCTTATTATGATGCACAGACATAGTAGTTTCATATTTGTCCAACCTTAAGTATCGATAAATTAGCTGCTCAGGGATTCACTTTATCGTCAGCTGAAAATAAACAGAGTATAGTTAATATGTTAATTATCCAAAACTAGCACATCATTGTAATCCCTTCTCTTATAGTAATTTGCTCTTGGAATTTTGTCATTGTTACTACCTAGTTGCTAAAGATTCTTTCTTTGGAAAATGAAGTTGTATATGTGTATACTCTGGCACCTTCCCCAATTATCCTTTTTTTTATGGGGTGGCTGACTCGAGACAGAGCCCGAATAGGGACATCACAACACATCAGAAAAACAAAACAAAACATAAAATCTCACATCTAGGTCGGTTACTTGTTGGACCGTACACCCGGATACTACATCCTTCCCTTAAAATTATATCAGTGAGGTGACTATTCCATTCTTTTCACTATTATGTGACTTCCTGCGGCCCACAATCTGTATTGGACGTGAAACAATCAGGTATGTATACCAACTCGAGACAGCTGCAGTACCGCCCGATAATGTCCGAGTATGTGACAGATCAAAATATTTTATAGTCACTGAGTTCATTTTATTGATAATATCATTGATAAATAACATCTGAAAACTTTACTGTCCAAAGCAGGTAGATATTGTAGAAAAAAAGAAAAAAAAAAGTGCATAGTGTCCACACTCACTGACAAATTTGTAAAATTCTACCATCTAATAATATACTGAAACTGGCCTACTTTAGAGTTGTTGTTGTTGTTCCCCAAGCTGCCTGGCTGAACAGCCCCAAGGCCCCGAGCAAGGCAAAGGCCATAACCGAGCGCCCCTACACAACCTTCCCTGCCGACCACAATAAAGCCTGGGTGACCGAAGCCACTCCATGGCGGGGAGCTGAGGAGGGTGCGGAAACGCCCGGGAAACCAAAGCCCCACCCAGGGCCCTGTGCCCCTCAGCAATTATGAAGAGAAAGGTGAGGGGCAAAGGAAGAATGTGACGCTTTGGCTTCCAATCTTGGTAGATTGGGAGGTCAATCCACGGAAGAGACGCCGTCACTTGAGATCTAGAAAATATATAAGTAAAAGGAACAGTCAGAGTAAGCTATGGGTATGGCAGAGATCGCTCAGTTCTCACTCTGATAGACCAGCCCATCTCCACATAACTAGAACCCAATCCTCTCAGCATCAGCTAGGAAAGGCCCTAGAAAGCCGCCTTTAGCGAGGGGATAGCTCCCCTATTTCAACCCCTTTCGGGGTTGGGCACCCGCCACTTTAGAGTTAGCTACTTCTGTTGATGAAAGTATCTTCCAGGTAGAACAGATATTGTATGGGATCAAGTTTTCATACTACTAGTGATGAACCTCTTCAACTCAATCACATTTTATATAATTATATTTTTTCACCAACCATCTTCACTTCTAAACTCAATTTATGAAATCAACAAATACATGTGGCACTCTAAGGACTCGAACCAAGGACACTCACACCGAAATTCCACGCACTTATGCATTACGCTATCAAGACTAATATTTCAATTTGAATTTGCAGTCAGAGAGTGAATCCGTATGACCTTGAATTATGTATATGACAAGCAGCGCCATAGTCACCCATCACCTTAAAGGGGATATGGTTCCACTTTTTGGCCGATTTTTGCATGCATCATTATTTTTCTAGTTTCCTCCCTAGACCTCCATCAAATTAAAAAAAAAAAACATTAGATCCCCCTTCTAGATTAATTTGTACATTTTTCAGTAGAAAAATTTCCCGGCCAAAGGCCGGTTCTTTCAACATTACAGACTCACTATCGTTCGCCAGGGAAAAAATCGACACCTAAATAGCACGAAAGGTCTAAATATTGACGAAGAAACGTGGCAAAAGGTCTTAAAATCGACTAACTAATGAGGGCAAACATCTTAACATCTGAAAACTAATGGGGATAAACATTAAGGGAGAAAGTGGTCCAGAAAACCGGGCCATCCCCCCCCCTTTGATAACACACTCACTTTATGGCCGCCGACGGCCCCCCCCCCCCCCCCCCCTCTCCTCTTCCGCATTCCATTCACGACACTTTAAGGGGGGGTCGCCGGCCTTTTTTTTATCTTTCTCCTTTTCTCTCTTTCCATGGCTTGTATCCATTCGGTCCTATTCAGCCAACTGTTTTAAGACGTTTATCCCCATCCAGGTGTAGATTTCTTCCTGGCGAGCGACAGCGAGCCAGCATTTATGGAGAAATCCGGCTTTGCCGGAAACCTTTTTCTATCGAAAAATGTACAAATTTAGCTTGCTGTCAAAACAAAGATATATATACAGTATATGCTGGCTCGCTAACGCTCGCCAGAAAAATATTGGCACCTGGATGGGGGTAAACGTCTTAAAACAGTAAGCTGAATGGGGCCGAATGGATACAAGCCAAAGAGAGAGGGAGAGAAAGAGAAAACAAAAAAGCGAGGTGGGCTCCCTTAAATGCTTTCTCTTGGACCTCTTAAATAAAAATAATATTATTAGTAGGTTTAGGGATATTTCTTCGAGAGGCCGGTCTATATGATCTGTGCCCCATGAATATTCTTTCCTCTCACTTAAACAGTAGGCTACCATAGTGCGGTTGGGAATATGAACATGATTAGATTAATATCCAGTATTCGAGAATGGATAATAAGTCGTAGGCGTGTGCATAAACCTTTAACCGTCCTGGTGGTGTAATGGTTAAGGTGGCAAAAATATGTGTGTGATAACCCAGGTTCGAATCCCGGTGGATCATATATACTTTAATTAATTTCATTGGGGGTGTGGTGGTGAGATTAATAAAAATAATATAAAGCTTTCTAGGCGTGTAATAATTGATGGTTGTAAAAGAGGGGTGGCATGATGATGAGTACTGTTAAGGGGAGGCAGACCGTTTTTCTGGACCCCCTTCTCCCTAATGTTTAGCCCCCACTAGTTTTGAGATTATGAGACCCATTAGTTCGGCGATTTTAACACCTTTCGCCCCATTTCTGTGTCAATTTTAAGACCTTTCGTGCCATTTAGGGGTCGATTATTTCCTGGCGAGCGAAAGCGAGCCTGCAATTTTAAGAGGCATTTTTCTACCGAAAAATTTACAAATTTATCTTAAAGGGGGTGTAGGGGGTGTTTTTCTAAGCTTGATCGAGGTCTAGCGAGGAAACTAAAAAAAATATATGAATAAATGAATTAATAGACCAAACAAACGGCCAGTCTCCCCTTAACACTTGTCGTACAGCAACGGGAGTGTTATTATCATGCCAATGTGTGTACAGTGATACTCAATCATGTGTATTCCAATTCATATGGCCAATGGTATGCGCACTTCTATGATTTAGACAACATATCAATGACATCTTACATAATGTTGCATGTTTTAATAACAATCTTATCTGAAGTCCAAGTTGCTTAAGCAGTTTAGTTTGTTCCCTAGGCCTCCATCAAGCTTAAAATTACATCCCCTTGAGTCCCTTTCAAGATAAATTTGTACATTTTTCGGTAGAAAAATGTTCCGGCCAAAGGCCGGTGCCTCTTAAATTACAGGCTCGCTATCGCTCGCCAGGATAAAATCGACACCTGAATTGCACGAAAGGTATTAATATGGGGTGAAAGTTCTTAAAATCGCTAAACTAATGGGGCGAACGTTTTATAATATCAAAAGCAATGGGGCTAAACATGAGGGAGAAAGGAGTCAAGAAAAAAATCCCTCAAGTGGAGATCTCCCCCCTTAATGTACAGTTTGCCGCACATATTCTATTCCGTTGGGGTCGAGATTTGGCAGAGCTGCACCCACTTCCCCAACCCCCCTCCCTCGCTCCACCTCCTACCTTCCTCTAGTGGTGGAAGGTGGAGTGAGGGAGGGGGATTGGGGAGGTGGGTGCGGCTCTGCCAAGTTAAGTTTTGCTGGGGTGGTTGAGAAATGGAATATGTGTGGCAAACTCTACAGTAGAGTCTTATGGTACTATCTTGTTGTAGACTTTCAGGACTATTGAGGCTGGGGTGGTTTGCAGATACTTCAGGTGCAGGTGCTGCAGTTGGACTTAGTTGAGTCTTGCTGCAGCACAGTTAGCACTATGCCAACATCAGCTAGGGCACGTAGGGCACGTGGTACCCGTCTTGCAACTCAATCCCACCCCTACTCTGTGCAACTCTCCAACCCAAGAGTGAAACGTTACTCTCAAACTTTCTTCTACTCAACAGCTGAGCTCTGGAACTCTCTCCAGAATCAGTCTTTCCCTCTTCCTATGACTTAAATTGCTTCAAACTCCGTGTGTCCAGGCATTTTGGCTCGAACGTCCCTTGATTTTGGCCCTGTCACTCTTTCAACTATGGGGAGGCACTCGCTATAGGCAGTTATGCCTTTTGCCTCCCTCAATCACATAGAAAAAAAAAAAAAAAAAAAAAAAAAAAGTTATATGATGTTGCAGTGTTGTGACGGGTCTTTATTGTATTATATGCTAACTGCGGAAAGGCAACCACGTTTAAGCCTTTACAATGTAAACAAAAACATAAGAAAACAGGAGTCTTCAGAGAACGGATTGTCCCATATACGGCACTTCCGTTTCAAACCCAACCCATCTGGTCCATATGCCCATCTAATTTTATCTTTAAGCTCTCTAATTCCGTATTAGCTGGTTTATGTTTGTATTAATCTTCCCCATCTTGAATACCTTGCATTTGTCCATGTTAAAATTGATCTGCCAGTTTACTGACCATTCATGTAAGATATCTAGATCCCTTTGGAGGCACTCTATGTTGCTATCTTTGGAGGCACTCTATGTTGCTATCTTTGGAGGCACTCTATGTTGCTATCTTTGGAGGCACTATGTTGCTATCTTTGGAGGCACTCTATGTTGCTATCTTTGGAGGCACTCTATGTTGCTATCTTTGGAGGCACTATGTTGCTATCTTTGGAGGCACTCTATGTTGCTATCTTTGGAGGCACTCTATGTTGCTATCTTTGGAGGCACTCTATGTTGCTATCTTTGGAGGCACTATGTTGCTATCTTTGGAGGCACTCTATGTTGCTATCTTTGGAGGCACTCTATGTTGCTATCTTTGGAGGCACTCTATGTTGCTATCTTTGGAGGCACTCTATGTTGCTATCTTTGGAGGCACTCTATGTTGCTATCTTTGGAGGCACTCTATGTTGCTATCTTTGGAGGCACTATGTTGCTATCTTTGGAGGCACTCTATGTTGCTATCTCAATCTATTTCTCTCCCCAATTTGGTACCGTCTGTGAATTTACTAATCCTATTAGTTATACCTAAATCATGGTAATTTATGTATATAACAAACAAACAACAGAGGGCCTAATACATATCCCTGGGGGATACCACTTTTGACTGCACGCCATTTTGTCATATATATATATATATATATATATATATACCGTATATATATATCAGAGTGGCAAAGGGAAAATAAACTCACAGTAATATTAAAAGTAATAATACAATCAATTAAAGCATACGTGAGAGAAAACACCACGTGGACAGTCAAGCAGACAAAAACACAGCTAGATAAATAGATATATAGATAGATACACACAATAGACAGACAGATACACAGATCCCACATACAGCCAAACCAATATATTTGTCAGAGAGGTGAATACACAAACATCACACGGCAAAAACAAATAGTGAAAGCCACACAGAGGGTGCATCAAAATAGGTTTATGTTGCATATAAAAGAGTGTAGGGGTATCGCAGTTTGATGTAGCCCTTCCAAACGACGGACAACTTTATATTTTACTATGACGAATATTGGAAGTAAATATTACCCTTTCAGCATTATACTACGGTACTATTTTCAGCATTATACTACGGTACTACTTTCAGCATTATACTACGGTACTACTTTCAGCATTATACTACGGTACTACTTTCAGCATTATACTACCGGTACTACTTTCAGCATTATACTACCGGTACTACTTTCAGCATTATACTACGGTACTACTTTCAGCATTATACTACGGTACTACTTTCAGCATTATACTACGGTACTACTTTCAGCATTATACTACGGTACTACTTTCAGCATTATACTACGGTACTATTTTCAGCATTATACTACGGTACTACTTTCAGCATTATACTACCGGTACTACTTTCAGCATTATACTACCGGTACTACTTTCAGCATTATACTACGGTACTACTTTCAGCATTATACTACGGTACTACTTTCAGCATTATACTACGGTACTACTTTCAGCATTATACTACGGTACTACTTTCAGCATTATACTACGGTACTATTTTCAGCATTATACTACGGTACTACTTTCAGCATTATACTACGGTACTACTTTCAGCATTATACTATGGTACTACTTTCAGCATTATACTACGGTACTACTTTCAGCATTATACTACGGTACTACTTTCAGCATTATACTACGGTACTACTTTCTTCCTTTGGTTATGGCTATTAAGGGGAGGTTTCTAGTGTCTTCCCTAGACTTCCATCAAGCTTAAAATTACTCCCCCTTGACCCCCTTTCAAGATAAATTTCCCGGCCTAAGGCCGGTGGCCCTTAAATTACAGGCTCGCTATCGCTCGCCAGGAAAAAATCGACACCTAAATGGCACGAACGGTCTTAAAATTGACAGAAATGGGGCGAGGGTTCTTAAAATCGCCAAACTAATGGGACAAGCGTCTTTAAATCTCACAAGCAATGGGGCTAAACATGAGGGAGAAAGAGGTTCAGAAAAATATCCTCCAGGTGGAAATCTGCTGTTAACCCACTCAATACCAGTGACGTCCTTTTCATTATATTCTGGCAATTATTAGACGGAGGATGTTTACCCGTTACAAAATGACAGACTATCTCAATTAATCCTTTTAGCTACCACATAATGCTTCCAAAACTTCCTAAAATCGTCTAAATCAAAATCAAAACACGTCGCTGGGACTGTATGGGGTTAATAGAATGTTTTTTTATTCAGATTAGGAGAGACTTGATGTATTTTACCTTACTTATTCCCAGGGGTGCCTTCTACAGAAATAATATATATACAAAATATGTAATCCAATTCAAAGGGTTAAGGGGAGAATGTTAGTTTGCATGCTAGACCTTCATCAAGCTTTAAAAAAAAATGCCCCCCCAAGACCCCTTTTCGATATAAATTGGTACATTTTTCTGTAGAAAAATGTCCCGGCCAAAGACCGGTTCCTCCTAAATAACAGGCTCGCTATCGCTCGCCAGGAAGAAATCAACATCCCGGCCTTCGGTCGGGACATTTTTCTACCGAAAAATGTACAAATTTATCTTGAAAGGGGGTCAAGGGGGAGTAATTTTAAGCTTGATGGAAGTCTAGGGAATCAACTAAAAACCTCCCCTTAACCCTTTGAATACCAGCGACGTGTGTTATGTTTTACTCTAGCAATATTTAGACGATACTGTGCAGCTTAGGAAGGATCTGCGGTGGTTATAAGGGTTGGTTGAGATAGTTTGAAGCCTTATTATTGCTAGAGGTCCTTACTAAGCTGAATAAAATCGTTTCATAGTTGCCCCAATATAAAGAAACGGAAGTCGCCGGTACTGTACGGGTTAAGGGGGGGTGACCTGTTTTTGTTCTGTCCTTTTCTATCTTTCTCTGGCTTGTATCTATTGGGCCCCATTTAGCCTACTGTTTTAAGACGTTTATCCCCATCCAGGTGTCGATTTCTTCCTGGCGAGCGATAGCGAGCCAGCATTATATGAAGAAATCCGGCTTCGCCGGAGACATTTTTCTATTGAAAAATTTACAAATTTAGCCTGCTGTAAAAAAAAAAAAAAAAAAAAAAAAAAAAAAAATATTATAAGACGTTCGGCCCATTAGTTTGGTGAATTTAACACCTTTCGCCCCATTTCGTTGTCAATTTTAAGACCTTTCGTGCCATTTAGGTGTCAAATTTTCCCTGGCGAGCGATAGCGAGCTTGCAATTTTAGGAGGAACCGGCCTTCGGCCGGGAAATTTTTCTACCGAAAAATGTACAAATTTATCTTGAAGGGGGGTCTAAGGGGTATTTTTCTAAGCTTGATGGAGGTCTAGGGAAGAAAGTAAAACAATATATGAATAAATTAATTAATAGACCAAACAAACGGCCAGCCTCCCCCTAAACGGGTACAAACCTCATGTACTGCGTCATTTAGAGAAGTACAGATGTAACGTAGCCATTTTTGTTTTATATAGTGTTCCCAGTCAAGACAAAACAGAAATATTATCAACTTCTTAAACAGAGATTTGTCACCATAGAAAACTATACATTTGAACTAGAATATTGCTGTAAGATCATGGATTAATTAAGGGGGTCACCGTTTTTTTTCTTCTCTTTATCTCCTTTTCCCTCTTTCTCTGGCTTGTGTGTATATATATATATATATAAATTTTCTTTAAGGCAGGCGAGGTTGAAGGAAATACAGGTATCAGCATTAATTATTTTATTATTAAGGCTTTCTATAGAACGAACAGCAATTCTCAGGTGTTCTGGGAGATTGTGCAAAAGGTGAGCAAAATTCATGGTGATCCGACGCTTTTCGATAGACAACTATCATCTTCAGGGAATGGAAGGTAAGTGAATAGGATATAACATAACAGCTTATTTATAACAGCTTATTATAGTATACATAAGCTGTTATGTTATATATATAACATAACAGCTTATTTATAACAGCTTATTATAGTATAAATAAGCTGTTATGTTATATCCTATTCACTTACCTTCCATTCCCTGAAGATGATAGTAGTCTATCGAAACGTGTCGGATCACCATGAATTTTGCTCACCTTTTGCACAATCTCCCAGAACACCTGAGAATTGCTGTTCGTTCTATTAAAAGCCTTAATAATAAAATAATTAATGCTGATACCTGTATTTCCTTCAACCTCGCCTGCCTTAAAGAAAATATATATTCAGTATATATATATATATATATATATATATATATATATATATATATATATATATATATATATATATATATATATATATATTCATAGTGATAACCCAATGGTACAATATTTATGTATTTGCTCTTAATAAGTATATTCTAATGTCCACTTGTTTCTCTTCCCCAGGTAGGTTATGGTGTGGTGTTGACTTCTTGCTGATACACAACAGGGGGTGAGTACAGAATAAATACCATTAATAATTACAATGTTAGGAGGCTAGAATTGAACACGTAAGGGAGCCCACCTCGCTTTTTCTCTCTTTCTCTCCCTCTCTCTTTGGCTTTTATCCATTCGGCCCCATTCAGCCTACTATTTTAAGACGTTTACCCCCATCCAGGTATCAATGTTTTCATGGCGAGCGGTAGCGAGCCAGCATATATATATTTTTGTTTTGACAGCAAGCTAAATTTGTACATTTTTCGATAGAAAAATTTCTCCGGCGAAGCCGGATTTCTTCATATAATGCTGGCTCGCTATCGCTCGCCAGGAAGAAATCGACACCTAGATGGGGATAAACATCTTAAAATAGTTGGCTGAATGGGGCCGAATGGATACAAGCCAGAGAAAGATAGAAAAGGACAGAACAAAAACAGGTCACCCCCCTTAAAGTTAGCCATAAAGTAGGTAATCAAATTGGCACCTACATAGAGAAGAAGTTACGATTACCCTTATATGTAAGAATATTCCCAAGAATAATAATGGTAATTCTCCACTTGCGAGTTTCAGGCTATAAGGAAGTTGGAGTTGTAGACATTGATAATTAGCAGAATACCCAGCTATAATGCGGTTTTAGTACATTATATAAATACATAAAACCCAATTCAACATACTCTTTGTCCGTCAGAATCCTACATAATTACTGTATTTGTGTTTAATATCGATGTTTACAAGCCGAACTTCCTTATGGAACGAAACTCGCAAGTGGTCAATTGTGCAACATATCCTTTGGAAGCTGCAATTGACCCATCACATTATACTTGTTTGGCCAATGCAATATTCCAATATTAAGGGGAGGCTGGCCGTTTGTTTGGTCTATTAATACATTTATTCATATGTTTTTAGTTTCCTCCCTAGACCTCCATCAAACTTAGAAAAACGCCCCCTAGACCCCCATTCAAGATAAATGTGTACATTTTTCGGTAGAAAAATGTCCCGGCCTGGTTCCTCTTAAAATTGCAGGCTCGCTATCGCTCGCCAGGAAATAATCGACACCTAAATGGCATGAAAGGTCTTAAAATTGACAACTAAATGGGGTGAAAGGTGTTAAAATCGCCAAACTAATGGGCCGAACGTCTTATAATCTCAAAACTAGTGGGGCTAAACATTAGGGAGAAGGGGGTCCAGGAAAACGGTCTGCCTCCCCTTAATCATTGATGACATGGGTTGTATTTGCATATTGTTTTTCCTTTGTGTATCCCTGTAGCAAAGATATTGATTAACCCCTTCTGTACCGGCGACGTCTATTAAATGTTGTTTTAGCTATATTTAGACGATTTGGTGCACTTTAGGAAGGATCTATGCTAGTAAAAAGGGTTAATACCGACATTGACACATGGTAGTGAAGCATGGACGTTGTTGGAGAGACGTAAATCAAGAGTGAGAGCGTGGCAATGAGTTACAAGAGTAGTATGTGTGGAGCTACAGACAAAGGAGGAAGTACGAGAGCACTGTGGTGTGGATGTGCTCGATGGTGTGGAGAGGAACACCTTGAGGTGGTTCAATCATGTGGTACACTCGGATACCATAGTCTCTATGGTAAATCTCTGTTAATCTCTGACCGTTTTGGTGGGGTCAGTACTCAAGGTATTAGTGAGATTGGTCTATAATTGGGCCTTGTAATTGGCGTTGGGTGTGACAGGGATCTGCCTTGTATGGGCCGATCGGCTTTTTGCAGATTCCCATTTTCTTATGTTCTCTAGCCCACTCAGAGATATTCGTGGACTTCACCTATTTCTAATTATGGAAGTATATCTCTGGAAACCAAATTATTAATATAATTTTCTATAAATCAACTACCGAATTATATATACTATTTATTGTAAACAAAGTTATATCCAAAAGTCAATCCACATAGTTATAATTGCATAAAGAAAAACATAGGGGTCCACAAATTCTTATGAGTGGGCTAGAGACTATGGCATCCGAGTGTACTTGTTGGGAGCAAGGGAATGATGTGGAGAGTGTACGAGAGTGAGGTGGAAGGGCAGAGAGGAAGAGGCAAACCGAGAGGGAGGTGGAAGGATGGAATTGAGAGGCAGGCCTACATGAGTAAGATTGGTGTGCGGTGGGAGGAGGGGCACCGCCTGACAGAGGACAAAAGTGCATGGAGGTGATACATTCTTGGCCACCAATTCGGGTATCAAGGCATCTGGCAACAGATAGATATATAGAAAAATACAATATGTATAATCAGTCCATCAGCCAGTAACCCAGACCAAAATCTCTGAAAAGCATAAGGAATGGATATGGAGTCCAAAAACGCAAGAGACAGATTAGCAATGCCCGGAATAAAAATCAATATTACTTCAGATATGCACAGCACACACACACTGTTATGCCAGAATCACAACAACTCCAGGCTGCATTGCACACATAGCTGTTACCACCAGACTCCCGGCTCAACCAACTCCACTACTCTTCATAACATAGCCACCGGACATCATGCCACTCATCACACCCCTACCACGCACACATAGCTGTTACCACCTGAACACCACTTCCGGCTCAACCAACTCCACTACTCTTCATAACATAGCCACCGGACATCATGCCACTCATCACACCCCTACCACGCACACATAGCTGTTACCACCTGAACACCACCAGACCACCACTTCCGGCTCAACCAACTCCACTACTCTTCATAACATAGCCACCGGACATCATGCCACTCATCACACCCCTACCACGCACACATAGCTGTTACCACCTGAACATCACTTCCGGCTCAACCAACTCCACTACTCTTCATAACATAGCCACCGGATATCATGCCACTCATCACACCCCTACCACGCACACATAGCTGTTACCACCAGACCACCACTCCCGGCTCAACCAACTCCACTACTCTTCATAACATAGTCACCGGATAGCATGCCACTCATCACACCCCTACCACGCACACATAGCTGTTACCACCTGAACACCACTTCCGGCTCAACCAACTCCACTACTCTTCATAACATAGCCTCCAGACATCATGCCACTCATCACACCCCTACCACGCACACATAGCTGTTACCACCTGAACACCACCAGACCACCACTTCCGGCTCAACCAACTCCACTACTCTTCATAACATAGCCACCGGACATCATGCCACTCATCACACCCCTACCACGCACACATAGCTGTTACCACCAGACCACCACTCCCGGCTCAACCAACTCCACTACTCTTCATAACATAGCCACCGGACATCATGCCACTCATCACACCCCTACCACGCACACATAGCTGTTACCACCAGACCACCACTCCCGGCTCAACCAACTCCACTACTCTTCATAACATAGCCACTCATCACACCCCTACCACGCACACATAGCTGTTACCACCTGAACACCACCAGACCACCACTTCCGGCTCAACCAACTCCACTACTCTTCATAACATAGCCACCAGACATCATGCCACTCATCACACCCCTACCAGACACCATGCTGCTTACCACACCTCTACCAGACACCTCGAGGAAGCAGAAAGAATCTTGCAAACAACACCACAGTCACCCATACCAGCCAACATCACAGAAAAGAGGATAACACAGTCACCTATTCCAGCCTAAGCAGAAGAAAACAAGGGTCTTCTCCACCTGCATCACATTTCATTAACCCTTCACCTAACAACTCTGCGACACAAGGGCCCAAGTTCATCCCCATCATTAGAGTAACTGTGGCCCCTCTTCTCTGGCAGCAAAGCTCAATAAGAGACACCAAAAGAGGGTAGAAACCGCGATGGAAAGATTATTCGGTATCTTCCCAGCTCCAGCCCTTTCCCCAGGTTGTAAGACTCCTGCGCTCCTCAGGATAGTCATGGGTTATTGCTTCCTCACAAAAGCCCACAATGAATCGTTATCGCAAGAATACAGAATCGCTTCCTCAGATTCCTAATTATTTCCTCAGAATACTATAACATCCTCGGTGTTGCTCCCTCAGAACACTGCGCCAGCAAACTTGCTTGTTGAGGAGTCTGTGCATATCAGTATGTCTGACAA
This sequence comes from Paralithodes platypus, assembly GCA_032716605.1. Taxonomy (NCBI): domain Eukaryota; kingdom Metazoa; phylum Arthropoda; class Malacostraca; order Decapoda; family Lithodidae; genus Paralithodes; species Paralithodes platypus. Next base: position 8,805,645 of record CM064494.1, read on the forward strand.
AGTAACTCCTTCATCGAGCGTACTGCCAACCCAACAGAGGAAGTCCGAGGAAGAAGATAACGAAACCCGATGACCTCCTAGCTGTACCCCTGAGAAGAAGAGACAGAAGAAGAGGAAGAGAAGCCAGAGTCCTACCTTGCCCGGACTCCTGGAAAAATTATCCTTCAAATAAAAGAAGGTAAAACAAAGGCAAAGGAAAGAAGGTCCATGCGCCTAAAAGCATCTTCCATTCATAGAATGTTTGTAACAATTGGACTTAAACTGTTGTGGGTTGTAAATTTGTGGAATGCAACTCCAAAGAAGTGAATTCCATAGAGTAGAAGTTCTGGGGGAAAAAATAATGTTGATAAGTGGAAGTTCTACGTTGTGAAGGACTGAAGGAGAGAGTGTGAATTCATGGGCATTTCCAGCTGACCTAGTTCTGTGGGGAATGATGCGGAGAGCTGGTACAATTGAAGCAAGCTCCACAGAACATTCACTGTGAACATATCTGTAGAGTACGGTAACCATATTTATGGTAAAATGAGGATTTTCTTCGGGAATGAACCAAAATACCTCCGCATGGCGGTACGTTTCAACTACCATAGTCTAGTCTTTGCCGGGTTAAACAACATCCCTATAACACACATACCCACACCCAAAATTCTTGGTGTAACATACGATACAGGAATGTCATTTAAACAACATATTACAAACATAAAAAACAAACTGACACCAAGACTAAATGCCCTCAAGTCACTTGTCCACACAACATTTGAACATAACAAAGAAACTACCACCACAGTATACAAACAATATATACGTTCAGTGATGGAATATGCTACCCCTGCTTGGGCCTCTAACCTCTCTGAAACACATCACAACACCCTACAGACCATACAGAATAAAACCCTCAAAATAATCACTGGCTACACAGCTACCACACCAACGGACCACCTACACCAGGAAACCAAAATCCTCAAAATAAGGATCACCTTGATATGAGAGGCACACAATTCTTCGCTGCAGCCTCCACAAACCAACACCACCCACTACACCACTTGGCAAAACATCCACACACACCAAGAAATATCAAAACAACACCTAGAATTCGTTATCATACACAAATACTGTCTTCACTCCCCCCTTGCCCACCCCAAGCGAACCTCAAAAATTATATACATACTCAAATCACCCATCGATCCATCCAGTCACTCAAAGACAATACTCAGCTGCATGCACGGCCCCCTGAAGCCCATCCCTCAGAAACCCTCCTTTCCCGCGAGCACAGAGTCCAGCTGGCTAGGCTGAGTTATCAGAAGAAGCTGGATGAGTCCGTCCAGGACACCTGTCCGGGCTGTAACACAACACACACTATCGAACACATTTTGGAAGACTGCATAATACACAATCAGTTACGCCAACAACACAACACAAACTTCGAGAACTTCGTGGGAAAACCCAGTCTCGGCCATAGCCTTCCTTAGGAGCTCGAGGCTGTTCGGTCAGGCAGCCTAAGGAACGGCTACTAATATTACTATTACCAAAGGCCTTCAATTCCCAGCAGCTCTGAAGCACTATCCACGGTGGCGGACAGACCTGCTCCAGAGTAGGGGTTGCTAAGAATATCTGGAGATAAACTGGCCACCAGTTCCCTTGGAACGTACAATGTCCAAACTCTGGCCACTGAAGCAAGTTGGCTATCCTCCTCGAGGAATTGAGAAACATTAAATGGGATATCATAGGCCTTTGCAAAGTTAGAAGAACACTTAGACTGCTTCAAGCTCTATGTGTCCAGACATTTTGACTTACCGGTATGTAGGCCTACCTTGCATTTTGCTCTTTATCACTCCATAAACTTTGGGAGAAACGCTTGTTACAGGCATTTATGTCGTTTGTCTCCATCATACACGTAAACAAAAATGAAGTTAAGCTGATAGAACGATAATTACTGGGGGAATATTTATTTAGCTTTTATTTATCTATTTAGTATTATTATTATTATTTTGTTATGATAGTTACCAGTACATTTGGTAGTTAACATTATTTAGGCACAGTGCCGCACTGCACAGTACTGTCTTAGTATAAAGTTGAGCTACCATAATGAATTTTAAGTATAATCTCTTAGTTCTTGTATTACTCACGGGGAAATCTTATCCGGTCCAGGTGACTTACTAGATTTGAGTTTATACTATCTAGCACGTCTCTTGCAGTTATTACAATGTCATTTGAGTTTATACTATCTAGCACGTCTCTTGCAGTTATTACAATGTCATTTACAGCATCAGAATTATTTATTAGAGCAGGTATGTCATGGGGAACGGAATTTTGATTTTCTGATGTAAATACTGTCGCAAAATATTGATCGAGTGTGTTACTCATTTGAACTTAGTCATCAACATCACTCCATTATCATTAGTTACTGGTTCGATTTGAGAGGATATTACTTTTTTGCCGCCGATAAATCCATACAAAATTTTAGGCTATGACTTGCTTAACTTTGCAATACATGATTCCAGGTTTTCCTTAATCAATTTAATTCGTTTTTTGGCTTTTCGATGTAAGGCAATACAGTGTGATTCGCAATTTATCCTGCTATAATTGTCAATGGAAGTTTTCTTAGCATTATACACTTACACTCTTTGATTTCCTTGTTCCACCATTTTGGCTTACGGTTTCAGTTCGAGTGCCTGTTTTTAATTGTTATGCAGGATATTACATTATTATCAACAGTGCATCAGAAAATAAGTCCCAGATTGTATTAATATCGTCAAGATCAGTAATGAAGCTCAAAACTGTTTGATCAACTTTAGCTGTAAGTTTGCAAATATATGCCCTTTTCAAGTCAGGTATTTTTTCGTGGCTCTCATTATATTTACTGTCGGTGAATTATAATATAAGTAACACCCCGTTCTTAACATTAAGGGCATGTTTCTAGTTTGTTTCCTACTCCTCCAGCAATCTTAAAATTTCAACCCCTTGACCCCCTTTCAAGATAAATTTGTACATTTTTCGGTAGAAAAATGTCTCGGCCGAAGGCCGATTACTCTTAAATTACAGGCTCGCTATCGCTCGCCAGGATAAAATCGACACCTAAATGGCACGAAAGGTCTTAAAATTGACAGAATGGGGCGGATATTCTTAAAAATCACCAAACTAATGGGGCAAACGTCTTAAAATCTCAAAAGCAATGGGGCGAGAAACATAGGGAGAAAGGGGTCAAGTAAAAAGTCCCTCAAGTGGAAATCTCCCCTTAACCATCAATTACAACCCCCAATGTACCTGAATAAACTAATGAAAGCATAGACTATTTAAAGGTGACTTTGCGATGTTAATTCGTACTAACAAATTCATCAGCTACTGCTACTTAGTTTACTAAGTCATCCGGTGTTACAAAGATTAGATCAAGGAAGTCATAACCTCCTGTTGGCGATTCAACAAATTGGAAGAGAGAGAGAGAGAGAGAGAGAGAGAGAGAGAGAGAGAGAGAGAGAGAGAGAGAGAGGAGAGAGAGAGAGAGAGAGAGAGAGAGAGAGAGAGAGAGAGAGAGAGAGAGAGAGAGAGAGAGAGAGAGAGAGAGAGAGAGAGAGAGAGAGAGAGAGAGAGAGAGAGAGAGAGAGAGAGAGAGAGAGAGAGAGAGAGAGAGAGAGAGAGAGAGAGAGAGAGAGAGAGAGCTACACAGACCACACAGACCTAGAGAGAGAGATGGATGTGAGAAAGGAAGTGTGGGAGGTTCTGGAAGAGGTGATGGATGAAGGAATCTGAAAGGAGAATGATTTACAAATAGCAAGCACTATCTCAAAAGCCTTGCGATCCTTTTCTGGTAGACGCTTGAGAGGAGACAAAGGTAGATTGTTTAAAAATAAATTGTTTGCAATACGATGAAGCATATTTTTTAACTATATTATAAAACATAAAGAACAAACTTATGAGCGAAGTTTGTTCCTGATTGAACACATAGTTTACGTGAAGAGAAAGTTTCCATATACTGCTATTAAGGGGAGGCAGACCGTTTTTCGAGTCTTCCTCCTCCCTCATTTTAAGCCCCATTTGTTTCGAGATTGGCCCATTAGTTTGGCGATTTTAACACATTTCGCCCCATTTCGATGACATTTTTAAGACCTTTCGTGCCATTTAGGTGTCGATTATTTCCTAGCGAGCGATAGCGAGCCTGAAATGTGAAGAAGAACCGGCCTTTGGCCGGGTAATTTTTCTACCGAAAAATGTACAAATTTATGTTGAAGGGGGGTCTAGGGGGTGTTTTTCTAAGTTTGATGGAGGTCTAGCGAGAAAACAAAGGAATACATGAATACATGAATACATGAATTAATAGAAGAATAAACGGTCTGTCTCCCCTTAAACCTGATTCACTTAAAAATTAATGACATGGATGGGAGTTGCATTCAAGATTAGGTTATAATCAATGAGCTGGCCTCATAATTTAAGAGTTCTTATTAATTTCACCATAACACCAAACACCTCCAATGAAATTAATGAAAGCATATATGTGATCCACCAGGATTCGAACCTGGGTTATCACACACAGATTTTTAGACACCTTAACCATTACACCACTACAATTTAAGATCAAACTTATAGTACTTCCGTGACCATGAATCTCCTGTCTCCCAAGGCGGTAGTATATACATGGTAACTTTATCGTATTTGTTTGTGTTTTTGTCTTTAATTATTATTATTATTATTTTTTAATCTAAGCAAAGGATGTCCAATGTCGGCTCTATTTCTGTCCTACACACTCTATTTCTGTCCTACACACTCTATTCCTGTCCTACACACTCTATTTCTGTCCTACACACTCTATTTCTGTCCTACACACTCTATTTCTGTCCTACACACTCTATTTCTGTCGTACACACTCTATTTCTGTCCTACACACTCTATTCCTGTCCTACACACTCTATTTCTGTCCTACACACTCTATTTCTGTCCTACACACTCTATTCCTGTCCTACACACTCTATTTCTGTCCTACACACTCTATTTCTGTCCTACACACTCTATTTCTGTCCTACACACACTATTCCTGTCCTACACACTCTATTTCTGTCCTACACACACTATTCCTGTCCTACACACTCTATTTCTGTCCTACACACTCTATTTCTGTCCTACACACTCTATTTCTGTCGTACACACTCTATTCCTGTCCTACACACTATTCCTGTCCTACACACTCTATTTCTGTCCTACACACTCTATTCCTGTCCTACACACTATTCCTGTCCTACACACTCTATTTCTGTCCTACACACACTATTCCTGTCCTACACACTCTATTTCTGTCCTACACACTCTATTTCTGTCCTACACACTCTATTTCTGTCCTACACACACTATTCCTGTCCTACACACTCTATTTCTGTCCTACACACTCTATTTCTGTCCTACACACTCTATTTCTGTCCTACACACTCTATTTCTAATGGGAAATGTCCAGCAAGTGATCAAGGGTTCCCGGACATCTCAACCAGTAGACCATTTCAACCAGTGCCAAATCAACCAAGACCAACCAAACCAGTGCCAAAATATAGTACTAACCTGGCCTAACCTGGCCTAACTTAACCTAACCTAACCGTATTGGTTGATTTGGTACTGGTTGAGAGCTACTGGTTGAAATGGTATACTGGTTGAGTTGTCCGGTCACCGTAATCAAGACATATCAATAATATAGCCTATCGGTATAGATACGTATTGCGTCTCCCATACCAAACACTTAAATGGGAAAACAAATTATCTGTGTGCAAGTCATTTATACCAAACACTTTGCTAGTGACGTAATCTCCAATTGACCCCTTCTGTACCGGCGACGTGTTTATAATATTTGTCTAGCTTTATTTAGACGATTTTGTGCAGTTTAAAAAGGATCTGTGGTTGTAAAAAGGGTTAAGTGAGATAGTTCAAAGCCTGTCAATTGCTGGAGGCCCTTCTTAAGGGGAGGTTTTTAGTTTGGTCTCTAGATATCCATCAAGCTTAAGATTACACCCCTTTGAGCCCCTTTCAAGATCAATTTGTACATTTTTCGGTAGAAAAATGTCCCGGCTGAAAGCCGGTTCCTCTTAAATTACAGGCTCGCTATCGCTCGCCAGGATAAAATCGACACCTAAATGGCACGAAAGGTCTTAAAATTGACAGAAATGGGTCGAAGGTTCTTAAAATCGTCAAAATAATGGGGCGAACGTCTTCAAATTCGAAAAGCAATGGGGCTAAACATGAGGGAGGAGAAAGGAGTCAAGAAAAAAAAATCCCTCAAGTGGAAATCTCCCCTGAAATTGAATCTACTAATCTAATAGTAGCCAGAAGAAGGCAAATAGACGTAGTGATAGAGAACAGCTTAAGGGAAGGTATTTAGTTTGTTCCTTAGACCTCCAGCAAGTTTAAAATTACACCTCCTTGAGTCCCTTTCAAGATTAATTTGTACATTTTTCGGTAGAAAAATGTCCCGGCCGAAGGCCGTTTCCTCTTAAGTTACAGGCTCGCTATCGCTCGCCAGGATAAAATCGACACCTGAATGGCACGAAAGGTCTTAAAATGGGGTGAAAGTTCTTAAAATCGCCAAACTAACGGGGCAAACATCTTAAAATCTCAAAAGCAATGGGGCTAGACATGAGAGAGAAAGGGGTCAAGAAAAAAGTCCCTCAAGTGGATACCTCCCCTTAATCATCATGGTCAAGATGCAAACTGTCATTCCTGATTCAACTTTAGTGATATATATATATATATATTTTTTTTTTTTTTTTTTTTTTTTTTTAATAGTTTCGCCGATGACTGCCACGATAGTTCTAGTGGTTGCCGCTAACCTGGACTAGTATTACTAGAATGCCGTGTAATCTGGCTTTTGTTGAAGGGGAGACTGGCCTTTTGTTGTTAGGTCTATTAATTCATTTATTCATATATTTTTTTTTTAAGTTTCCTCCCTAGACCTCCATCAGGCTTAGAAAAACACCCCCTATACTCCCCTTCAGGATAAATTTGTACATTTTTCGGTAGAAAAATGTCCCGGCCAAAGGCCGATTCCCCTAAAATTACAGGCTCGCTATCGCTCGCCAGGAAATAATAGACACCTAAATGGCACGAAAGGTCTTAAAATTGACAACGAAATGGGGCGAAAGGTGTTAAAACCGCCAAACTAATGGGCCGAACGTCTTATAATCTCAAAACTAGTGGGGCTAAACATTAGGGACGTTGGTAATAATTAGCACGAAAGGTCTAAATATTGACGAAGACATGGGGCGAAAGGTCTTAAAATCGACTAACTAATGAGGCAAACATCTTAACATCTGAAAAGTAATGGGGCTAAACGTGAGGGAGAAAGTGGTCCAGAAAACCGGCCCATCCCCCCTTAAAGGTCGATTTAATTAGTAACAGGATGAGAAGGCTAAGAATGCTGAAATAAGAGCTTAGAAAAGGGGAGGTTTCCACTTGAGGGACTTTTTGCTTGACCCCTTTCTCCCTCATGTCTAGCCCCATTGCTTTTGAGATGTTAAGACGTTCGCCCCTTTAGTTTGGCGATTTTAAGACCATTCGTGTCACTTAGGTGTCGATTTTTTCCTGGCGAGCGTTAGCGAGCCTCTAATTTAAGGGGAACCGGCCTTCGGCCGGGAAATTTTTCTACCGAAAAATGTACAAATTTATCTTGAAAGGGGGTCTAGGGGGAGTAATTTTAAGCTTGATGGAAGTCTAAGGAATCAACTAAAAACCTCTCCTCTTAAAAGGGAGCTCAGATGTGGTGAACAGGATGCAGGATGACATAAGAAAATACAAGTTTAGATGGCTTGACAAGAGTGAAGGGTTAGGATAGGCATGACAGGTAAGGGGAGGGGGGGGTGGGAGGGGCAGAGAATGACGGGTGAAGTGACAGACGAGATTGACAGACATGACGGACGTGTTGTATTGAAGGAAAGGCCTGCCATGATGGAAGGGATAGTTTAGGAGGAGCACGGGGGGGGGCTTGACACGCAATTTATATGCGTCCAGATTTTAAAGTTCACCGGCTACATAGAGGAACAATATGTAATGTATAATTACGGTGGAGTACAATAGCATGGGCGTTTACATTGTTACAAAAAGAAACCCTGTAAATGTTGCTTTCTAGTTGTCATAATAATGGGTTTTGTCTGGAATATACATGGTATTAAGGGGAGGTATTTAGTTTGTTCCCTAGACCTCCATCAAGCTTAAAATTACACCCCCTTGAGTACCTTTCAAGATAAATTTGTACATTTTTCGGTAGAAAAATGTCCCGGCCGAAGGCCGATTCCTCTTAAATTACAGGCTCGCTATCGCTCGCCAGGATAAAATCTACACCTGAATTGCACGAAAGGTCTTAATATGGGGTGAAAGTTCTTAAAATCGCTAAACTAATGGGGCAAACGTTTTATAATATCAAAAGCAATGGGGCTAAACATGAGGGAGAAAGAGGTCAAGCAAAAAATCCCTCAAGTGGAGATCTCCCCTTAAAATGCATTTAAACGAACTTTTCAATGAACAAGGAAGTGACTGAGACAAAAGGGAGCACAAGGAGGAGCGGGAAAGAAAGATACAATTAACCCTCTCAGACATATGACGCGATTTTAAGACTATTGGGGATACTTTAAAGCCTTTGTTACCATCAGGGGTATTTAGAAACCTTTCGTTTAGTTACTTCAACCTCTGCAGTTGTCTTTGAGTTAGCTGTGTTGAGCCTATTGGGGATACTTTAAAGCCTTTGTTACCATCAGGGGTATTTAGAAACCTTTCGTTTAGTTACTTCAACCTCTGCAGTTGTCTTTGAGTTAGCTGTGTTGAGCCTATTGGGGATACTTTAAAGCCTTTATTACCATCAGGGGTATTTAGAAACGTTTAGTTTAGTTACTTCAACCTCTGCAGTTGTCTTTGAGTTAGCTGTGTTGAGCCTATTGGGGATACTTTAAAGCCTTTGTTACCATCAGGGGTATTTAGAAACGTTTAGTTTAGTTACTTCAACCTCTGCAGTTGTCTTTGAGTTAGCTGTGTTGAGCCTATTGGGGATACTTTAAAGCCTTTGTTACCATCAGGGGTATTTAGAAACCTTTCGTTTAGTTACTTCAACCTCTGCAGTTGTCTTTGAGTTAGCTGTGTTGAGCCTATTGGGGATACTTTAAAGCCTTTGTTACCATCAGGGGTATTTAGAAACGTTTAGTTTAGTTACTTCAACCTCTGCAGTTGTCTTTGAGTTAGCTGTGTTGAGCCTATTGGGGATACTTTAAAGCCTTTGTTACCATCAGGGTATTTAGAAAGTTTTAGTTTAGTTACTTCAACCTCTGCAGTTGTCTTTGAGTTAGCTGTGTTGAGCCTATTGGGGATACTTTAAAGCCTTTGTTACCATCAGGGGTATTTAGAAACCTTTAGTTTAGTTACTTCAACCTCTGCAGTTGTCTTTGAGTTAGCTGTGGGCAGAAAACAAATTTTGGAGAGGTAATTATAAGAGTGAGAGAACTCTATTTCTTATTGCTAATCTGGCAACCTCTGCGTCATATGTGCGTGAAAGGGTTAACGAATTGACACGACGATACTGGGAAATTTGACATGAGGCGAGATACCTTCAGAAGTGATAAGTTGAAAATGGAATGACGGGTGAGAACAGGGGCGTGTGGGGAAGAGATGGGGTTGCTGAGTGAAGAAGGTTGAAGAGAGAAGCTAGACAATAGATGGGTGATAGGTGGAATTGCAGACTTACTCGGAAGAGGCGAGAGACGGAGAGGGAAAGGGACTCAGAGAAAAAGGGCAAACAAGAACGAATTGGCATGCAGACAAAAATAAAGGTTACTAACGATGAATGGTTTAAGGGGAGATATCCACTTGAGGGATTTTTTTCCTTGACTCCTTTCTCTCTCATGTTTAGCCCCATTGTTTTCCCAATGTTAAGACGTTCGCCCCAATATTTTGATGATTTTAAGAACTTTCAACCCATTTCTGTCAATTTTAAGACCTTTCGTGCCATTTATGTGTCGATTTTATCCTGGCGAGCGATAGCGAGCCTGTAATTTAAGAGGAACCGGCTTTCAGCCGGGAAATTTTTCTACCAAAAAATGTACAAATTTATCTTGAAAGGGGCTCAAGGGGGTGTAATCATAAGTTTGAAGGATATCTACGGACCAATCTAAAAACCTCCCCTTAAGCGAAGAAGATACTTGAAAAAAAATACATAGAAGTTGTCAGTGATGTAACGAGAAGAACATATAGGTTGAAGATAGTTGACAAAGGTGAGGATAAAACGGGAATTATAGTCTGTTTCTTTGCAACTGACGGTGAATTGCAAAGTTCCCATCAAAATGTCTCAAGAGTTGGTTTGAAGATTGTGTCGTGAAATATGGTGCTAATTATATATATATATATATAAAAATTATATATATATAAAAAAATTATATATATATATATATATTATATATATATATATATATATAATTTTTTTTTTTTTTTCTTTCTATATTCCAACTTACTTCCTCTCGGGCATAGGCTGAGAGCCTTAACATTCACCGCTTTACAATGAACAGTGAAGCCCGTGAGGTCTTGTTCCAGTCTAGGGAGTGAGACATGTGAAGCATGTAGAGTACAACGAGCACCTGCCATCTTGCCTTCACATGAGGCACGGTGCTCACTCATGGCCCGAAACGACCCCATCTCTGAAGCCACCTCGTTCCCGTGCTTCACTGTCTCATCCCCGACACTCGGACTCTCACACTTACACACACACAACGCCACCTGTTGAGCAGATAACTCACCTTGATCTTAATATGATGCAGAGACATATTATTAGGTTCTTATTTTTCCCGTTAGTTATCGATGTATCAGTTGTTAAGGGGAGATATCCACTTGAGGGACTTTTTTCTTGACCCCCTTTCTCCCTCATGTGTAGCCCCATTGCTTTTGAGATTGTAAGACGTTTGCCCCATTAGTTTGGTGATTTTAAGAATTCCGCCCCATTCTGTCAATTTTAAGACCTTTCGTGCCATTTAGGTGTCCGATTTTATCCTGGCGAGCGATAGCGAGTCTGTAATTTAAGAATAACCGGCCTTTGGCCGGGACATATTTCTACCGAAAAATGTACAAATTTATCTTGGAAGGGGTTCAAGGGGGTGAAATTTTAAGATTGCTGGAAGAGTAGGAAACAAACTAAAAACCTCCCCTTAAGGGTTTCAATTTACCGTCAGATGAGATGAAACCGAGTATAGGAGAAGTGGTCGGTTGATAGGTAAAGAGTGATCTAGGCAAGGAAGAATATAACTAGACACGAATAAATGGTCACAGAAGGGATAATGATAGTTGACAGAAGCCAACATGACAGCATAACATCTGATAGGGGAGAGACGAAGACAACATGACAGCATAACATCTGATAGGGGAGAGACGAAGACAACATGATAGCATAACATCTGATAGGGGAGAGACGAAGACAACATGACAGCATAACATCTGATAGGGGAGAGACGAAGACAACATGACAGCATAACATCTGATAGGGGAGAGACGAAGACAACAGATTGAGTTTGGTATGCATACAACTAGGTTAGAATGGCTAGACAGGATAGTCATAAAGATAGTTGACAGAAATACGGGAACTAGGGGAAGGGGCCAATTGACAGGTGAAGTGGTTGTGAGGGGGAGGGGAAAGGTAGGGGAAGGTAGGGGAGGGAGAGTTAGTTGACAGGGGTGGACAGCGTGACGCCAGGCCTTTTGTTGCCGTGTTTGGGAGAATCTGGGTCATGGTTGAATGTCCCTATGCCTACTCCCTCTGTATCACACCCCTATAGTGCCTCTCCCTTTCCACTCACTCTCACTATTCACATTCTCTCTCTCTCTCTCTCTCTCTCTCTCTCTCTCTCTCTCTCTCTCTCTCTCTCTCTCTCTCTCTCTCTCTCTCTCTCTCTCTCTCTCTCTCTCTCTCTCTCTCTCTCTCTCTCTCTCTCTCTCTCTCTCTCTCTCTCTCTCTCTCTCTCTCTCTCTCGCTCTCTCTCTCTCTCTCTCTCTCTCTCTCTCTCTCTCTCTCTCTCTCTCCTACGAATGCAAATATATCATCTCTATTCAAGAAATGGGGTATGCTAGACATAATAAAGTTATGTGGATTCACTAAAGGAGAAGAACCAATATATTCAATACACAGATACAATAAAATAACAAGGTAATTTATACAATCATTAACGGTACAATGGTTTTATTTATACACAATGGTGAAATATGAAACTTAATCATAAATATAAATACAAAATATAATGGTTAGGACATAGACTACATAGATCTGGACAGGACACGAAAATTTAACTTTGCAGTAAGGGACCCAAAATCTTACTGCAAAGTTAAATTTTTGTGCCCAGTCCAGATCTACTGTAGTCTATGTCCTAACCATTATATTTTGTATTATATTAAAGATGCTCCTCTTCTTCCCTGTATTGATGATGCCTTAGAATCCAATCACGGTTCAAAGTGGTTCTCCATCCTTGACCTGATGCTTGGCTATTGGCAGGTCCCCCTATCAGAAAAAGCCAAACCAAAGAGTGCCTTCACCACCAGCAAGGGTCCAACAATTTCCCATGCGGTGTCGCCAACAGTCCTGCAACCTTCTCTCGCCTCATGAACACCACCCTGGCAGGCCTGAACTGGGAAATATGCCTGGCGTACTTGAGATGATATAATTATATTCACCCCCACCTGTGAGGTCCACCTACAACAGATACGACAGGTGCTACAGTACATGAGAGCACAGGTTTACTCTCTAAACCTACAAAGTGCTTCCTAGCCTGTTGAGAGGTCCTCTATCTAGGACATGTTGTTAGTGCCAATGGCATTTCCCTGGACTCCCAGAAGACTGATGCTATCTGCAGTATTCCCCCCCCCCCCCCCTACCCCACCACCACCACCACCAACATCGCCATAAAAGAAGTGTGATAATTCCTTGGAATGACTAGTTACTGCTGTTGTTTCATGAAGGGCTTCTCTGCCATCTTCGCCCAAACCCCCCCCCCCCCCCCTTCACTCTCTTACCCATAAAGGACAACCCTTCCAGTTGGGCCCCACAGAACAGCAAGCCATGGACCAACTAAAAAATATTCTCGCTAAACCCCCCCCCCCCCCGTCGTAACCTTCCCAGATTTTTCTAAGTCGTTTCGAGCTTACACCAATGCAAATTTAGTCAGCCTAGGAGCTGTCGTCTCCCAAGTCAATAGATCAGTAGAAAATATTATCTCCTGCTCCAGTCAAAGCCTCACAGAGTCTGAAAAGAGTTACCCCGTACACAAAATGGAATGCCTGGGCCCCATATTTGGTTAGAAGAGTTCAATTATATGGTGCAAAATCATTCTGGCACACTCCATATTAATGCCAATGGCCTCTCCCGTGCCCCCATAACCCCCACACCCCAGCAGGCTGCCTACACACTTTAAAGGCCAATTAATGAACCTAGGCGACCAGGTGTCCACCAACGACGGCCGCATCAACCTCCCGCTCATTCAGTGGTAAGCTGTCATATCCCTCCTTTACGGTTGTCCTGGCACCCATCTTGGGGAGAGATGCCTTTTCCAAAGAGGCGGTTATGGACCCCTGCTGCAACCGAGATGGCCACTGAGGTAATAAAGAGTTGTCACGGTTGTTCCTTTGATTTGAGAATTTTAATTTCTTCCTTCTTTGTGCTTCCCACTATATACAAGTTAGTTGGCTCATTATAGGTGTTTTCTATGTACTTTGCAATACTAGTGCATTTGATCTTGATGCAGTGAATAGCTGCCTCCCTATTGATGGTGTTAAAGGCATTTGTAGCATCCACTAGCAAAACCGCTTCACAATCTTTCTCATCATACATCTTCCCCATTGCATGTATTGCTGCTTCTCCGGCTTGCTGTCCTGCACATACTTGTAAGTTGTCAACTGCTCTTTGTACATCTTTTCCAAATACCAACATGATTGCTTTTCCTATAAACCGTCTAAGAAATTCCCCAACACCTACTGGTCTAACTCTTGAATTCTTACTTAGTGGAATCAGGTGACATGCTGTCAGAGCTTCTATGTTCACGCATTGTGATGATGCAAGTTTCTTTGCAAGCATTGCTAATGTTTCACAAAGGTCACTCGTGGCTGAACCAAACTTGTTTTGACTTGGGAAGATTCTCCAAGTCTTAGAATCTACACCTGATGGACCTGCCCCTCCCTGTGTTTTCAGTGCCTTTCTCCATATGAGGTCTCCAGTTATATTCTTATATATCACAGGGTCTGGAACATATTCCCCTTTTAGTTTGGCCTCATCATTGGCTGGTGTTGCTTCTGGGTGTTTCTCCTTGAGCAGGTTCAAGATGTCTTGATTCACTTCAAGCATCCCACTTGAGGCTTCCCCAGAGACTATTCTGACTGCCTGTGCCACTTTACCAATCCTCATGCTATATCCCACTGATCGTGCCATATCATCTGGTTTACTCTTCCTACGTTGTTTTGTTTTCAGTCTTGCTGGATTGCTCTTACTTGGCTAAGAATTTTGTCTAACTCCCTGTTTTTCCACACTCCATGCCTTGTTTCAGTGCTTTTATGTTCTCATTCAGTTTTGTCTTTGGTCTTTTTCTTTGAAGCAACAACTGAGGAATAAAAGAAGCTATCTTGATTGCCACGTGTGCCAGAGGGGCATCCTGAACGTAACATAGGATGGTATGTCTGAGTTCCTCCAGCATGTTTTTTGCGGCGTCACAAATCGGTAGTTCAAACTTATTGTGTTGCCATTGTATCACTTCTGTATATTATATTTCATTCACGATTGCTGTGAGTCTGTCACCAGAGTGTTCCATCCATTCACCACCATTCTTGTTTACATTACGAAGTCGTTCGTTCTGTTCACTAATTTCGATAGTCTTCCTCTCCGTTTTCATTATTTTGTTCCCCACCTCTGTTAACTTCCGAATTATTGATTCCTGCATTTTCATATGCAGGCTGTAGATGTTGATTGTTATTACCTGCATTATCTCTAGCAGGGTTTGCTTGTACATCCCCATTAACTAGAATGTCTATTTCAAGGTTCAGTTGTATCGCATCATTCACTGTGTTTCGTCCTTCGCTGGGATTATTCCTCCCTGGGACAGAGTTAATGCCATCTTGTCTTATTACCTTAATTTTCTACCTATGCCCTAATACTCAATCTATTTATCCTTACTTCCTAAGGAACGAGCCTCTGCCCGATACAGGTGAAAATATAAACATCCTATGAGTAGCATTAGAAATAACTAAAGTAAGAGTATTTAAATCACAAATTATAATGCAAAATTACAGAAAATCAGGCTATGGTACAAGAAAGTGATTGAAACAAAAATAATAATGAAAATAATATTGTATAACTATATACACATATATAAAGAGAAGATATAGTGAAACATAATGCAAGGGAATTATAAATAACTTTTAAATAAATTATAAATAAATGAAAAGGGGAAGCAACCAAGCTTGGCACGTGACTTTTAGTATGTTAGAAATCAAATTATACTAAAATACATGTATAACTATGCAAGGAGTCTAAACACGTTATTCGATAATTAAATGAAAAAATAACAAATAAATAAACGTAGTGTTGAAGAAAAAAACGAAAATAAGAATAAAACTCTATTAACACGAGTATTGTAGTGAGAACATAATAAACTGCTAAACAAATAAAAAGACCCGTGTCGAAATAGTGCTAAGGATTAAAGAAGGATGATTAGGACCATTAGTCCTGGTATCAGTACGCACCCATCATACTCATCATAACAGCTGAGCAAATTATACCTTATGTTAAATAGTCTACTTAGTTACTAGTTTATTAGATACAAACTCTCGCATTAAATATACCACTTCCAGTCCGATATAAGCAATTTAATGTACCCAACACCTGCACAAAACCTTATGCTGTCAATTGTATTTATTTAGTATATTATTTATGTATTTTATTGTATTTTATTTTCTATTATTTATTTTGTATTTTATTTATTTATTTATATATAACGAGTACCCTCCTGCCAGAGATATGGCTGGCCTGTACTGACCAACCGCAGGGCATGTGTCTTACGATCAGTAGTGTTCATATTAATTCACTCTTTCTTATTCTCTGCAATATCACCCTACCTGACCAACCAACCCTTTTTTCTCTCTCTCTCTCTCTCTCTCTCTCTCTCTCTCTCTCTCTCTCTCTCTCTCTCTCAGGGTAGGGAGAGAGCATTTTTCTTTTCTTTCCTTTCCTTCATCTTTCCTTTTCTATCGGATTTGCCATCTCTACTAGAATTAAAATCCTGACCACTTCGTTTGGATAGTAAGGTCTGTGTGGCCAATGTATATGTGTAATTATATGTAAATCTCTCTCTCTCTCTCTCGCTCTCAATAACACACACACACACACACACACACACACACACACACACACACACACACAAGGTAGCTAACCTATGGGGTCTTGCGAAATATGCTCAAGGTTTACGGGCTATGGGTGGCCAGGGCAGATTTACTCAAGGTGATCAAGGTAGTGGTGGTTAAGAGGTAGGCAGTGGGGGGCCAAGGTGACATGACCATAACTTAGGCTGGCTAGAATAGGGTAGGGTAACATGACTATAGGGTGTAGGGTAGGGTAACATGACTATAGGGTGTAGGGTAACATGACTATAGGGTGTAGGGTAACATGACTATAGGGTGTAGGGTAGGGTAACATGACTATAGGGTGTAGGGTAGGGTAACATGACTATAGGGTGTAGGGTAGGGTAGGGTAACATGACTATAGGGTGTAGGGTAGGGTAACATGACTATATAGGGTGTAGGGTAACATGACTATAGGGTGTAGGCCCTGTAGGGTAACATAACTATAGGGTGTAGGGTAACATAACTATAGGGTGTAGGGTAGGGTAACATAACTATAGGGTGTAGGGTAACCTGACTATAGGGTGTAGGGTAACATAACTATAGGGTGTAGGGTAGGGTAACATAACTATAGGGTGTAGGGTAACATGACTATAGGGTGTAGGGTAGGGTAACATGACTATAGGGTGTAGGGTAGGGTAACATGACTATAGGGTGTAGGGTAGGGTAACATGACTATAGGGGTAGGGTAGGTAACATGACTATAGGGTGTAGGGTTCGGGTAACATGACTATAGGGTGTAGGGTAGGGTAACATGACTATAGGGTGTAGGGTAGGGTAACATGACTATATAGGGTGTACGGTAACATGACTATAGGGTGTAGGGTAGGGTAACATGACTATAGGGTGTAGGGTAGGGTAACATGACTATAGGGTGTAGGGTAACATGACTAGGGTGTAGGGTAGGGTAACATGACTATAGGGTGTAGGGTAACATGACTGTAGGGTGTAGGGTAGGGTAACATGACTATAGGGTGTAGGGTAGGGTAACATGACTATAGGGTGTAGGGTAACATGACTATAGGGTGTAGGGTAGGGTAACATGACTATAGGGTGTAGGGTAGGGTAACATGACTATAGGGTGTAGGGTAACATGACTATATAGGGTGTAGGGTAACATGACTATAGGGTGTAGGGTAGGGTAACATGACTATAGGGTGTAGGGTAGGGTAACATGACTATAGGGTGTAGGGTAGGGTAACATGGCTATAGGGTGTAGGGTAGGGTAACATGACTATAGGGTGTAGGGTAACATGACTATAGGGTGTAGGGTAGGGTAACATGACTATAGGGTGTAGGGTAGGGTAACATGACTATAGGGTGTAGGGTAACATGACTATAGGGTGTAGGGTAGGGTAACATGACTATAGGGTGTAGGGTAGGGTAACATGACTATAGGGTGTAGGGTAACATGACTATAGGGTGTAGGGTAGGGTAACATGACTATAGGGTGTAGGGTAGGGTAACATGACTATAGGGTGTAGGGTAGGGTAACATGACTATAGGGTGTAGGGTAACATGACTATAGGGTGTAGGGTAGGGTAACATGACTATAGGGTGTAGGGTAACATGACTATAGGGTGTAGGGTAACATGACTATAGGGTGTAGGGTAGGGTAACATGACTATAGGGTGTAGGGTAGGGTAACATGACTATAGGGTGTAGGGTAACACAACTATAGGGTGTAGGGTAACATAACTATAGGGTGTAGGGTAGGGTAACATAACTATAGGGTGTAGGGTAACATGACTATAGGGTGTAGGGTAACATAACTATAGGGTGTAGGGTAGGGTAACATAACTATAGGGTGTAGGGTAACATGACTATAGGGTGTAGGGTAGGGTAACATGACTATAGGGTGTAGGGTAGGGTAACATGACTATAGGGTGTAGGGTAGGGTAACATGACTATAGGGTGTAGGGTAACATGACTATAGGGTGTAGGGTAGGGTAACATGACTATAGGGTGTAGGGTAGGGTAACATGACTATAGGGTGTAGGGTAGGGTAACATAACTATAGGGTGTAGGGTAGGGTAACATGACTATAGGGTGTAGGGTAACATAACTATAGGGTGTAGGGTAGGGTAACATAACTATAGGGTGTAGGGTAACATAACTATAGGGTGTAGGGTAGGGTAACATAACTATAGGGTGTAGGGTAGGGTAACATAACTATAGGGTGTAGGGTAACATAACTATAGGGTGTAGGGTAGGGTAACATAACTATAGGGTGTAGGGTAGGGTAACATAACTATAGGGTGTAGGGTAACATAACTATAGGGTGTAGGGTAACATAACTATAGGGTGTAGGGTAGGGTAACATAACTATAGGGTGTAGGGTAACATGACTATAGGGTGTAGGGTAACATAACTATAGGGTGTAGGGTAACATAACTATAGGGTGTAGGGTAGGGTAACATAACTATAGGGTGTAGGGTAGGGTAACATAACTATAGGGTGTAGGGTAACATAACTATAGGGTGTAGGGTAACATAACTATAGGGTGTAGGGTAACATAACTATAGGGTGTAGGGTAACATAACTATAGGGTGTAGGGTAACATGACTATAGGGTGTAGGGTAACATGACTATAGGGTGTAGGGTAGGGTAACATGACTATAGGGTGTAGGGTAGGGTAACATGACTATAGGGTGTAGGGTAGGGTAACATGACTATAGGGTGTAGGGTAGGGTAACATGACTATAGGGTGTAGGGTAGGGTAACATGACTATATAGGGTGTAGGGTAACATGACTATAGGGTGTAGGGTAGGGTAACATGACTATAGGGTGTAGGGTAGGGTAACATGACTATAGGGTGTAGGGTAGAGTAACATAACTATAGGGTGTAGGGTAACATGACTATAGGGTGTAGGGTAACATGACTATAGGGTGTAGGGTAGGGTAACATGACTATAGGGTGTAGGGTAACATGACTATAGGGTGTAGGGTAGGGTAACATGACTATTGGGTGTAGGGTAGGGTAACATGACTAGGGTGTAGGGTAACATGACTATAGGGTGTAGGGTAACATAACTATAGGGTGTAGGGTAGGGTAACATGACTATAGGGTGTAGGGTAACATGACTATAGGGTGTAGGGTAACATGACTATAGGGTGTAGGGTAACATAACTATAGGGTGTAGGGTAGGGTAACATGACTATAGGGTGTAGGGTAGGGTAACATGACTATAGGGTGTAGGGTAACATAACTATAGGGTGTAGGGTAGGGTAACATGACTATAGGGTGTAGGGTGGGGTAACATGACTATAGGGTGTAGGGTAACATGACTATAGGGTGTAGGGTAGGGTAACATGACTATAGGGTGTAGGGTAGGGTAACATGACTATAGGGTGTAGGGTAGGGTAACATGACTATAGGGTGTAGGGTAGGGTAACATGACTATAGGGTGTAGGGTAGGGTAACATGACTATAGGGTGTAGGGTAACATGACTATAGGGTGTAGGGTAACATTACTATAGGGTGTAGGGTAGGGTAACATGACTATAGGGTGTAGGGTAGGGTAACATGACTATAGGGTGTAGGGTAGGGTAACATAACTATAGGGTGTAGGGTAACATGACTATAGGGTGTAGGGTAGGGTAACATGACTATAGGGTGTAGGGTAGGGTAACATAACTATAGGGTGTAGGGTAGGGTAACATGACTATAGGGTGTAGGGTAGGGTAACATGACTATAGGGTGTAGGGTAGGGTAACATGACTATAGGGTGTAGGGTAACATAACTATAGGTGTAGGGTAGGGTAACATGACTATAGGGTGTAGGGTAGGGTAACATGACTATAGGGTGTAGGGTAGGGTAACATGACTATAGGGTGTAGGGTAGGGTAAACATGACTATAGGGTGTAGGGTAGGGTAACATGACTATAGGGTGTAGGGTAGGGTAACATGACTATAGGGTGTAGGGTAACATGACTATAGGGTGTAGGGTAACATTACTATAGGGTGTAGGGTAACATGACTATAGGGTGTAGGGTAGGGTAACATGACTATAGGGTGTAGGGTAGGGTAACATAACTATAGGGTGTAGGGTAACATGACTATAGGGTGTAGGGTAGGGTAACATGACTATAGGGTGTAGGGTAGGGTAACATAACTATAGGGTGTAGGGTAGGGTAACATGACTATAGGGTGTAGGGTAGGGTAACATGACTATAGGGTGTAGGGTAGGGTAACATGACTATAGGGTGTAGGGTATCATGACTATAGGGTGTAGGGTAGGGTAACATGACTATAGGGTGTAGGGTAGGGTAACATGACTATAGGGTGTAGGGTAGGGTAACATGAATATAGGGTGTAGGGTAACATGATTATATGGTGTAGGGTAGGGTAACATGACTATAGGGTGTAGGGTAACATGACTATAGGGTGTAGGGTAGGGTAACATGACTATAGGGTGTAGGGTAACATGACTATAGGGTGTAGGGTAGGGTAACATGATTATAGGGTGTAGGGTAGGGTAACATGACTATAGGGTGTAGGGTAGGGTAACATGATTATAGGGTGTAGGGTAACATGACTATAGGTGTAGGGTAGGGTAACATGACTATAGGGTGTAGGGTGTAGGGTAACATGTCTATAGGTGTAGGGTAGGGTAACATGACTATAGGGTGTAGGGTAGGGTAACATGACTATAGGGTGTAGGGTAGGGTAACATGAGTATAGGGTGTAGGGTAACATGACTATAGGGTGAAGGGAAGGGGTAACATGACTATAGGGTGTAGGGTAACATGACTATAGGGTGTAGGGTAGGGTACATGACTATAGGGTGTAGGGTAGGGTAAACATGACTATAGGGTGTAGGGTAGAGTAACATGACTATAGGGTGTAGGGTAACATGACTATAGGGTGTAGGGTAGGGTAACATGACCATAGGGTGTAGGGTAGAGTCACATGACTATAGGGTGTAGGGTAGGGTAACATGACT
The DNA here is from genome assembly GCA_032716605.1 of Paralithodes platypus. Lineage (NCBI taxonomy): Eukaryota > Metazoa > Arthropoda > Malacostraca > Decapoda > Lithodidae > Paralithodes > Paralithodes platypus. The sequence goes on from CM064494.1 coordinate 8,826,958, forward strand.
ATAGGGTGTAGGGTAACATAACTATAGGGTGTAGGGTAGGGTAACATGACTATAGGGTGTAGGGTAGGGTAACATGACTATAGGGTGTAGGGTAACATGACTATAGGGTGTAGTACAAAGGAGTACAAAGGAAATCAAGCAACAACAGATCTAGTGACCCTTCTAGGTTGCTTGTCCTCCAAAACACTGAGGATCAAGTGTCCAAACAGTGGTTTAGAGTGGGTAAGGGAACATTGGAAAGGGAACTACTGCCCTGCCACTAACGTGGCAGGACTAGGAAGTTAGTAGGGGACATAGGGGTTAGTAACTGAGGGGAGGATAAAGTTATTCATTTACAAACGCAGTCAGTCGCGGGTTTGATGCGAGATATTTGTCTAGGCGGAATTTACATGAATCAACGGTGCTGCAGTCTATAACGTCTCGGGGAAGCCCATTCCACAAGTTGACAACTCGATTGAAGAAGAAATTCTTAGATTCGTGCGAGTTAAAAGATTTACCAATAATTTTGCAACCGTTTTCCCCGCGTGTAATTAGATTGGTCGATAGTGAAGTACTTACTACAGTTCATATTGTCGATGCCTTTGATGATTTTGAACACTTGAATTAAGTCGCCTCTTAATCTGCGCTGGGTTAAAGGAAATAGATTTAATTCTCTAAGACGCTCTTCGTATGGTTTGTTCTTTAGGCTAGGTATCATTTTGGTAACTCTACGTTGAACTCGTTCTAGCTTGTTTATATCTTTTTGGTAATAAGGGCACCAGGATTGAACGCAGTATTCCAGAAGAGGGCGGACTAAGGAATTGTAAAGGGTTAGGATAACTTCTTTGGATTTATGCTCAAATGACCTGCCTATAAAGCCAATTATTTTGTTTGCCTTCTTAACAACTTCTGAACATTGTTGACTCGGTTTTAGGTTACTCGATATTGTTACTCCCAGATCAGTTTCTCTGTTTACATTCTTAAGCTGAGTGCCATTCATCGAATAGTTTGCTTTCTCATTTAGGTATCCGACATGTAGTACTTTACATTTATCCGCATTGAAACTCATTTGCCAAATTTGGGCCCAACATGACAATTTATCTAGATTGTGTTGCATATCGTCAACTTGTTCTTTTGAGAGTACGCTATTTGCAATTTTTGTATCGTCAGCAAATTTTGAGATTGTGCAGGTGAGACCCTCATCTATGTCGTTGATGTAAATTAGAAAGAGAATTGGTCCTAGTACCGATCCCTGGGGTACCCCGCTACTTACATTGGTCCATTTAGATGCCTTACCGTTTATGACTACCCTTTGCTTTCTGTAGGGTAGGGTAACATGACTATAGGGTGTAGGGTAGGGTAACATGACTATAGGGTGTAGGGTAGGGTAACATGACTATAGGGTGTAGGGTAGGGTAACATAACTATAGGGTGTAGGGTAGGGTAACATGACTATAGGGTGTAGGGTAACATGACTATAGGGTGTAGGGTAACATGACTATAGGGTGTAGGGTAACATTACTATAGGGTGTAGGGTAACATGACTATAGGGTGTAGGGTAGGGTAACATGACTATAGGGTGTAGGGTAGGGTAACATAACTATAGGGTGTAGGGTAACATGACTATAGGGTGTAGGGTAGGGTAACATGACTATAGGGTGTAGGGTAGGGTAACATGACTATAGGGTGTAGGGTAGGGTAACATGACTATAGGGTGTAGGGTAGGGTAACATGACTATAGGGTGTAGGGTAACATAACTATAGGGTGTAGGGTAGGGTAACATGACTATAGGGTGTAGGGTAGGGTAACATGACTATAGGGTGTAGGGTAGGGTAACATGACTATAGGGTGTAGGGTAGGGTAACATGACTATAGGGTGTAGGGTAGGGTAACATGACTATAGGGTGTAGGGTAACATGACTATAGGGTGTAGGGTAACATTACTATAGGGTGTAGGGTAACATGACTATAGGGTGTAGGGTAACATGACTATAGGGTGTAGGGTAGGGTAACATGACCATAGGGTGTAGGGTAACATGACTATAGGGTGTAGGGTAGAGTAACATGACTATAGGGTGTAGGGTAACATGACTATAGGGTGTAGGGTAGGGTAACATGACCATAGGGTGTAGGGTAGAGTCACATGACTATAGGGTGTAGGGTAGGGTAACATGACTATAGGGTGTAGGGTAGGGTAACATAACTATAGGGTGTAGGGTAGGGTAACATGACTATAGGGTGTAGGGTAGGGTAACATGACTATAGGGTGTAGGGTAGGGTAACATGACTATAGGGTGTAGGGTAGGGTAACATGACTATAGGGTGTAGGGTAGGGTAACATGACTATAGGGTGTAGGGTAGGGTAACATGACTATAGGGTGTAGGGTAGGGTAACATGAATATAGGGTGTAGGGTAACATGATTATATGGTGTAGGGTAGGGTAACATGACTATAGGGTGTAGGGTAACATGACTATAGGGTGTAGGGTAGGGTAACATGATTATAGGGTGTAGGGTAGGGTAACATGACTATAGGGTGTAGGGTAGGGTAACATGATTATAGGGTGTAGGGTAGAGTAACATGACTATAGGGTGTAGGGTAACATGACTATAGGGTGTAGGGTAGGGTAACATGACTATAGGGTGTAGGGTAGGGTAACATGATTATAGGGTGTAGGGTAACATGTCTATAGGGTGTAGGGTAGGGTAACATGAATATAGGATGTAGGGTAGGGTAACATGATTATAGGGTGTAGGGTAGAGTAACATGACTATAGGGTGTAGGGTAGTGAAACATGACTATGGGGTGTAGGGTAGGATAACATGTCTATAGGGTGTAGGGTAGGGTAACATGACTATAGGGTGTAGGGTAACATGACTATAGGGTGTAGGGTAGGGTAACATGACTATAGGGTGTAGGGTAGGGTAACATGACTATAGGGTGTAGGGTAGAGTAACATGACTATAGGGTGTAGGGTAACATGACTATAGGGTGTAGGGTAGGGTAACATGACCATAGGGTGTAGGGTAGAGTCACATGACTATAGGGTGTAGGGTAGGGTAACATGACTATAGGGTGTAGGGTAGGGTAACATAACTATAGGGTGTAGGGTAGGGTAACATGACTATAGGGTGTAGGGTAGGGTAACATGACTATAGGGTGTAGGGTAACATGACTATAGGGTGTAGTACAAAGGAGTACAAAGGAAATCAAGCAACAACAGATCTAGTGACCCTTCTAGGTTGCTTGTCCTCCAAAACACTGAGGATCAAGTGTCCAAACAGTGGTTTAGAGTGGGTAAGGGAACATTGGAAAGGGAACTACTGCCCTGCCACTAACGTGGCAGGACTAGGAAGTTAGTAGGGGACATAGGGGTTAGTAACTGAGGGGAGGATAAAGTTATTCATTTACAAACGCAGTCAGTCGCGGGTTTGATGCGAGATATTTGTCTAGGCGGAATTTACATGAATCAACGGTGCTGCAGTCTATAACGTCTCGGGGAAGCCCATTCCACAAGTTGACAACTCGATTGAAGAAGAAATTCTTAGATTCGTGCGAGTTAAAAGATTTACCAATAATTTTGCAACCGTTTCCCCGCGTGTAATTAGATTGGTCGATAGTGAAGTACTTACTACAGTTCATATTGTCGATGCCTTTGATGATTTTGAACACTTGAATTAAGTCGCCTCTTAATCTGCGCTGGGTTAAAGGAAATAGATTTAATTCTCTAAGACGCTCTTCGTATGGTTTGTTCTTTAGGCTAGGTATCATTTTGGTAACTCTACGTTGAACTCGTTCTAGCTTGTTTATATCTTTTTGGTAATAAGGGCACCAGGATTGAACGCAGTATTCCAGAAGAGGGCGGACTAAGGAATTGTAAAGGGTTAGGATAACTTCTTTGGATTTATGCTCAAATGACCTGCCTATAAAGCCAATTATTTTGTTTGCCTTCTTAACAACTTCTGAACATTGTTGACTCGGTTTAGGTTACTCGATATTGTTACTCCCAGATCAGTTTCTCTGTTTACATTCTTAAGCTGAGTGCCATTCATCGAATAGTTTGCTTTCTCATTTAGGTATCCGACATGTAGTACTTATCCGCATTGAAACTCATTTGCCAAATTTGGGCCCAACATGACAATTTATCTAGATTGTGTTGCATATCGTCAACTTGTTCTTTTGAGAGTACGCTATTTGCAATTTTTGTATCGTCAGCAAATTTTGAGATTGTGCAGGTGAGACCCTCATCTATGTCGTTGATGTAAATTAGAAAGAGAATTGGTCCTAGTACCGATCCCTGAGGTACCCCGCTACTTACATTGGTCCATTTAGATGCCTTACCGTTATGACTACCCTTTGCTTTCTGTGTAGGGTAGGGTAACATGACTATAGGGGGTAGGGTAGGGTAACATGACTATAGGGTGTTGGGTAGGGTAACATGACTATAGGGTGTAGGGTAGGGTAACATAACTATAGGGTGTAGGGTAGGGTAACATGACTAGGGTGTAGGGTAACATGACTATAGGGTGTAGGGTAACATGACTATAGGGTAGGGTAACATGACTATAGGGTGTAGGGTAACATGACTATAGGGTGTAGGGTAGGGTAACATGACTATAGGGTGTAGGGTAGGGTAACATGACTATAGGGTGTAGGGTAACATGACTATAGGGTGTAGGGTAGGGTGTAACATGACTATAGGGTGTAGGGTAGGGTAACATGACTATAGGGTGTAGGGTAGGGTAACATGACTATAGGGTGTAGGTAGGGTAACATGACTATAGGGTGTAGGGTAACATACTATAGGGTGTAGGGTAGGGTAACATGACTATAGGGTGTAGGGTAGGGTAACATGACTATAGGGTGTAGGGTAGGGTAACATGACTATAGGGTGTAGGGTAGGGTAACATGACTATAGGGTGTAGGGTAGGGTAACATGATTATAGGGTGTAGGGTAACATGTCTATAGGGTGTAGTATAACATTACTATAGGGTGTAGGGTAACATGACTATAGGGTGTGTCGGGTAACATGACTATAGGGTGTAGGGTAGGGTAACATGACCATAGGGTGTAGGGTAGGGTAACATGACTATAGGGTGTAGGGTAAGTAACATGACTATAGGGTGTAGGGTAGGGTAACATGACTATAGGGTGTAGGGTAGGGTAACATGACCATAGGGTGTAGGGTAGAGTCACATGACTATAGGGTGTAGGGTAGGGTAACATGACTATAGGGTGTAGGGTAGGGTAACATAACTATAGGGTGTAGGGTAGGGTAACATGACTATAGGGTGTAGGGTAGGGTAACATGACTATAGGGTGTAGGGTAACATGGACTATAGGGTGTAGGGTAGGGTAACATGACTATAGGGTGTAGGGTAGGGTAACATGACTATAGGGTGTAGGGTAGGGTAACATGACTATAGGGTGTAGGGTAGGGTAACATAACTATAGGGTGTAGGTAGGGTAACATGACTATAGGGTGTAGGGTAACATGACTATAGGGTGTAGGGTAACATGACTATAGGGTGTAGGGTAGGGTAACATGACTATAGGGTGTAGGGTAGGGTAACATGACTATAGGGTGTAGGGTAGGGTAACATGACTATAGGGTGTAGGGTAACATGACTATAGGGTGTAGGGTAACATGACTATAGGGTGTAGGGTAGGGTAACATGACTATAGGGGTGTAGGGTAGGGTAACATGACTATAGGGTGTAGGGTAGGGTAACATGACTATAGGGTGTAGGGTAGGGTAACATAACTATAGGGTGTAGGGTAACATGACTATAGGGTGTAGGGTAGGGTAAACATGACTATAGGGTGTAGGGTAGGGTAACATGACTATAGGGTGTAGGGTAGGGTAACATGACTATAGGGTGTAGGGTAGGGTAACATGACTATAGGTGTTAGGTAGGGTAACATAACTATAGGGTGTAGGGTAGGGTAACATGACTATAGGGTGTAGGGTAGGGTAACATGACTATAGGGTGTAGGGTAGGGTAACATGACTATAGGGTGTAGGGTAGGGTAACATGACTATAGGGTGTAGGGTAGGGTAACATGACTATAGGGTGTAGGGTAACATGACTATAGGGTGTAGGGTAAACATACTATAGGGTGTAGGGTTAGGGTAACATGACTATAGGGTGTAGGGTAACATAACTATAGGGTGTAGGGTAGGGTAACATGTCTATAGGGTGTAGGGTAACATGACTATAGGGGTGTAGGGTAGGGTAACATGACTATAGGGTGTAGGGTAGGTAACATGACTATAGGGTGTAGGGTAGGGTAACATGACTATAGGGTGTAGGGTAACATGACTATAGGGTGTAGGGTAGGGTAACATGACTATAGGGTGTAGGGTAGGGTAACATGACTATAGGGTGTAGGGTAGGGTAACATGACTATAGGGTGTAGGGTAGGGTAACATGACTATAGGGTGTAGGGTAACATGACTATAGGGTGTAGGGTAGGGTAACATGACTATAGGGTGTAGGGTAGGGTAACATGACTATAGGGTGTAGGGTAGGGTAACATGACTATAGGGTGTAGGGTAGGTAACATAACTATAGGGTGTAGGGTAGGGTAACATGACTATAGGGTGTAGGGTAACATGACTATAGGGTGTAGGGTAACATGACTATAGGGTGTAGGGTAACATTAATAGGGTGTAGGTAACATGACTATAGGGTGTAGGGTAGGGTAACATGACTATAGGGTGTAGGGTAGGGTAACATAACTATAGGGTGTAGGGTAACATGACTATAGGGTGTAGGGTAGGGTAACATGACTATAGGGTGTAGGGTAGGGTAACATAACTATAGGGTGTAGGGTAGGGTAACATGACTATAGGGTGTAGGGTAGGGTAACATGACTATAGGGTGTAGGGTAGGGTAACATGACTATAGGGTGTAGGGTAACATAACTATAGGGTGTAGGGTAGGGTAACATGACTATAGGGTGTAGGGTAGCGTAACATGACTATAGGGTGTAGGGTAGGGTAACATGACTATAGGGTGTAGGGTAGGGTAACATGACTATAGGGTGTAGGGTAGGGTAACATGACTATAGGGTGTAGGGTAACATTACTATAGGGTGTAGGGTAACATGACTATAGGGTGTAGAGTTGGGTATTATGACTATAGGGTGTAGGGTAGGGTAACATGACTAGGGGTAGGGTAGGGTACATGACTAAAGGGTGTAGGGTAGGGTAACATGACTATAGGGTGTAGGGTAGGGTAACATGACTATAGGGTGTAGGGTAGGGTAACATGACTAGGGTGTAGGGTAGGGTAACATGACTAAAGGGTGTAGGGTAGGGTAACATGACTATAGGGTGTAGGGTAGGGTAACATGACTATAGGGTGTAGGGTAACATGACTATAGGGTGTAGGGTAACATTACTATAGGGTGTAGGGTAACATGACTATAGGGTGTAGAGTTGGGTATTATGACTATAGGGTGTAGGGTAGGGTAACATGACTAGGGTGTAGGGTAGGGTAACATGACTAGGGTGTAGGGTAGGGTAACATGACTAAAGGGTGTAGGGTAGGGTAACATGACTATAGGGTGTAGGGTAGGGTAACATGACTATAGGGTGTAGGGTAGGGTAACATGACTAGGGTGTAGGGTTAGGGTAACATGACTAAAGGGTGTAGGGTAGGGTAACATAACTATAGGGTGTAGGGTAGGGTAACATGACTATAGGGTGTAGGGTAGGGTAACATAACTATAGGGTGTAGGGTAGGGTAACATGACTATAGGGTGTAGGGTAACATAACTATAGTGTGTAGGGTAGGGTAACATGACTAAAGGGTGTAGGGTAGGGTAACATGACTATAGGGTGTAGGGTAACATGACTATAGGGTGTAGGGTAGGGTAACATGACTATAGGGTGTAGGGTAACATAACTATAGGGTGTAGGGTAGGGTAACATGACTATAGGGTGTAGGGTAGGGTAACATAACTATAGGGTGTAGGGTAGGGTAACATGACTATAGGGTGTAGGGTAGGGTAACATGACTATAGGGTGTAGGGTAGGGTAACATAACTATAGGGTGTAGGGTAGGGTAACATGACTATAGGGTGTAGGGTAACATAACTATAGTGTGTAGGGTAGGGTAACATGACTAAAGGGTGTAGGGTAGGGTAACATGACTATAGGGTGTAGAGTTGGGTAACATGACTAGGGTGTAGGGTAGGGTAACATGACTAAAGGGTGTAGGGTAGGGTAACATGACTATAGGGTGTAGGGTAGGGTAACATGACTATAGGGTGTAGGGTAGGGTAACATGACTAGGGTGTAGGGTAGGGTAACATGACTAAAGGGTGTAGGGTAGGGTAACATGACTATAGGGTGTAGGGTAGGGTAACATGACTATAGGGTGTAGGGTAGGGTAACATGACTAGGGTGTAGGGTAGGGTAACATGACTAAAGGGTGTAGGGTAGGGTAACATGACTAGGGTGTAGGGTAGGGTAACATGACTAAAGGGTGTAGGGTAGGGTAACATGACTAAAGGGTGTAGGGTAGGGTAACATGACTATAGGGTGTAGGGTAGGGTAACATGACTATAGGGTGTAGGGTAGGGTAACATGACTAAAGGGTGTAGGGTAGGGTAACATGACTAAAGGGTGTAGGGTAGGGTAACATGACTATAGGGTGTAGGGTAGGGTAACATGACTAAAGGGTGTAGGGTAGGGTAACATGACTATAGGGTGTAGGGTAACATGACTATAGGGTGTAGGGTAACATGACTATAGGGTGTAGGGTAGGGTAACATGACTATAGGGTGTAGGGTAACATGACTATAGGGTGTAGGGTAACATGACTATAGGGTGTAGGGTAGGGTAACATGACTAAAGGGTGTAGGGTAGGGTAACATAACTATAGGGTGTAGGGTAGGGTAACATGACTAAAGGGTGTAGGGTAGGGTAACATGACTATAGGGTGTAGGGTAACATGACTATAGGGTGTAGGGTAGGGTAACATGACTATAGGGTGTAGGGTAGGGTAACATGACTATAGGGTGTAGGGTAACATTACTATAGGGTGTAGGGTAACATGACTATAGGGTGTAGAGTTGGGTATTATGACTATAGGGTGTAGGGTAGGGTAACATGACTAGGGTGTAGGGTAGGGTAACATGACTATAGGGTGTAGGGTAGGGTAACATGACTATAGGGTGTAGGGTAGGGTAACATGACTATAGGGTGTAGGGTAACATAACTATAGGGTGTAGGGTAGGGTAACATGACTATAGGGTGTAGGGTAGGGTAACATGACTATAGGGTGTAGAGTTGGGTATTATGACTATAGGGTGTAGGGTAGGGTAACATGACTATAGGGTGTAGGGTAGGGTAACATGACTATAGGGTGTAGGGTAGGGTAACATGACTATAGGGTGTAGGGTAGGGTAACATGACTATAGGGTGTAGAGTTGGGTATTATGACTATAGGGTGTAGGGTAGGGTAACATGACTATAGGGTGTAGGGTAACATAACTATAGGGTGTAGGGTAGGGTAACCATGACTATAGGGTGTAGGGTAGGGTAACATGACTATAGGGTGTAGAGTTGGGTATTATGACTATAGGGTGTAGGGTAGGGTAACATGACTATAGGGTGTAGGGTAGGGTAACATGACTATAGGGTGTAGGGTTAGGTAACATGACTATAGGGTGTAGGGTAGGGTAACATGACTATAGGGTGTAGGGTAGGGTTTAGGCTAACATGACTATAGGGTGTAGGGTAGGGTAACATGACTATAGGGTGTAGGGTAGGGTAACATGACTATAGGGTGTAGGGTAGGGTAACATGACTATAGGGTGTAGGGTAGGGTAACATGACTATAGGGTGTAGGGTAGGTAACATGACTATAGGGTGTAGGGTAGGGTAACATGACTATAGGGTGTAGGGTAGGGTAACATGACTATAGGGTGTAGGGTAGGGTAACATGACTATAGGGTGTAGAGTTGGGTATTATGACTATAGGGTGTAGGGTAGGGTAACATGGTCATAAGGTGTAGGGTAGGGTGAAATGACCATAGGTTATGTTGTCTAGGCCACCCTAGACAACCTAGCATGACAATAGGGTGTATGGTAGGGTGAGGCATGGCTATAAGTTAGGTTGGCTAAGATAAGGTAGATAGACATAACAATAGGGTGTAGGGTAGAGCGGCATGTCTTTAGATTGGGTAGGCCGGTGATATACCGATTATATAAGCGGTTATGTTAATATAATAATAAGGCGACCAACTGATCCTTACTAGGCTTTTTGTAGCTAAGCTATCTAACCTATGTCAAAGGAAAAGAATATAACATAGTATGAATGCTCTCCCACCCCCAACAATCACTCCTGTTTAAAACTGACATTAATATGTGAAGGATTCCTCACAGGTGATACGGTCAGCGTGACATTAGGTTAGTAAGACAGGGTGACACGAAATTATAAGGTGACATGACGATTGGTTAGGCTGGCAACCTCAGCCTGCCCTCCAAAACACCTCCCCCTATCAATACATTATACTACAAACACCTTACATACTAAACTATCTTTTCAAAAAACAATTCATGATGACGAATTATCGACCCGCCTTGGAGTCCCCAGGGGGGGAGGGGGGGACCAGAAATGCCCCCATTTATAGGACCCCTGGACAAGACTCGCCAAAATGCTCTGGACGACTTCCTTCTACTCTCACTATTAACTTAGCCAACATTCGTGGCCTTTCCTATAACTTCCACTTTGTGGAACAGCACCTCTCCTCAGCCAACCCTGATCTTCTCTTTCTCACCGAATCGCAGTTGTCTGGGTCTACTGACAGCAAACCCTTCTCTGTATCCTCCTACTATCTCTATCCTCAGTTTCAAACCAAAGGTGGATGTTGCGTCTATGTACGCAACAATCTTGCTTTCTCTCGTTCCCAACTTAGATTCTTCTGAATTCTCAACTCTCTAGCTAAAGCTTTCTAAATCACTCTCAAACTAAATGTTTCTGCACTGTTTATCTCTCTCCTAATTCTACTGACTATCCAAAATTATTCGACTATCTAACTTCTAAAGTGGAACACATTCTATCCATCTCTCCTTTCACAAAAATCTCCATCTTAGGAGATTTCAACGTTCAAGACCACCAATGGCTCTCCTCTGTTTCCACTGACCAACCTGGTGAACAAGCCTTCAACTTTTCTATCCTAAACGACCTAGAGCTCTTAGTCCAGCAACCCACCCGTATCCTTGATCACTTCGGAGATCGGCCCAACATTCTTGACTTGTTTCTAACTTTTAACCCTTCTTCTTATACTGTCAATATTTTCTCTCCTTTGGGCTCCTCCGCCCATAAACTTATTTCTGTCACCTGTCCTATCTCTCCAATACGGCCCCCCGATCCTCCCAACCGGCGCCGCCTGTGGCACTTTGGCGCTGCCGACTGGGAGGCTCTTCCGCAGTACTTCTTTGATTTCCCATGGAATGACTTTGGCTGCTTCCGTGGCCGGGGACCCTCGGAGAGTGCTGAATGCATTACCGAATTAACCCTCTCGGGCATGGAAGCATACATTCCATTTTCTTTCTCTCAGTCTAATGCAAAAAAATCTTGGTTTACTCACGCTTGTTCTACTGCTGTCCACAATAAGGAGGAAGCATTCAAACGGTACCGTTGCCTTAAAACTGAAGAATCTCATTCTTCCTATGTTTCTGCCCTGAATCAAGCCAAATCTGCTCTTCGACTTGCCAAGCACTCTTTCATCAATAATAAATGCACTGAACTATCCAACTCTAGCTCTTCCCAAGCTTTCTGGCATCTAGCCAAAAACCTCTCCAACAATTTTTCTTTCTCATCTTTCCCTCCCCTTTTCCACTCTGATGGCACAACCATCACTTCTTCCTCTGACAAAGCTGAACTCTTTGCTCAAACTTTTGCTAAAAACTCCACCTTGGATGATTCCAGTGCTATTCCTCCCTCTCCACCCCCATTCTCTTCTACTTATGCCTAATATCATAATATCTTCTAAAGATGTACTTTCTACCCTCTCTGGGCGTAATACTAAGAAGGCGTATGGTCCGGACAGCGTTCCTCCTTTTGTACTCAAAAACTGTGCTTCCGTGCTGACTCCCTGCCTAGGCAAACTCTTTCGTCTCTGTCTCTCATCTAACGTCTTCCCTTCTTGCTGGAAGTTTGCTCTCATTCAACCTGTCCTAAAGTAGGGTGACCGCTCTCAACCCTCCAACTATCGTCCGATCGCTCTCATCTCTTGTATCTCTAAAGTTTTTTAAACTATTCTTGCTTCCAAATTTCTTAAGCATTTCCCTTCTCATAATCTACTCTCAGATCGCGAGTATGGCTTCCTTAAGGATCGCTCTACTGGTGATCTTCTTTCATATATTACCAACTCTTGGTCATCCTCCTTTCGGGACTTCGGTGAGACCATTTCTATTGCACTAGACATATCGAAGGCCTTCGATAGAGTCTGGCACAAATCTTTAATTTCTAAACTACCCTCCTTCGGTTCTATCCTTCCATCTGTGCCTTCATCTCTAATTTCCTTTCTAGCCGTTCCATAGCTGCGGTTGTGGACGGCCATCGCTCACTTCCTCAACCTATCAACTATTTAACATATTTAACAGTAGACTCAACCGACCATACTTTACTAGCAGCATAAACTTCATTTTGTTTGCTCTCTAATCCCTATTCCTATATTTGCTTGGAGATTTTGTTTTCCCTTTGTCTTTTTGGTCTGCTGGCATTACTTAGCATCTTGTAAAATTGTTCTTTCCTTTGAAGTCTACAGCTTATGATCTTTCTAATTGGGGAGAGAGAGAGAGAGAGAGAGAGAGAGAGAGAGAGAGAGAGAGAGAGAGAGAGAGAGAGAGAGAGAGAGAGAGAGAGAGAGAGAGAGAGAGAGAGAGAGAGAGATAGAGAGAGAGAGAGAGAGAGAGAGAGAGAGAGAGATAGATAGAGAGATAGAGAGAGAGAGAGAGAGAGAGAGAGAGTACGAGTGAGTTAGAGAGAGAGAGAGAGAGAGAGAGAGAGAGAGAGAGAGAGAGAGAGAGAGAGAGAGAGAGAGAGAGAGAGAGAGAGAGAGAGGCCACAGCTACTATAAGGGACGAGATGGTGTACTTTACGTTAAGGATATTCTTTTAAGACAGATATATGTAGATAACTGAGGTGTAGTAATAACAAGGTGTGATGGGAGCTATCCAGGTATTATAATCTGTATGTTATATTTTATTGTGTTTTGATTCTACGCAAATCCATCCTCCAAATCCCCTCACATCACGCTGCCCGAGAATAACCTTCTGCGTATCCCCCCAGGAACTGAACTGAATTGATGATACAAAGAGGAAGGAAATAAATGCAGTGCACTTTTTACGAATGAAAGGCATGCAAGAAGAAGTAGAAAGGCACAGATGATGAATGGGGCGAGCAGACGGCGAGAGCAAAAAAAGAGTAAAAAACTATGGGGGCAAAAAGCAGCGTAAAAAATCTTGCAAATGAGTATGGAGGGAGAGGAAAGAGTGGGGGTAGGGGGGGGGGGGGGAGCAGGGTTGGAGGGGAGGTAGGGAGGAGGAGAGGAGAGGCGAGGCGAAGAAAAGAAGAGAAGAGAAGAGAATAATGGAAAATTGTACAGATGATTTTACAAGTCATAAAACGTACTTTGCTTATGTATCCAGGTTTAAAATTAAATCTATGATGCACAATGTAAAAACTGTGCAACCAACAACAGTAGCACAAGCCAGAGTAACGCCATTAGCATCCTGTAGGATTAGGTTTTTACACCATACCCAAAAGTGGGGTTATGAAACTTCGGTCTTACTTTCAACCATCTTGACAATTTTACCAACACACCTAAACTTCGTTTGATGCAAAAATAGCCTCCCGAAAATATACCCAGGATGGGAATCGAACCTGGGACCCTTGGGTACGAGGCAGACACCTTACCAGTTAGACCAATAGAGATATCTCACTTGGCTTGGTCGGCTCAAGTATATTTCCGCATCTTGTTCAGTTTAGGCTAATCTTTTACTGACTTTACAATACCAGAACAACAAAGGCACAAGAGACAATCTACCCATACCGTGACGCGCCCTGGTTACCCAGAAGCTAACCAAGCATGACGTGGCAACCGTCCAGAAGGCTACCACCAGCCTCCAGGAGATACCTCACACCAAAGAAGAATGTCTAGACCTCAAAGCCAACAACCCAAGTACAGGAGAGAAAAGACACTGTCAGAGGTAGGATTGATTCTACGTGAGGTGGACTTAACGACACCAGAGACAGTGGTGACGCTGTCAGAGGTAGGATTTACACTACTAGAGGTGGGCTTAACGACACCAGAGACAGGCGTGATACTGTCAGAGGTAGGGTTGATGCTGCTAAAGGTGAGCATGACGACACCAGAGGTAAGCTTGATGCTGCCACGCCAAAACCTTCCATAGTCAGCTGCCATATCCCAAAATTAAAGGAGGTAGTCTGAGATTCTCCCAGTAAGACTAAAATTAAAGTAGACTTTGGGAGATTCTCCCCATCGTCAACCGCTG